>ML664170.1:1920295-2051518 GCA_007570785.1 Antilocapra americana | reverse complement strand
GTGTGTGTGTGTGTGTGTGTGTGTGTGTGTGTGTGTGTGTGTTGGGGAGAGAGAATGGGAAAATACAATATAAACATCAATCCTTTTCTTTACATTTAAAATTTCACAATATTTATGACTGTGTAATGAATAGATAGTATATTACAAGCTATGTTTTGCCTTTAAAATCTTTAATGCTTCTCTAGGTCCTTATTACTGAAAGCTAATGTAGTGAATTTAAACTAGCATGTTCTTTGTATTTTTTACAACTGTAAAGCTGTCAATGATCTTTTATAATTAAGTAATGTTGCAGTATAACATATTCAGCCAAAGATATAATCCAATTAGCCTTTAGTAGAAAAAAAAACTATTTTAGATTGGAAAAGTATCATTTCAATATCTTCTTATTCAGAATTATGGAAATACAATTTTATTTGTTAATATTTTTAAATATATTAGCTTAATTACTTATAGATTTTAATGAAGTCATCCTCTTTTTAAGGACATTAGGCATTGCTGATGTCAGCCTCAAACACTTTTGGATAAAGTGGTTTTCAAATATACAAATTAAAGTAAGAAATTGCAGTGATAGTTTCATTCCATGAAAGGTAAGGCATTTTTATTGATAAACATTTATTCTACTATTTACAGTTTACATTTCTGTAGGCATAAAATAGGCAATATATGATATAAAATAGAAATTCATTATAAGAATAAAACGCAGAAAGCAATGGTAACCCACTCTAGTTTTCTTGCCTGGAGAATCCCAGAGATGGGGGAGCCTTGTGGGCTGCTCTCTATGGAGTCGCACAGAGTCCGACACGACTCAAGCAACTTAGCAACAGCAGCAGCAGCATAAGAATAAAGGCCATAAAACTGTAATGAAAAATAACTCCCCTCTCCTTTGCTAATGGAAATAGAAAGCAAACAAACTTGAAATGCTAAAAGATGGTAGAAACATTCTTCAATTCTACTGCCCAGCCTGCCAATTAAAAAGGGTTTAATAAATTAGGATAGGCAAAGTGCTATTTCCCAAACATATACCTCTGCCATCAATATATCACAGTGTATGTCTGCAATTTCAACACAAACAAACCAAAAAGCAGAAGAGCAAGCAGAAGTGTTCTAGAAGAGAAAAACTAGAGATTATTTTGTTTAGTTTTCTCGGTAACACAGATAAATAAAGTACATATATGCATTTTATTTTCAGAGTTTATTATATCATTTGTGTAAAGCTGCAAATGATAATATAATGCTTTCAGAGCTTAAAAATGACATTCCAGAATAAACTATTAATTTTCTAACCTTCAAAAAGTCTCAAGATAAGCTACATTTACATGTAGTTATATAAAAACAATGGTTTTAAGATATAGAATAAGATTCTCTGATATTCTGAGCTTTATCAAGAAACAAGTAGAATTCTGATGTATAATTTTACTATTTTCTTCTTGTACCTGTATAAAAAAAAATTTCTGTCTTTCTAGAATTTCTACTCATCTAATTCTGCTGTTTAAAAAAGTCTGTAAATTCTCAGTTATTTGCTTTTTCCCAGATTTACACAGAAGGATTCAGTCTTTCACTAAGGGTAATATTATCAGAGGATTTTTGGAGTCACCCTTTAACAATTTAGGAACATTCTCTTTTATTCCTATAATGTTTATAATGAATATACACTGAATTTTACTAAAGGCATTTACTTCTGTATTAATATATTTTCTTTCTTTACCATGTCAATACAGAGATTACATTTGAAATATTGAATCATTCTTGCATTTTCAGAATAATGCTACTTGGCTGTCAGGCATTATTATTTTTGCTTCTTTATATATCATAAAATATGTAATTAGGATATTATGTATATTGATAATATATTCTATTTGATAATATGTTATAGAACAATTTACACCTACATTATTATAAATATTGGTCTCTTTTCTACTAATGTCATTTGATTATTCAGTTCATTTCAGTATCTCAGTTGTGTCCCACTCCTTGTGACCCAATGGACTGCAGCATGTCTGGCTTCCCTGTCCATCACCAATGCCTGGAGCTTGGTCAAACTACGTCCATTGTCTAAGTGATGGATCCAACCATCTCATCCTCTGTCGCACCCTTCTTCTCCTGTCTTCAATCTTTCCCAGCATCTTGGTCTTTTCCAATCAGTCAATTATTTGCCTCAGGTGGCCAAAGTTTTGGAGCTTCAGCTTCAGCATCAGTATTTCCAATAAATATTCAGGACTGATTTCCTTTTGAATTGGCTGGTTTGATCTTGCAGTCCAAAGGATGCCTAAGAGTCTTCTCAAAACACCACAGTTCAAAAGCATCAGTTCTTCAGTACTCAACTTTCTTTATGGTCCAAGTCTCACATCCATACATGACTACTAGAAAAAACATAGCTTTGACTAGAAAGACCTTAATCAGCAAAGTAATGTTTCTGCTTTTTAATATCCTGTCTAAGTTGGTCACTCTTTTTCTTCAAAGGAGCAAGATTATGGTATCAGATTAATGCTGACCTGCTAGTATGGGTTTTAAGTATTCCTTCCCCTTAAAGTTTCAGAGTTCATAGAGTATTGTACATTTTTTCTTTAACATTGAATATTTTGAAGGCTATCCTATAATTTTGGATAAAATACAAGAAACTGTAGAGATGGAAGTTACAAAAAATATCAAAAGCATTTTAGACACAATTTGAATTATATTACTTTTTAAACTCCCAAACATTCTTAGATTCTGACTGATGGAGGGCATCCAAGAAAGTGTTTATTGAAATGTTTCTTTTTTAACTCAAAATAAGCATTTCTATAAATGATTTATAGTTTCTTTTTTATGTATATATTTGTACATATGCATATATAGACACATGCATACATTTGAACATATATGTCTTGCTTTTAACAGATTCTGTCAGTTGATCATTTTGAGTTAACAGAACATCCCAGGCTGTTCAGATGCAATTATTAATTATGTATGTACTACAATCAAGTATAAATATGTTTCTGCTCCATAATTTTCTAAAAATAGTAAGGACATTGTGCTTTTACAGAAACAACTATGTTGTGCTCCATAGAATTTTAGTTACATTATCACCCCAGAAACAATTTTTCTTCAATATTGAACTTTCAACATAGTTTGTAAAACCATTCATATCTGATATTTCACCTTTAAAAAATAAACTTCAAAACTCTAAACATTGATTTCATTAATTTAACCAAAATAAAGGTCTCTTAAAGGAATTCATCTAGCAGATTTTCTATTTGATGGGCATAATACAAAATTGGCAGAATATAATCATCACTAAATCCTTATGGAGCTGTAATATTCAGACTTCATTTGACTCTATGTGCCAAATTAATTTAGAAAAAGCCTGAAATTGAGCCATATTAATTTAGGAAAATATTTGTTCAAAATTAAAAGTCCTATTTCATAGAGTAATACATAAATGCCATTCTATAGATGTGTAAGTCAAACAAGTCTACAGGAATTTTTTTTCTCAAATAGTCATTTGACTTTGAATAAATGCTGAAGTGTTTTGGGCATACGTGTTTCTCATATTGTTGCACATAAGTTTAAATACCAACAAAGACTTGATGCTAGATGGTCAATGTCAGTAAATAGTTTATGCAAATTTATTTATTTATTTTTAATATGTGGGGGGGGAGGGGCATAGTTCTTGATTTTTTTTGTTAAGTATAGCATTTATTGGGCTTCTCTGGTGGCTCAGTGGTAAAGAATCTGCTGCCAATACAAGTGATGTGGATTTGATCTCTGGGTTGGGAAGATCAACTAGGGGAGAGCATGGCAACCCTCTCCAGTATTCTTGCCTAGGAAATCCTAGGGACGGAGGAGTCTGGTAGGCTACAGTCCATGGGTTTGCAAAATAGAGGTGACTTAGTGACTAAACAACACCAACATCAGGGTAAACTATATTGGTATGTTGTGCTCATTGCTTCTGAAGGCTATACCAAAATATACGATCCCAGAGAATAAAATTAATAAATAGTTTAGAATCAACCCAAAAAACAAATGACAAAACCATTATAATTGAAGAGATCATACTATTGTTATTTCCTATATACTCTAAGCCAGGACTATTTGGCCTCTTTGTTCCATACATATTTCGCAAGGTTTTATTTTATAAAGTAATTTGTCATCTTTCTTGGATTATATGCCTGATGGGCCCAAGATACACAGATTCTAGTTATCCCAAGCACTGGTGTCAGAGTACTGATTTTACTTATTATTATTATTATATTACTTATTATTATTACTTGGGTAGACTCTGGGAGTTGGTGATGGACAGAGAGGCCTGGCATGCTGCAATTCACGGGGTTGCAAAGAGTCAGACATGACTGAGTGACTGAACAGACTGACTGATGGCTTATTACATCTCACAGAACTATATACTAAAAAAATAAAATGCTGCATGCAAAAATACCACAACTTTTAAATGCTCTGGAATATTAAAGGACAAAAACAAGATGACTTCTTACTGTTGGATTTCACCATAAGCAATACCTCCAAATAACTAAACTATTGATGAAATTAGTGGCTGACAAATGCTAAAGCAATGATTCTCGACAAAATCATTTTTGAATCTTCTGCTTTGGCTAAATTTTATTTTTATTTTCCCTATCCCATGCTGGCATCCATTATTTTGAATCAAAATATTCAGATCAGTTCAGTCTCTCAGTCATGTCCATGAATTGCAGCACACCAGGCTTCCCTGTCCATCACTCCCAGAGTTTACCAAACTCATGTCCATCGAGTTGGTGATGCCATCCAGCCATCTCATTCTCTGTCATCCCCTTCTCCTTCTGCCCTCAATCCTTCCCAGCATCAGGGTATTTTCCAATGAGTCAACTCTTCACATGAGGTGGCCAAAGTATTGGAGCTCTAACTTCTTCCAATGAACACCCAGGACTGATCTCCTTTAGGATGGACTGGTTGGATCTCCTTGCAGTCCAAGGGATTTTAAAGAGTCTTCTCCAACACCACAGTTCAAAAGCATCGATTCTTTGGTGCTCAGCTTTCTTCACCATCCAACTCTCACATCCACACATGATTACTAGAAAAACCATAGCCTTGACTGGACGGACCTTTGTTGGCAAAGTAATGTCTATGCTTTTTAATATGCTATCTAGGGTTATCATAACTTTCCTTCCAAGGAGTAAGCACCTTTTAATTTCATTGCTGCAATCACCATCTGCAGTGATTTTGGAGCCCAAAATAAAATAAAGTTTGACACTGTTTCCCCATCTATTTGCCATGAAGTGATGGGACTGGATGCCATGATCTTAGTTTTCTGAATGATGAGCTTCAAGCCAACTTTTTCACTCTCCTCTTTCACTTTCAGTAAGAGGCTTTTTCCTCTTCACTCTCTGCCTTAAGAGTCAGCTCGTCTGCATATCTGAGGTTATTGATATTTCTCTGAGCAATCTTGATTCCAGTCCAGCCCAGCGTTTCTCATTGTGTACTCTGCATATAAGTTAAATAAGTAGGGTGACAATATACACATTTGATGTGCTCCTTTTCCTATTTAGAACCAGTCTGTTGTTTCATGTCCAGTTCTGTTGCTTCCTGACCTGCATACAGGTTTCTCAAGAGACAGGTCACATGGTCTTGTATTTCCATCTCTTTCTTTTCAACTGCTTCAGTGTATATGTTGTTCTGACTTAGCATTTATCAGTGCATGTAGTTCTATTTTTACTCCTATTTTCCCTTATATATTGGTAATCTATAGAAAATAGTTTCTTAGAAATGAGCTTTGCTAAGGCCTTCTGTAACATACTCCTTGTGAAACTACAACCTGTTAATAATAGCAATAATCCATGCAGTGGATTGGATAACTTTCAGTGCTTCAGGACGAGATAAAATGTGAGCTTAATGTTTTGGTCATTTCTACCTCACAATCTATTTTTTGGGTGTCCTTGCTTCATTGGTTATTTCCTTTCTCTTCCTTAAAAATTCCACACAAAACTGTAAACTCACTAATCAACCTGGTTAATAAGGCTTTTTACTAACTACTTTCTGGATTGTTACTATGCAAGGGGTTTAGCCAAATAATTTTGCACTGATTAAGAACCTATGAGTAAGGTGGTAGTGAATAAAAGAATGGATAAAATGGAGCTATTGGCATTCACAATATCTGTCACCAAGCAGGAATTTTTATGCATGGCTATGGCACAAAAATGACCTGTAGAAAATGCACATGTCACTGGATAAATATGATAGGTACAGACATTATATCATCTTCAAATTAAAATCCAGCCTTAATTTCTGTCTCTTTTTATGGTAATTGACTTTCTAAATTCTAAATTGTACTTTATTCAGTTTCATTTCCCCATCTGGTTGTTTTCCTAAATGTTGAATTTTGATTAATTTTAATTAACTTCTTTGAAATTAATTTTGCCACTCTTTTCTCTGTTTATTTTGATGCCTGGTGAGGCTGCTGATATAAAATATCTCCTAATATATACAGAACTTTGGAGACAAGTAGTTTCATTTCAATAACGTGTTCTCCCTTTGTATTCCCAGAACCCTTGAGTGCTATAGACCAGCAGTTCTCAAACATTTTTGCACCAGAGGTGGGTTTCATGATGTTTCCTAACTGTGGTGTTGGAGAAGACTCTTGAAATTCCTTTGGACTGCAAGGAGATACAACCAGTCAATTTTAAAGGAAATCAGTACCAAAGATTCATTGGAAGAACATGCTGAACCTGAAGCTGCAATACTTTGACCACCTGATGCCAAGAGCTGACTCACTGGAAAAGAGCCTGATGCAGGGAACGATTGAAGGCAGGAGAAGGGAACAACAGAGGATGAGATGGTTAGATGGCATCACAGACTAAATGGTCATGAGTTTGAGCAATCTCTGGGAGATGGTGAAGGACAGGGAAGCCTGGCATGCTGCAGTCCATGGGGTCACAAAGAGTCAGACATTACTGAGCAATTGAACAACAAAAATATACTTCATGGAAGACAATTTTTCCATGGACTGAGAGGCAAGGGTGGGGATGATTTTGGGGTGACTGAAATGCAACAAGATTCATTTTCCTATGAGAATCTAATGCCACCACTGATGGGACAGAAGGCAGAGCTCAGATGGTAATGCAAGCAATGGAGAGTGGCTGTGATACACATGAAGCTTCACTCTTGTGCCAGGCACTCATATCCTGCTGTACAGTCCTGGGGAGTTGGGGACCCCTGCTACACACCATTCAGGTTCTCAACACTGTGTGCGTGCTAAGTCACTTCAATTGTGTCCAGTTCTTTGCAATCCTATGGACTGTAGCCCATGAGGCTTCTCTGTCCATGGAATAATCCAAGCCAAAATACTGGAGTGGGTTGCCATGCCCTCCTCCAGGGGATCTTCCCAACCAGGTATCAAACCTGCGTCTCCTGTGGCTCCTGACTTGCAGGAGAATTTTTTTGCTCCTGAGCCACCAGGGAGTCCCTAGAGCAAGGTTAGTTTATGTTAGCACACTGGAAAGAAGTAAATGTTATTAGAGCTAGTTGTGCTTACTATGATATAGTGAGGAAATCTGTTCTTATAGCAGCCTGAAAAGAAAGAAAAATAATGCTTTTAATGCTTCTCCAAATTAATATATTTAAGCATTCTTTTAAATTTTAAAGACTTCATACCATTGGATAAACAAAATCACAGTATCAAGACTAATGGTTGCTGACTTCGTTCTTCTAATTTTTGTTTATGTCTGTTTCTACAAATTTCTAGACACAGTTATGCTTAGTAGTCATAATTTACTTTGTGGTGCAAGATGAATTTATATTATGTTTACTATTTGAAATATCAGAAATTGAGCTCCTACACATAGATCCATATCATTTAATATAAATTGAGATAATCTTGATTAGAATTGTTGATATAAATTATTCTGAGGGGTTTTCAACTTTATAGTAAATACAAGACTTAGGAAAAGGAAGGACATATTCATTGCCAAAGTTTGCAATAAATTTAGAATCTGCTATCTGAGTGATTACCCCTAGAAATTATTTTTTTCAAATTTAGGCAAATTATTTGAAAAAAAAATTCTCCATTTTTTCTAAGTGACATTGCTAACAGTTAATCTAGCTGAAAATCAACTAATTAAATTCCTTTGGCATATGTGACTATCATTCTGATTTTTGTGACTGTTTTTATTTTGGAGTTTTATCTTGGAGTTCTTCCAATTCTTTAAGCATAATTTCGTGCTAATTGATTTTACTTAGACAGCTAGGAACATGAGAAATATGCACTACCAATATTTGCATATTGTGTGTGTTTGTGTGTTTTCCAGTATTTGAAATGGAAAGAAAATATAAAGAAAAATATTCCAATTGCTTCAAGATCTCTGAAGTCACTTCTACAGACAACCACTCTAAACAGACTAAGACTCTGTAACAGAGAAGAACAAATCTGACACTATATTGGATTTGTCTCTTTTACTTTAAGATTACTTTGTATTCAAATGTTTTTCTATCAGTTAATCACTAAAGATATCTTGCCTATAACTTAAGACATAATGGCTTTTCTATGGGAAACTTGCCTCCTATGTCTAAGTGCTAAATTAAAATCCCTTTGTTAGATTTACAGAAATATCTGACCAGGCTCACATGTGAGTGACTATGGAAAAAAAAAACAAATTAGCACATCCCCTCCAGAGTCTAATGGGATATTTGGAAGAATTTAATGCCCTTTCTACTTTGCCTCCTCACCTCTCTCTCTACAAATTACAGTAGCATACAAACCCCGGCAAAATGGTTCTTTGAAACACCCACCCACGGTCTTCTCAGTCTTCCGGATTTCTGAATAAAGTTGCTCTTCTTTGTTCCAACAACTTCTCTCTCAATTTATTGGCCTGCCATGTAGTGAACAGTAGAATCGTGGACTGGGTAGTAGTTCTATATGGTCCTGAGATCCAAAGCAGGCAACACATTCTGTTATTCTTAAGAGAATATGAAGGTATTTCACTCTTTTTGGATTTGCGTTGTTGTAATCCAGTCTTTTGATAACTCCATGAATGTAACTTATTTCTGACCATCTTTTCTGTTATGCTGTTATCATCTTGAATCATTCACATATTTCTGACTTTGTGTAAGAATAAAGGAAATGTTAGCATAAGTTTAAGTGATATTCATAATATTGCCATCTATATTCAGCACTGGTAACAAATTATTTAAATGTTTCCTAAGTAGGTGGTCTGGAGAAAATCTGTTAAAGTGTATACTCTGCATAGGATAAACAGACCAACTAACCAAGGGAAAACTTTCTAGAGAAAAAGCAGGAAAGAGCCTGAGAATCAGGCATATGTGGCTTTGCTCAATCACAAATATTTGTGTTCAGGTGGCAAGTAACTAAACTTGCATGTGAGGATCAAGTTTTTCAAGTGAAGTATTATACTCATAATCCCAGGGTTTTTAAGAATTTATAAGATGCATGGATATAAGATAATCACACTGTAAATATTAGTTTTCATCCTACACTAAGTTCCTAAGTAGTGCTGATTTCTTAATTTTACAGCTGATATGCAACATAATGACCTAATAAGGACATTAATTTATAATGATAAAATAATATTTTATAATAATATAATAATGATGAAGATGATAATAAAAAAAGATGATTTTTCCATGAGTATTTATAATTGTAGTGGTAAGCTAACACTTCTTATTTTTCTGATGAACGTAATCATGACTGTTATAAAACTGAAAATATGCTTACATACCTTAGAAGCTAATTCATGAATTAATTGGGAATTAGTATGTATCTATTCTCTGACAGCTGGAGTTACATTAAAACTTTAAATGAAATTTTTCTTTACACATTTTTTTCATGGAAAATTTTTATTTATTTAAAGCAACAGAATAAATGACTAGTCAGTGTTACATTTCTTTAATTCAGAGTCATGACTCTTTGCAGTATTTACTTATCCATGATTTGAAAGCAAATAGAATAGGTATTCTACCTTTGACAGAATCATACTTTCCTCAAAAATTAGAAGATAGACATTTATGGAGCAGCAGCCATATAAATAGCAACAGTCCCTTTATCTCTGAAATACAAGGTTCCCATAAGGTAACATATATCCAATTTCTCAATGCTTATGAAGTCTCTTGATTCTTACTGTGATTCAAGATGTCACTAAGTATTAATACTAATTGGAAGGGTTTTGAGTCATTCCACAAGTTATTTTACAATTGATCCAGATTCTAATCTTGCTTTTCTGAATGATTATTCCATTGAGACTGGTTGCTAAATTAAAATCCTCTACTACATTTTAATAATTTTGTTCTTCAGAATCATTATCAAGACTCTCAAATCTAAGGCTAATAATCATATAGATTTTTGCTGTCATTGTTATTGTTGCTTACAGATATAGTCTCATAAGCACTAAGCACCTTTTTAAACTTTATGCTCAAATTAAGCTTTTTAAAAATAGATTTCCCAAATCCCAACAATAATTCTTACTACGTATGTAAGAAGACGTTATAATCAGAATTTGCATTTATGGGTATCATATTTTATTACTTTAATATAATACATCTTCTAGATTTTCTGATGTTACCCAAATTACTGGTTGATGTATACTAAGACAAATTTTATATTGAGCTTAATCTGGTTGTAAAATGAAATTAAAGAAAACTTACATTTCATAATGCTATAACCACCATAGATGGTGATTCTTCTGATGGATCTGGGGAAAAAAAAAATGAAAACTGCCTAGAAATAATTCACCATTTTAGATGTCATTAAGAACATTTGTGATTAATGGGAAAAAGCTAAATTGTTAATATTAACATGAGTTAGTTGATTCCACCCCTTGTGGATGATTTTGAGGGGTTGAAAACTTCCAGAAGCAACTTGAGATATGCTGAAAATAGCAAGAGAATTAGATTTAGAAGTGCAGGCTAAAGACGTAACTGAATAGCTGCAATCCAATGATAAAACTTGAATGGATGAGGATTTTCTTCTTATGAATGAGAAAAGAAAGAGGATTCTTGAAATGGAATCTACTCCTGGTGCAGAAACTGTGAAGATGTTGAAATGACAACAAAAGATTTAGAAGATTACATCAAGTTTGTAAAGCTGAGGCAGGGTTTGAGAGGACTGATTCTGACTTTGAAAGAGGTTTACACAGTGTATAAAATGCTCTTACTGCAGAGAAATTTTTTCATAAATGATAAAGTCAATCAATATAGCAAACTTCATAGTTGCCTTATTTTAAGAAATTACCACAGCCACCCTAACTTTTAGGAATCACTCTCCTAATCAGTCAGCAGCTATCAGCCTGGAACCAAGATCTCCCTCCAGCAAAAATATTATGACTCATTGAAAGATCAGGTGAGCATTAGCATTTTTTAGCAATAAAGTGTTTTAAAATTAGGGTGTGTACATTATTTATTTTTTTGACATAATGTTTTTGCACACTTAAAGGTAACATTTATACACACTGAGAAACTGAAAAATTTTGTGACTTGCTCTATTATGATATTCGCTTTGTTGAGGTGGTCTGGAACCAGATCTTTGATATCTCCAAGGTGTGCCTGCACTTAACTCTGCTATTTCAGTGCAAAAGTTGCCGTAAACAATAATCTAAACACAGGAGTGTGTAGTTTGGCTGTGTTCAACTGAACTTCATTTACAAAGAAGGGTCCATTTTGGATTGCCTGTGCCAATACAGTGTAGCAATTTCAAGCTCACCAAATTTGGATTGAAACAAGTTTCTAGTTGAAACTTTTGTGAACTGGACCCTTGATCAGCATTTATTCATATTCATCCCAATTGTATGATGAAATCAATCATTCTTCACAGTTACAATATTGACGAGCACAATTCTGAGATCCTTTTACAATAGAGTGCTTTCAAACTTGGGGAATTTTTTTAAAGGCATGCTACTTTAAAGTGGAAAAGATAGAAATGTGTCACATCAAAAAATAAACAAATATCTTCAAACAATCATTTTCTTAGATATTGATATTTCATTATGGTGTAGAACTTCATAGCCATGAAACATCAATCAGTAAAAATAATTTAAAATATGCATATTATACACTATGTGTATATGTCAGGGCTCGTGTGCTCATGCTCAGTCATGCCTGACTATTTGTGACCTCACCTGCCAGGCTCCTTTGTCTAGGATTTTCCAGACAAGAACATTGGAGAGCATTGCCATTTCCTACTCCAGGGGATCTTCCTCACCCTGGGATTGAACACACATCTCCTTCCTGCATTGGCAAGTGGATTCTTTACCACTGAGCCACCTGGCAAGCCCATTCATATGGAAACATATATATTATACATATATGCACATGGATATTTATATACAATTTTACACATATATGAAAACACATGTACTGATAGTTTTCTAGGTGCATATCATGATTTGCTGGTTAATTTAGTGCCAGTGATATATTTATACTTTTATATGCTTGCATGTTATTCTGAGTTAATTCTGTTTCTGCTGAATATCTGGGGATATCAATCACATATGATATTTAAGTTTCTAGGATGGTTTTCTATTTGCCTGGCACTGAAAATATAAGCAAGAAATATGAACTCACTAAAGCTGTATTTTTCAGGGTATCCCAAAGTAGATATAGTACACTGGCTCCAACTCTATGAAGCTCATATTGGATTTCAGTATGTGGCTTTGAAATCCCCAGCATAGTGCAATTTTCTGAATTATTCACGCATAATCACTCCAAGGGATTACATTTAAGCATGATGGGAAAGTGTCTTAAAGCAGGCAGCCATGAAGAGTCTTGTCCTGTAGTCAATATTCCGAATACATTAAGGATGGTGATAACATAATGTTCATGACCCAAATGTGCTACCTGTTCAGAGATGATGGCAGAGATAATGATGATTTCAGATGTCTCAGATAAGCATTAATCATCATTTGCTCCTCTTACTTGTTATTAGACAAATACATATTCAAAAGGAAGAATAATTCACTGAGTGGCATTGATTTTACATAATGCATGGTTAGAAATGCCAATCAAAAATATGGCTATCAGTATGGAAATACTATAATAAGTAAATTATGTATCTTAAACTAATAACAGAAGAATACTATTGCTACTACTGCTAAAAATCATGCTTTTCAAATGAAGGTGCATAGTATTTTCAGAAGATAAAAAGGTTCATAGAATTTTCAGAATGTAAAAGAGTTAAAAACAGGTAAGCAAAACTATATCTCAAATAATCTAAAATTTATAATTAAAATAAGCAAATATTACAAATGCTTGGCAAAATGTAAAGTGTCATATGTTTAAGAAACATAAAGCAACTGGATTTCTAAGAATATTACACAAAGGAACAAAAATCATCCAATGATAAGTAAAACTAAGTAAATATTATAACATTTGCATAATTTTAAAACACTTGCTTTTGCAATTTGTTCTCATTCACAAATACTGTCTTCTCAAATCCACAGGGTACCCAGAATTTTTTATCCAAGCATATGGCTGGATACAACTGCTTTTCAAGATCAAGAAATGTAAAAAAATACTTGAGGCTAGAGTGAGCTTGGAATGAATGGCACTTTTTAAAGTGCTAGGACGTAATTCACTGATCAAGACAAGTGATAGAGAATCAAGCTTACACTGCCAGATTCTATAAGAAATGATAAACTACCATACATTCCAGTTGCCATGTGTGGCTATTAGAAGGATTTAAGCGAAAGTCATGGGGAACTCACTGGTGATGAATTCTTAGGAAGCAAAATTGGAAGTTGATAATTAGAAAGACTGAGATAATTTTTAAGGATAGGAAAAAGAATCTGATGGATTGATTGTGAGTGTGATGAGGAAAGTGGGAAGCAGAAATGAAACTGGGTAGGAAGAGATTATAGGCAAGTGGAAACAGAAGCAATTTCAGTTTAAAATATCAGTGAGGCATCCAACGAGAAATTTCATAGCTGTGGAGAGAGAAAGCGTGGAGTTTAAAGTAGACTTCTCAAGCGAGAAAATGCAAGCTATCAGCATGGAACTGACAAAGCAAGAAAGGAAGATGGAAATCAGAGCTAGGTCTACCAATGAATACTGACGGTGCATTAACAAAGCTAATATTATCTCTCTATTTTTGACAAATACACTTCAGTTTCTTTATGTTAAATCTCATGCTGCCTTTAATGAGAACTAGAGGAGATGAAGGAAAAAAACAGCTTTATCTAGGCAAATATTTTTGTACATTTTATATTTTGCCACTTAACACACTTGATCATAGCTAAAATATTCATATGAATCAATTAAATTAAATAAAATGTTTCCTATTGATTTTAGCAAATTTTATTTGCTATATGTAAGAAAGTTGCTTCAGGAAAAAACTATTATGAGAAGTGCAATTTACAACTAAGTTAGGTAATTATTCAGTATCATTTCTATTGGTTTTATTATACAAGTCTTAGATCATGTTTTTAACAATTAAGAAATGAAACCAAAATTCAAAATAAATAAGCACGTGTATCTTAAAGCTTTTTTATTTTTCTCTAGGTTTAGAGTTAGCAGTTGCTTTTTTCCGGTGGTTATTTTCTTCTATAGAAAGCATTATATTTGAGAAAATTTATTTTCTGCTCCATGTGTACAGAATTTATTAAATTTCTGGTTGGCTTTAGGCTGAAAGGTACCTTTGAGGTTACTTTGGGATTTTCCAGGCAAGAATACTGGAATGGGTTGCCATTTCCTTCTCGAGGAGATCTTCCCTATCCAGGGATTGAACCCGGGTCTTCCGCATTTTAGGCAGACGCTTTACCGTCTGAGCCACCAGGGAAGTCCTTTGAGGTTAATGTAGGAAAATAATAAAATAAAAGAAAAGGAGGTAATTTAATCTGAGGAAAAAATATGTTTCCCAGAATCTCCAACATGAAACCACTTTTAAAGGGGGAAAAAAAAAAAAACACACTCACCCATGATACCTACAAGGTATTTGTTTTCTTCATGCCCTATAGCCTCAGTTCTCTGAAAGAAAAAAAAATGTACTTAAAAAAAAAATCTCGTGCTCTACATTTGTAAGATGTTCGAAAATATTTGTTTATTTGACAAAGACTGCCACTTGGTAATAACTTGTTATACTAATTTGAATGTGTACACTAGTATATATCTATGAAAGCATAGCTTAATTGAAAATTTTCTTTGATGTGCCTTACCAGTCATTTTAATATAAAACAGATTTTATATTTTTAATTGTAAAAGAAAGTACATATGAAATATGATAAAATTACCTTTGATAATTGACTGAAAGTTTTGTTAAGAGTAGAGATACTCTGCTTGTCATACAATTCTAAATTCAAATTGGTAAATGTTAATAAAATATATTAAAACTTTAAGTAACTGATAAGGCATACGTAAAGTGTGTAGAATAGTATAGCCAACACATAGAACTTTTAAGACTCAATAACAAGAAAACATACAAATCGATGAAAATATGGGGGCAAAAATTCCAAACAGAAACTTCGTCAAGGAAGATACACAAATAGAAAATTAACATATGAAAATGTACTCAATGTCACATGTCATTAGAAGAAGAAGAGAGATGTGTGCTCAACTATGTCCAACTGTGTGACCCCATAGACTGTGTAGACCACTAGACTTCTCTGTCAATGGAATTTTCCAGGCAAGAATACTGGAACGAGTTGCCTTTTCCTAATCCAGGGAATCTTCTCACCCCAAGAGACTGAACCTATGTCTCTTGTGTCTCGTGCATTGGCCACCATTGTACCACCTGGAAAGCCATCATATATCATTAGAGGATTCAAAATCAAAACACAGTGGATACTAGTACACATCTATTAGAATGATCAAAATCTCAAATACTGAAAACATCAAATTGTGACAAGGATATGGAGCAACAGCAACTCTCATTCATTGCTGATTGGAATGAAAAATGCAACAGAAACTTTTGGAAGACAGTCTGGCATTTTCTTTCAAAGTTAACATGCTCTTACCATAATTTCCAGTAATCATGTTCCTTGTTATTTACCCAAAAGAACAGAAAACTCACATCCATACCAAAACCTGCACATGATGAATGTTTATAGCAGCTTTACTCATAACTGTCAAAACTTGGAAGCAACCAAGATGGCCTTCAATAAATGAATGGATAAACAAAGTGTGACACATTTATACATCAGAATATTATTCTGCACTAGAAAGAAATGAGCCATTAAGGCACGCAAGGACTTGGAAGAAGCTTAAATGCCTATTGCTTACTGAAACTAGGCAATTTGAAAATGCTAAATACTGCATGATTCCCATTGTATGACATTCTGAGAAAAGGAAAATCTATGGAGGTGGTAAAAAGATAAATGGTTGCTAGGGGCTCAAGGGGAGAGGATAGACTGATAGATAGGAGGAACACAGGGACTTGTATTAGGGCAGTAAAACTATTCTGTATGATACTGTAATGGTGGATATATATGACTATATGTTTTTTTAAAAAGCATAACATTTTCACCATGAAAAGTAAACTCTAGTGCAAACTATGTACTCATTTAATTATATTGATTCAATAGTGGTTCCTCAGTTCTAAGAAATGTACAACACGAGTGCAGGATGTTAATAGGAGAGACTGGAGAAGGGTGAGAGGAGCTTATGGGGATTTTCTGTACTTTCAATTTTCCTCTCAACCTAAAACTGCACTGGCTGATTCACCTTGTTGTATGGCAGAAACCAGCGCAATATTTTAAAGGAATTATCCTCCAATTAAAAAGAAATAAAAGATATGCAAGAAACAAAAAAATGCACTAAAAATAAACATTAATTTAAAAAAAGAAAAACAACAAAAACAAATTTAAGAAAGCAAATGAGAAATCTTACCTGTGTATCTTATTATTGCACATCTCTGGGAAATTAACATAATATATTGAAGTAGTTAAAATATCCTAAATATTACAGGTGATAAAACACTTAAAATGATATATATACCTGGAGTCTAGCAACTATAAATTTTAATAAATGTTATTTTTGTTGATTATACTCCTGTGAAGGTTGCTATCTGAAAAGCCACAATGAAAATTCAAATTCTATAAGGTCATAATTTAAATAGCTTGAGAAAAGTTAGAGATATTAAAATATTAATTGGGCATTTCTTAACAAGTCATGGAAGCAATGACTGGAGTTGATAAGGCAAAAATTAATACAAATGGAATACATTTTAGAGTAAGCAAATAGATATTATCGAACAAATAAATAATGAAGTACAAGTTGATGTGCAAGGTCATGCTCCTGCTTCTAACTTCACCATCTCCAGAAAAAAAAAGTAATTAAATTGTTAACAGTGGGAAAGTATATTTAAAAGCTTATTACAAATATGGATGCAGAGGTGGGGGGAAATATGTAAAAATAATATAATATTTGTAAGAGAGTCCTGTCTGCAGTTCGGAAGTACAGAAGACTCTTGCATGTGTACTTTCAGAAAAATAGTCAATGAGAGAAAAGGGAAGTGCCAAAAGAATGAGGACAAACATTATTGCAGTTTTCCACAATGAGAAGTAAGGTGATGCTAAAACTACATATCACTTAGCCAAAACTCTAGACATGTATTTTTGGCAAAATTCTAAAACAGATTATATCAAACGGTTTGTGAACGTTTCACAACTATATTGCTGACCACTAGGCTCCCAAACGAATTCACATGGTGAAAATCATATGAAAATAATTGTCTTTCCATTTTCATCATGATATACATCTGGTCTTGGTGGCTCAGAGGTTAAAGCGTTTGCCTGCAATGCAGGAGACCTGGGTTTGATCCCTGGGTCGGGAAGATCCTCTGGAGAAAGAAATGGCAAACCCACTCTAGTATTCTTGCCTGGAGAATCCCAAGGATGGAGGAGATTGGTGGGCTATAATCCACGGGGTCGCAACTAGTCGGACACGACTGAGCTACTTCACTTATTTTGTAACATCTTGAATTCAGAAAATAATTTGGCAAAGATTGATATCAAAATGCTTTCTGTGATTATCTAAAATGTTGCCAGGATGAAAACGCTATTACATGAAATTTTTTGCTGAATAAGTAATTCCTGGTATAAATTTGTGTATATATTTGTGAATTAGTGTCATATATCAGAAACAATCAGGGAGCATTTTCTAAAAACATGTGCTTAGATTTAGAGCCTACTGCATATATTCTAATTCAGGATATCTGATTATACCTAGATTAGTTAAAATAATAACTTACAAAGGAATATAATGCAATTTATTTTTCCATTTTATCTGACAAATTTAATACTATTTATAATTATTATTTTAGTTCTGGGGCTGCAGCATTAATGGTTCATAAAAGACTTTAATGTATTTTTATACTATAGCTACTCCATCTATAATTAAAGTCATGATACTATTTTCAGTTTTTAGTTTAAACCTGATTTCCAAGTGTTTATTTTCAAATGATATGCAGAGTAATCCTTTAAAAGATAAATATTATAGTATTATGAGTCCTCTCAAACCCTTCAAGGACTTTGCCTTGGAATTAAAAAACCTTACCCACAAGCTTTAGTGTAACTGAACACCTTTTCAGCTCTCAGATCTTAGCTACTAATGACTTTCTCATTCACTCCATTCTAGCTAGACTGACCTGTTTTATTATTCTTCAAGTGGGACTGTCACCATATTAGTACCATGGCATTTACATTTCTTTCTACCCTAGATATTTTCATGGATTGTTCTATCCCTTAGTTATTTGATTTACTGACTATCTCCCATGCAAGGATTTTTGTCTATTTTGTTCAATGTTGTATCCACAGATACTTTGTGGTATCTAGCATATTAGGTGAAACATATATCAATAAGTGAATAGAAAAATAAAATGTCTTTGCTCTTATGTGCCCTAAAATATAATAAATGTTTTTACCGAATTTAATCAGGATGCTGATTGCACAAGTTTTTGATTGTAAGATTACATGAAACCACCATTCTATTTAATGTTTCCATCTTTGTAAAAATGTATTTCTAAGAAATTTAACACTAAAGATACAAACACTTCCAAAGACTATATATCTTAGTCATGTGATTGCTTTATTTAAAATCCTGCCACTTGCTTTTCTAATTTACCTGTGTCTTTATTATTGATATATTTGAGAGAATATTGACACAGATTTAATTGATACTTTCTGAAAAAAACTAAAAACTGTAATAATATATGTTTTATGTCATAATGTGATCAGTCATATTTAACATTTTTAAAGTTTCCAGAAATCCAATCTATGCTTTCAAATTGGCATTAGGGTAAATAGGTTTTAAAATAAAAAAAAAATAATTTTAATACAAATTGGATCACACAGGTAAGTGTAAGGGTTAAAACTGTAAGAAATCTTGAAAGAAAGCATAGAACAGGTCTTAGTGACTTGTGTTAGTTAATTAAAAGCACAAGTGACAAAAACGTTAATTGAACTACTTTGAAACTTTAAAAAAAACATCAAATATGAAAAGATAACTCACAGAATGGGAGAAAATATTTTCAAATTATACATCTTATAAAATAACTTTTGCTCAGTGTACATCAAAGGCACACACATAGACACATGCAACTCAAGAAGAAAAAAAGAACCCAATTTAAAAATTAGAAAAGGATATTAGATATTTATTAAAGGAAGATATATGAATGGCCAGTGAGCACAGGAAATGATACTTAAAATCATTGGTCATTAAGGAAATGCAAATCAAAATAACAATGATACCATTTCACATGCACTAAAATGAATAAAAAAGAAAAGTCTAGCAAATGTTTTGGCAAGGAAATAGAGAAAATGGAACCCTATTCTTTGCTGCTGGAAATGTAAAATAATACAGCTGCTTTGTAAAACATTTTAACCATTCTTCAAAATGTTAAACTGAAAGACCAAGCAATTCCATTTCTAGATATATATCTCAATTTGATGAAAATATTATTTTAAAAAAGATGAGCACAAATATTTATAGCAGCACTATTACTGTTAATAAAAATGAAAACAGTTCAAATATTTATTAACTAATGAGTATAAAAAAATAAGATATATTCATATAATTAAATATAGGCTTCCTAGGAGGTACTAGCAGTAAAGAATCCACCTGCCAATGCCGGAGACATGAGAGATGTGGGTATGAAAGATCCCCTGGAGAAGGAAATGGCAACCCACTCTGGCATTCTTGCCTAGAAAATCCTGTGGGCAGAGGAGCCTAGTTACCTGCAGTTCATGGGGTCACAAAGGGTCAGACACAATTGAGCACAGGACATATAATTAAATATAATTAGCATTAAAAATAGCATGATGGTATATGCTAAAACCCCTGGCACACTGCAATCCATGGGGTCACAAAGAGTCGACACAACTGGGTGCCTGAACAACAACATATGCTACAACATGGATAAATCTTGAAAATATTATAGTAAATGAAAAAACTCAGTAACCGTTCTATTTCATGTTGCCATACTCATAAACACACATTTAATGATAAAAAATTTCTCAGTCACAAATTTCCACACCATATGTTTTCACTTATATTTCCAAAATAGGCAAATTCAAAAAGATGAAAACTGAATTAGTTCTAGGGGATGAAGGGGAAGGGAAGAATGGAAAGTGGTTTCTAATGGCTAATCTGTAACATGAAAATGAAGGGGGTGGGGGAAGCATTGCACAATGCTGTGAAATATACCAAAATAAAAATTTGAATAATACACTGTATAAGATGGATTTTATGTTATGTGAATTGTATATCAATAAAGCTGTTAAAATATCCAATGAATGACATAGTGACTGTTGTTGTTCAGCAGTTAGGTTGTGTTCTATTCTTGGTGACCCCATGGACTTCAGCACCCCAAGATCCTCTGTCCTCCACTGTCTCCCAAAGTTTACTCAAATGCATGTCCATTGAGTCAATGATGCTATCTAACATGTCACCCCCTTCTCTTCCTGCTCTCAATATTTCCCAGCATCAGGGTCTTTTCTAATGAGTTGGCTGTTTGCATCAAGTGGCCAAAGTATTGGAGTTAACAGCTTCAGCATCAGTTCTTCCAATGAATAGAATAGTCAGAGTTGGTTTTTTTTTAGGATTGACTGGTTTGACCTCCTTCTAGTGACTGATTACCTAATATTCTTGTGCAAGGTGAAAATACTTAAAACCTTTGGAGAAGCTTCCATTTATTTTTGAGTAGGATTTTTTTTTTTTTTGTAAGGATGATAATAAGAGATCATCTTTTTTTTTTTTTTTTTGCTGATATAACTTCAGGGGAGTAATGGATGGGATTAAAGGCTTCTACTTTCATGGCCTTCCTCTGAGAAATGTGTCTTACTACAAGATTTTAGTGAATTCTATATACATAAACCATACTTTGCCTATGTGAAACTACACAGTACATACACCTTAATCAATCTTTGGTTGTTGTCTTCTCTCAAGTCTCTAAAGTTTGTGATGTGGCTGGAGAGTGCTGTTGTTCTTGAGTCACTTTATAAAACCCATCATATATTTTTCTGAGCAATCCAACCTAATAGTTTTGGTGGAAGATGGAACACATAGACTAAAATAAGCAAAATACATGAAGCATTGGAAGTGCAGAAAATCGAAGGCTGTGATGTGGAGAAGATGGTGCCATGGTTAATAGTGTACTGACATTTTTAAGAATCTAGAGACAGAGAAGCATAGATGGGGAATCTGAGTCATGGGCATAGTAAATTTTAGAATTGCTAATATTCTGCTAAGATATTAGCCACTAGACCTATATTGCATGCTAAAAGGCAATAAACAGTGTTATTTTCACTTGAGGTTTCTAGTTCCCCTTATTTCCAAAGAATCTTCTAACTAAACTCTGTAATCTGAGATAATGTAGCATATAGTTCTGTAAGCAAAAGGTGTATACATAGTAAGTCTTCTTTTTCTTTTTTCCCTTTTTTCTTTTGGCTATACATGAATATCATAATTCTTTTTTTAATATTTTAATAAAATCTACTCTCTTAGAGACACTTTGAAAATACATTCTTTATTACCCCCACCCCAAAGCCAAATACACCTTTATAAAAGTTTCTCATCCTTTGAATTTTTATTAAGTTTAATCAAATCTTGAGACAGCATTTTAAGCTTAATTATAACAAAATCTCTAGCTTATTTTAAAAATCTCATTTAAGATAATTTTCTATTTTCATGTTAGATCTCTTTTTTTTGGTCAAATGTAATTTCTGTTTTTAATGATAGTATTTATATAATTGACATTATCTTTTTAAATTTATCCTTAAAGCAAAAAAGTTATCATTCCTTCTTTCATTCTGGTTTTCCCCCACAAATTGACATAACATCTGAAATACAGGGAAACTAAAAAGATTTAATTATTGTTTTCACTAGATTAGATAAATACCAGGAATTTAGCTTGTGTTTCTGCTTTCCTCCTTATATTTTGATATTTCACCACCTGCCCTCCCCATGGACACAAAATAAACTAAATGACTTATGGATGATTTTTGGCCTAATATAATTTCTTAGAGTTTTTTTTTTAAATGCTTTAGCTGTAAAGCATGTTCTTCAATTAAACCTTAACTTGAAGAATAACATAAAATAAATAGATTATAAAATAAATTAATAATAAATAACATAAAAATTAATAGTAAATTAATAAAATTATTAGTAAATAACATAAAAATGTATATGCAGGTCAGGAAGCATCAGTTAGAACTATACATGGAACAAAAGACTGGTTCCAAATAGGAAAAGGAGTACATCAAGGCTGTATATTGTCACCCTGCTTATTTAACTTACATGCAGAGTATATCATGAGAAACGCAGGGCTGGAAGAAGCACAAGCTGGAATCAAGATTGCTGGGAGAAATATCAATAACCGAATATATGCAGATGACACCGCTCTTATGGCAGAAAGTGAAGAATTGAAGAACTTCTTGATGAAAGTGAAAGAAGAGAGTGAAAAAGTTGGCTTAAGGCTAAACATTAAGAAAACTAACGTCTTGGCATCTGGTCCCTTCACTTCATGGGAAATAGATGGGGAAACAGTGGAAACAGTGGCTGACTTTATTTTTCTGGGCTCCAAAATCTCTGCAGATGGTGATTGCAGCCATGAAATTAAAAGATGCTTACTCCTTGGAAGGAAAGTTATGACCAACCTAGACAGCATATTAAAAAGCAGAGACATTATTTTGCCAACAAAGGTCCATATAGTCAAGGCTATGGTTTTTCCAGTAGTCATGTATGAATGTGAGAGTTGGACTATAAAGAAAAGTGAGCACCAAAGAATTGATGCTTTTGAACTGTGGTATTGGAGAACACTCTTGAGAGTCCCTTGGACTGCAAGGAGATCCACTGAGTCCATCCTAAAGGAAATCAGTCCTGGATATTCATTGGAAGGACTGATGTTGAAGCTGAAACTCCAATACTTTGGCCACTTGATGTGAAGAGCTGACTCATTGGAAAAGACCATAATGGTAGGAAAGATTGAGGGCAGGAGAAGAAGGGGATGACAGAGGATGAGATGATTGGATGACATCACTGACTCAATGGCCATGTGTTTGGGTGGACTCCGGGAGTTGGTTATGGACAGGGATGCCTCGTGTGCTGCAGTTCATGGAGTCACAAAGAGTTGGACACGACTGAGCAACTGAACTGAACTGAATATAAAGAAATAGTCCGTAAAATAAATTGATACTTTGTTGTTTAACTTAAAGTCTGCCCACTCAGATAATAATTCCTTTCCTTTCAAAGCAGAAAAGTAATTCCTTTCTTTTCCTCAACATTTTAGTGTTTCTCAGTTTATAACTGCACAGCTCCAATCTCTGACTTCATCATTACTGACCTGTATGTACATATCTCTGTGTCTTTACACGAACATCTCTTCATAAAGCCACTGGTCATAATGGGTTAATAACCCACCTTACTCCAATGTGACTTTACCTTAACCAATTACACTGGCAATGACCTTATTTCTAAAGAAGGCACATTCTGTGATATTAGAGGTTTGGGTGGAGGGGGCACAATTCAACCGTTACCAGTTACCATGACTACATAGTTGTTTACTTTATGGCCTCTGTGTTGTGGTTAGCAGCTCAGTCATGTCCAATTTTTTGTGACCCTTTGGACTGTAGCCCACCAGGCTCCTCTGTTCATGGGATTTCCCAGTCAAGAATGCTGGAGTGGGTTGGCATTTCCTCTGATGCCACCTAAACCCAGTTTATGCCCATCTGCTCTTCACCCATTCTAAGGAGGCCATATGGACCTCGCTGTTGCTCTGTAAATATACCAAAAATGTTTCTACACCAGAGATTTTGCACTTGTGATTTCTTTTTCTTGGAGTACCCTTCCCCGGAGATAGTCTGCCTCATTTCTTCAGTTCATTCAGATCTCAGCTCAGATACAATCGCCTAAAAAAGTCTTCTCTGGCCAAACATGCCGTTACACTGCATCTTCTTTATGTCTCAGCATAGTTGGTTTGATGAGTGTTTTTATTTAATATGTATCTCCATTAAAGAAGACAGGGGGATGTTGTATCTCAAGACTGTAGAATAGCCTGACACATGGTATGTTCTTAAGGATTTACATTAAATGAATGAAGGATAAAAGTCTGAGGAGATAATCGATAAATACATCACTCAGCAGCCTGAGACTATGACACCTGAGAATAACCTAAAAACTCTCATACTAATTGCAAATGTGCAGCTCTAGTGCTATTCTCTGTGTCTCCTCAATTAATGGCTGATTTCTCCCTCATTGGACTGAAGTGTTTTTTCCCCCCTCATAACTTTGTTCCTACAATTAGAGATTAGAGGACTAGAATCCCTTTTATTTTCAAAGTTTTTTTTCCCCTAAATATCCTTTAACCACCATTAAAAGTATATAATGATTCAATCCTGATTTTAGAGTAGAAAACTCTGGATAGTAAAATGTGTGCATGTGTGTGTGTTAAGTTGCTTCAGTTGTGCCCATTCTTTGCAACCCTATGGACTGTATAAGATCATGTTAACATTGTTCAAAAACACACAACTTTTTTGAGTAACCACATCCTCCTGAACAAATTGCAATGCTTTCTATAAAAGAGGAAGCCTATTTCACATTCCCTACTTATTATCATATTTCTAAATCACTTTCTCAAGACTTTCATGTAATTCCTAACTCCTTCTTTCTAATTCCTCTAGACGTATGACTTAACTGTGGTCTATAACTTATCCTTTGAAACTGAGCATCTTTTTTGTTCTTCTTGATGTGATCTTGGTGCCCTCAGCCATGAACTGGATAACCTCCTCAGCTATATAACCTCCAGCTGCCTGGTGCAAATACACTGCTTGTTTCTACAACTCTAAGGATATTTCTCACCAGCATTCCCATATGTGGGGGAGATACCAGTGACTTCAAGAGTTTAGAACTGGGCAGACCTAATAGGTATTGTGATTCACATATTTTTCATAAAAGAGAAGCCTTTCTCTTCCCTTCCTTCTATTTAACCCATATACAAACACAGATCCAGGCCTCTTCCTATTCATAAATAGTCTTGTAATGCTGTGAACAAACAAGACATTCCCATCTACAGGCCATGCACAACTACTTGTTTTTTCAATACTGAAGGGATTTAGCTCATCTGTCCATATGGTCACAGCATCCTCCTGTGACTAGAGAGAGGCATTCATGAAACAGCTGTCCAGCTTTAAAAACTCCTGCATTGAAATAGAACAAACTGCACAATCTGGAAACAACCCCCAAGACTAGGTCTGTTTTAGGATTTCTCTAATGAAGAGGAATAAATATGAAGAGGAAAGAAGCCAACTGAAGCTAAAGCTATGCTGTTTTTCCTTAAATATGCTTTTGAGTTTCATAAAAATGTCTCAGGTTTGAGAATTTCCTATGTCAACATTTTAAATCTTCAGAAAAGAAATTGATGATTTCAGTAACAGTCCCCGAAGAACCAAAGCAACCATATTAGGAAGGAAATGAATTTGACCTGTTTGTCTTTAATCCTCAGTGTATAAGCAATGTCATAGAAATTTCACATTTTGTATCTTTCTCTATCTGATGAATTATTTTTCTCTAAACAGCTACTTGAATCAAGGCATGAGATGCTTCCATCTCCCCCTAGAATTTACTTTTTGCTTTTTTGCTGCACATCTCTATCCCTTTCTCAATTCATGCCTTCAAGTATCCACTATCCACTTCTCATTACTACCTATTTGCATTTTATAGGGCTTACTATATATAGAATTATTCAGTATGCATTTTTTTAGATGTCTGGCTTTCTTTGTTCAGCACTGTTGTTTTCTTTTTAAAAAAAAATTAATCCATGTTTCACCTACCAATAGTTTGCTCATTTTCATTATTGGGTACAGTGTTTGAATATCCCACCATTTGTTTAACCAACCACGTATTGTTGGGCAATTGGAATGTTTCCATTTTAGGAACACTACTGATACAACTGATAAGAATTCCTGTACAAGTTGTTATGTAGACATCTATCTATATTTCCTTTTGGTAAACATCTAGGTATGGGTTTGCTAAGTTGTATGGTAAGAACTGGAGAAGAAAATGGCAGCCCACTCCAGTATTCTTGCCTGGGAAATTCCATGGACAAAGGAGCCTGGTGTGCTACAGTCCATGGGGTTGCAAAAGTTGGACACAGTTTAGCAGCTAAACCACCAATGCTAGAGTAAGCATATGATTAATTTGATGAGATGTACTGATTTCCAATCTTATTACAGGATATGAAAATTCTAGTTGTTCCAAATTGTAACTAATAGTCAAAGATTTAATATCTATAGTGCACAATATTTGGTTAAATCTAAGAGACATATTATATATTATATTTTGAGTGCTTAGAGTTTTCTTTGTTTTATGAAGACAATCTTTAATGAGTGTTGTTCTGACAGGTAGTTAATTTAATTATAGTTCAGCATGTTCCATAGACATGTTTTTAAGCATTATTAGCATGAGTATAGAGTAACCTTTATTTTAGAAGTAGTTTAGCTTCAAGATAGGGCCTTCTGGAATGTTTCAGATCTTTAATGAGGTCACCTCACTCTTGCTATATACTTTATGTCAGGTAGAAGGAACTATGTCCCCTAAATATGCCTCTTTGACAAGTGAATTACTTTGAGCTGATTATTTTGAGCAGACACAGGAAGGACTCTAAAAACAAACTTTCTGTTGCTCAATCACTATGTCATGTCCGACTCTTTGCAACCCCATGAAATGCAACACACCAGACTTCCCTGTCCTCATCATCTACTAGAGTTTGCTCAAACTCATGCCCATTGGGTTTGTGATGCCATCCAACCATATCATCTGTCACCCTCTTCTCCTCCTGCCCTCAATATTTTCCAGCATCAAGATATTTTCTAATGAGTTAGCTCTCTACATCAGGTGGCCAAAGTATTGGAGCTTCTGCTTTAGCATCAGTCTTTCCAGTGGATATTCAGGACTAATTTCCTTTAGGAATGAATGGTTTAATCTCCTTTGCTGTCCAAGGGATTCTCAAGAGTCTTCTCCAGCATCACAATTTGAAAGCAACAATCCTCTGGGCTCAGTTTTCTTTATGGTCCAACTTTCACATCCATACATGACTACTGGAAAAACCATAGCTTTAACTAGTTGGACCTTTGTTGGCAAAGTAACGTCTCTGCTTTTAAATATGCTGTCTAGGTTTGCCATAGTTTTTCCTCCAAAGAACAATCATCTTTTAATTTCATGGCTGCAATCACCATCCACAGTGAATTTTAGAACCCAAGAAAGATAATTCTGTCACTGCTTCCACTTTTCCCCCCATCTATTAGCTATGAAGTGATGGGACCAGATGCCATGATCTTAGTTTTTTAATGTTGAGCTTTAAGCCAGTTTTTCAGTCTCCTCTTTCACTATCATCAACACGCTCTTCAGCTCTTCAGAATTTATCTTTTTGTAAAGGAAATTTACATGAGAAGGGGGATTTATATCAGGAAGAGAGTTATTCCTAGAGATCTTTTCTTTTTTTAACCTGAGAGACTTATCTGCAAAACAGGCAAAATTTACTTACCAAACATTTCCTCTTCACATTTTCCCCTGAAATTCCTTCCTCCTTTTGAAGCCTCAGGTCTCTATCCCTTTCCTAAACTGAGGGAAGCCTTAATCATCTAGCAACCTTTCATAACCTAGCAGGATATTATGGTGTGTTCCTGGATAGACCCCTTCCCCACATTCTCTGCCATAGCTCCTCTCTGAAGTATATACATAATAATAATCTCATGCATAGTTCCTGGGTTTTTCATGTGCTAAAAACTGTCTCCAGTGGAAGAAATTCACTATTTGATGATCATGAATACCATAGTCCCCAGACTTTCTTTAGGAGATGATCACATACTCTGGGATACCCCTCCCTAAACTTGCCCTTAAAAATGCTTTTGAAATTTTTCTGGGACTTTGGGGTTTTTGGTTACGAATCATTTGTTCTTCTCACATGCCCTTGCAATAAACCTTTCTCTGTCCCAAACCCTGAAGTTTCAGTATCATTTAGCCTTACTGTGCTTGGGTCATACAAACTTGGATTCAGTAAATTGTGGGCCTCATATCATTGCGGAGCTGCCATAAGTACCTGCACACATAATTGATTTGTTTTTCTCCTGTTAATCTGTCTCATATTATAAGGAGTTCTCTGCAAAGAACCTAAAGGGGCAGAAGGGAAATTATTTTTCCTTCTCTACACTTAGTGTGTGATCAAAATTGAAAAGATCGTTGGGGAAATTTCTGAAATTATCCTCTTAGTCTCTTTCTCTATTCTGTTCTGTAAAGTTCATCTTCCTTCATGTTCCCGAATTCTGATGCATCTTACCTAATATCTGTTTATGAGTCATTCATCTTCTTTTTCATTCTGTTCTGTCTCTAAGTTGAAGTGGAAATGTACCTTCAGACAAATAAGCAGCTCAGGAAATTGTAGGCTTCAGCTAGTTTGCTTTTTTTTTTCACTGCGATATCTGAGGTCATCAAACATTGTTATCCACTAAGCTGTGCAGTCATAGGTTGAGGCTTCATGAGGCCAAGCAAAGAAGAGACTCTAGGGAAATAATAATAAAACAAAAAGAACAGCTACAGGGAGTACTTAGAGTTTTGAGACACCTGAGTTCCATAAAAGAGTAAAGTGACCCCACTGAACTCCTGGGACATTTAATAAAGACTTTAGAATGTCCTACCTGAGAGCATGGCGAAACTACTTCCAGAATAAAGATTATCTATATCTACACTAAAGGACTTATATATATATATATATATATATATATATGTGGAATATATCATGAGAAATGCTGGGCTGAATGAAGCACAAGCTGGAATCAGGATTTCCAGGAGAAATATCAGTAACCTCAGATATGCAGATGATACCACCCTTATGGCAGAAAGTGAAGAAGAACTAAAGAATCTCTTGAGGAAAGTGAAAGGGGAGAGTGAAAGAGTTGGTTTAAAATTCAACATTCAGAAAACTAAGATCATGGCATCTGGTCCCATCACTTCATTTTAACAGATGGGGAAGCAATGGAAACAGTGAGAGACTTTATTTTTTTGTACTCCAATATCACTGCAGATGGTGACTGCTACCATGAAATTAAAGGACGCTTGCTCCTTGGAAGAAAAGTTATGACCAAACTAGATAGCATATTAAAAAGGTGAGACATCACTTTGCCAACAAAAGTCCATCTAGTCAAAGCTACAGTTTTTCCAGTAGTCATGTATGGATGTGAGATTTGGGCGGTGAAAAAAGCTGAGCGCCGAAGAATTGATGCTTGTGTACTGTGGAGCAGACTCTTGAGAGTCCCTTGGACTGCAAGGAGATCCAACCAGTCATCCTAAAGGAGATCAGTTCTGAGTGTTCATTGGAAGGACTGATGTTGAAGCTAAAACTCTGATACTTTGGCCACCTGATGTGAAGAGCTAACTCATTTGAAAAGACCCTGATGCTGGGAAGGATTGAAGGCAGGAGGAGAAGGGGACGACAGAGGATGATATGGCTGGATGGCATCACTGACTCAATGCACATGTGTTTGAGTAAACTCTGGGAGTTGGTGATGGACAGGGAGGCCTGGTATGTTGCAGTCCATGGGGTCACAAAGTGTTGGGTATGACTGAGCGACTTAACTGAACTGAACTGAACCCACTCATTCAAAACTATTACTGAGACAGAACACTGCCTGAATTAGGTCTTGTCTAAACATTCGATTCATGTAAGTATGATATATTTACTAAAAGGCTTAGTTCCTTCAAGAGTGATCAGACTGTTGCTTCAGAAAACAAAGCGTTTGCAAAATAACCCAATGTCCTCTTGTCTAAGGGTTCAAGTGCACATTTGGACACTGAAGAATTGAAAAGCTCTCTCTTGGAATACAGTTATGCTCAAAAGAGCTCAGAGAAAGGAGCAAGACCTATCCTTCCACAATTCTGCATTATATTGATGCTCCAGCATCTCAGCACCAATCCTGAGGAACTCAACTTCCTCTGGAGTAAATAAAGGTTAATTCTGATGTAATAGATGGATCTCTCCTACGATGCCCACTGATTTAACTGGGCTCAAATTTCTAGAAAGAAATTGAAATTGAAAGAAATTGAAAAGTAGAGCACCTCAATCCTGTATACCACTGTAAGGTGTCCAGATGTAAGAGGTACTATTACCCATAATCTGCTTGTTAGCTCAAAGATCCAGCACCTGTCTGGACTCCAAGGATGATTTGAGAGGAAGTGTAAGCCATATTTCTGCTCAACTCCAGTCTGAAGTTAGAGGTCTGAGAAAGAATGATGTGCATATACATGGAATCCAAGGCTTAGAGGACGTCAAGAAGGGTATTTTCAAGTTAATTATTGTATAATCTAGATGTTCAAATTAACATACAATCACTGCAGTTTTTCTAAATAAAACTGCTTAAAAATAGGGATCAGTGTTCAAGACAGAGATTTTAAGACTTTTCCAAAGCTAGACATTCTATTGGTTTCTCCTGTTGAACTTATTGGCAGGAAATTGAAAGAGAACTCTGGCGTCTCTTCATGCTCTTATAAGGGCTGCAGTCCTATTGGATTAGGTCTTTAGCCTTATGACCTCATTTAACCTTAATTATCCCCTTAAAGGCCCTATCTCCAAACACAGTCACATTGGGTGTTAGTGCTGTACGTGTGAGCTTTGAGGAAACACTTCAATCCATAGCAACTACTGTTACAGAGATCTAAATAAGTGAAATTCAGAATCAGAGCATTAAGTTGAAAAAGTTGCAAAAATTATTTTTAAAAAATCGAAAGTTAAAAACAGTACATTACCAAACTATCTATTTGGAGAATATTTTATATGTAGTACATAGTATGATACATTTATTAAGCTATAATGGAAGAAGGAAAATTATAAAATCAATATTTGCCAATCTTCACTGTAGTAAGAGGAAGATGCTACAGCTGAATGCACAGGAGATCTGCAATAAGGATAATATTCTATTGCTTAACTGGACTGTAAATATATGACAATTTATCTTATTATTCCTATCAACTTGCATTTCAAATTCTATTTTTTATTCTAATGTTATAAGATATATTGTTAATTCAAATATGCTAAAATTGAAAAAAAATCATGTTATTATTAATTAAACACAACATACCCCTTTATACTAGTGGTATTTTACTATTAAAATTATGAAATAATCTCTCTATCAAATTGATTTAGTATCATTAAACATATTTTCTATGAATTTATTGAAGTTAAAAATAAGTGGTTTATTTCCATATTGAAAACAATGGAGTATATTTTTCCTCAGAGCCCATTTTTGTTTTCTATTATTCTTAAACATGAACCAAATATATCTCAGTGCAATTTCACATTTAATATTCTATTGTTCTGCATTCCCAATAGTGTGCTTTTTCACAAAAGAATATTTTAATGTGTCTTAGATTTCTATGGGCATATGTGAATTTTCTTTTTGTTACTTTTAATTGGAGATTTGATTGTTTCCATTTCTGTTGGCCACCCACACCTCACTACTCTAGGTTTTTAAATTCCATGAGGAAGTAGAGTGATGGCCTTTCAGTTTCTGTAATTGGAAGTTGCCTCAGTTGTCCGTGTCAAGCTCTCTGATTGATTGTAAAAAGCATTATGCTTATTTTGTTAATTAACTTTAATCCCTATATAGTCAGTTAAAAATATATTGAATAGCTCTTGGTAATCTACTAAAATACAAGGAATTTAAATGCCTGTCTCTATCCCAAACTCTGTTAAAATCATTTCAGCAGAAGAGGTTGTCAAATTTCCAAGTAAACATATCATTATGTAGCATTCATGCATTATGGATTTTTTTTTAGTTTTACATCTCATGCATTTTATTATCATTGTCTATTATCCAAATAGAGAGCATGCCCACTTTACAAGTTCCACATAGCGTATTCATGTGAGAGCACACAGTTGAATTAAAAGTGCAATGCCAGAGTACCAGAGGTAGGCATTTGTTTTTAAGTATTTTACAATTAATTTAGTGGCACAATGCTAATTTAAGCATTAAGATACCTTTTTTAAATATGCTGAAAATGTAATTGCCTCGTACACAGGACAAATAATAGAAATGGCTTGCCCAATTTATTACTCCACAAAAGAATTAGTGTGATGGCCAATTAAATAATGCTTTCAAATCTAGTTATTGTATTGTTTACCATACAGAAATAACTCACGGAAAGTTAAAGGTGTTATTGAAGACATTAATTCCTTCTAAAAATAACACAAAATTATCATAAAGCATAAGATATGGTCATGAAAGAGCACTTTAATGAAGTCTTGAAATAATTAGACAAGTTATGATAATTTGCTGCTAATAAAATAAGAAGTCTATTAGCACATTTTATTTGTCTTATTTTCAAAGGAGCAAGTAATAAATTTAATAAAATTGGCTCTCTACAGTATATTTCATATGATATGTACTATGTATACATATATATATTCTACTGGCAGTAGTAACACTTCTGTTTCTTTTGTTAAAGATGGCTGTGTTTATTTCAAACCTATGAAGTAAAAACTGCCAATCAGTTCTAACAGTAATACTGGCTGCTTTTCGTCATTTTTCCACACAAAGTGGAGTTAACACAAGCAAGTGAAGATGTTGAAAACCAGAATAAATGAAGAAAAAAAAACAGTTTCTATCCCCCCTCCAAATATGCTTCAGTTCCCTTTACAATCTTTTGTTGGAACCCCAGAAAACAAAAGATCTCTCCTTACATGCTCCTATCAGTGTTCCTCAGAATCTTTTTGTTTCTTTAGATATTAATCAGCACTCTGTAGGAAAAAAATAAAAAATTTGCTGCTACTGTTGTTTGCTGCCCTAAACAAAAGTCAATACAATTAAGTTTAACAGCAAGACTCTTGAGATTTTTTTTTTAATAGATGCTAATAATCTTTATGGATCTCTAAGAATGGAAAGTAGATTTCATTATAACAATTCTTTATTAAAAGAATAAGGCACTGATTAGCATTTCTAAGGATACTGTACATCACAAAAAATCTATACAATTTAGCTAATTTGCAGACCAAAAAAAAAAAAAAAAAAATTCTGGTTCTCAAATACCTAAACAGTGCATCTTTACGAAGGCTCTGTGCCCTGCTGGGTTTAGTCACTCAGGCATGTCAGACTCTTTGCAAGCCCATGGACTGTGGCCAGCCAGGCTCCTTTGGCCATGGGGATTCTCTAAGTAACAATATCGGATGGAATGTGTTGCCATGTCCTCCTCCAGGAGATCTTCCCAATCCAGGGAACGAACTCAGGTCTCCCACATTGTAGGCAGATTCTTTACCTTCTGAGCCACAAGCAAAAACCCAAGGATATTGGAGAGGGTACCCCATCCCTTCTCTAGGGGATCTTCCCCACCCAGGAATTGATCCGGGATCTCCTGCACTGTAGGAGGATTCTTTACTGGCTGAGCTGCCAGGGAAGCCCCCATACAGACACTGCTGCTGCTGCTGTTGCTGCTGCTAAGTCGCTTCAGTCGTGTCTGACTCTGTGCGACCCCATAGATGGCAGCCCACCAGGCTCCCCAGTCCCTGGGATTCTCCAGGTAAGAACACTAAAGTGGGTTGCCATTTCCTTCTCCAATGAATTAAAGTGAAAAGTGAAAGTGAAGTCACTCATTTGTGTCTGACTCTTCGCAACCCCATGGACTGCAGCCCACCAGGCTCCCCCATCCATGGGGTTTTCCAGGCAAGAGTACTGGAGTGGGGTGCCGTTGCCTTCTCTGATACCGACGCTACCATATATTATTTAAACATCTCAGGATATCATTCAGAAAATCTCCAGTCACTAAAAGAGCCATAGATATATAGAGATGATAATGATGAATAGTGATAAAACATGTATTTGAAGTATATATTTGTCCCTTCACTCTTGAGAACTAGAAAATTTGCAATTATTCTACATAATAATTTTCAAGTATTTTATCTTTAATTTTTTTAGATAGCTCACAAATCTATTGACTCAGAAAAGCAAAATGAATCCTGGAAGGACACTTATTTTGTATTTTGGTGTGATGAGTAGCTATTGCAGGGTTGATATTCATATTTATGAGCAACTAAGAGGTCCTGAATGCTGGGTGTTTATGATTAGCAATTGCATAAGCAACATCAACATTAATAATGGGTAAGGTACACGCTAGTAAAGTAATGCTCAAAATTCTCCAAGCCAGGCTTCAGCAATACATGAATGGTGATCTTCCAAATGTTCAAGCTGGTTTGAGAAAAGGCACAGGAAGCAGAGGTCAAATTGCCAACATTCGCTGGGTCATGGAAAAAGCAAGAGACTTTCAGAAAAACATCTATTTCTGCTTTATTGACTATGCCAAAGCCTTTGACTGTGTGGATCACAAGCAACTGTGGAAAATTCTGAAAGAGATGGGAATACCCGACCACCTGACCTGACTCTTGAGAAACCTGTATGCAGGTCAGGAAGCAACAGTTAGAACAGGGCATGGAACAACAGGCTGGTTCCAAATAGCAAAAGGAGTACGTCAAGGCTGTATATTGTAACCCTGATTAGTGTACTTATATGCAGAGTACATCATGAGAAACACTGGGTTGGAAGAAGCACAAGCTGGAATCAAGATTGCAGGGAGAAATATCAATAACCTCAGATACACAGATGACACCACCCTTATGGCAGAAAGTGAAGAAGAACTAAAGAGCCTCTTGATAAAAGTGAAAGGGGAGAGTGAAAGAGTTGACTTAAATCTCAACATTCAGAAAACAAAGATCATAGCATCTGTTCCTATCACTTCATGCAAATAAATGGGGAAACAGTGGAAACAGTGACTGGATTTATTTTTTTTGGGGGGTCCAAAATCACTGCAAATGGTGATTGCAGCTATGAAATTAAAAGACGCTTACTTCTTGGAAGAAAAGTTATGACCAATCTTGACAGCATATTAAAAAGCAAAAGCAGAGACATTATTTTGTCAACAAAGGTCCTTCTAGTCAAGGCTATGGTTTTTCCAGTAGTCATGTATGGATGTGAGAGTCGGACTATAAAGACAGCTGAGCACTGAAGAATTGATGCTTTTATACTGTGGTGTTGGATAAGACTCTTGAGGGTGCCTTGGATTGCAAGGAAATCCAACCAGTTCATCCTAAAGATCAGTCCTGGTTGTTCATTGGTAGGACTGACCTTGAAGTTGAAACTCCAATACTTTGGTCACGTGATGCAAAGAACTGACTCGTTTGGAAAGACCCTGATGCTGGGAAAGATTGAGGGCAGGAAGAGAAGGGGATGATAGAGGATGAGATGGTTGGATAGCATCACTGACTCAATGGAAATGAGTTTGGGTGAACTCTGGGGGTTGGTGATGGACAGGGAGGACTGGTGTGCTACAATTCATAGGGTCACAAAGAGTCGGACATGACTGAGCTGTTGTTTCATGTCCAGTTCTAACTGCTGTTTCTTGACCTGCATACAGACATCTCAGGAGGCAGATCAGCTGATCTGGTATTCCCATCTCTTTAAGAATTTTCCACAGTTTTTTTGTGATCCACAGAGTCAAAGGCCTTGTCATAGTCTATAAAGCAGAAGTATGTTTTTATGGAACTCTCTGCTTTTTTGATGATGTTGACAATTTTATCTCTGGCTCCTCTGCCTTTTCTAAATCCAGCTTGAACATCTGGAAGTTCATGGCTCACATACTGTTGAAGCCTGGCTTGGAGAATATTGAGCATTACTTTACTAGAGTGTGAGATGAGTGCAATTGTGCAGTATTTTGAACATTGTTTGGCATTGCCTTTCTTTGGGATTGAAATGAAAACTGACCTTTTCCAGTCCTGTGGCCACTGCTGAGTTTTCCAAATTTGTGGGCATATTGAGTGCATCACTTTCACAGCATCATCTTTCAGGATTTGACCTAGCTCAACTGGAATTCCATCACCCCCACTAGCTTTGTTCGCAGTGATATTTGCTAAGGCCCACTTAACTTCAAATTCCAGAATGGCTGGCTCTAGGTGACTTATCACACCAGTGTGATCATCTGGGTCATGAAGATCTTTTTTTTTTATAGTTCTTCTGTGTATTCTAGCCACCTCGCCTTAATATCTTCTGCTTTGTGAGGTCCACACTGCTTCCATCCTTTATTGTGCCTATCTTTGCATGAATATTCCCTTTGTATCTCTTATTTTTCTTGAAGACATCTCTAGTCTTTCCCATTCTATTGTCTTACTCTATTTGTTTGCACTGATCACTGAGAAAGGCTTTCTTATCTCCCCTTGCTATTTTTTGGAACTCTGAATTCAAATGAGTTTATCTTTCCTTTTATCCTTTGCCTTTCCATTCTCTTCTTTTCTAAGCTATTTGTAAGGCCTCCTCAGGCAACCATTTTGCCTTTTGGTATTTCTTTTTAATGGGGTTGGTCTTGATTACTCCTTCCTGTACAATGTTATGAACCTCTGTTCATAGTTCTTCAGACACTCCATCTATCCGATCTATTCCCTTAAATCTATTTGTCACTTCCATTGTATAATCATAAAAGATTTGATTTAGGTCATACCTGAATGGTCTAGTGGTTTTCCCTACTTTCTTTAATTTAAGTCTAAATTAAGAATACTAATTCAGATTTTGTCATTGTAGTCAGTGTTCACTTATTCTGTGAAGCATTTCCACCAATTTCTATTATTCAGACAGTGAAATAGGTACTTATTTTTTATCTGCTTCCTTTTTTTCTTGGTAGAAAAAATACTTAATCATGAATATGAAACTTGAAATAACAAATATTAAATTTAAATTTCATCATTAATACCAGTCACAGTTTCAGAAGATAGACTGTGCTTGTCTCCTAGATGATGACCCTCCCCCCCCAAAAATCTATTTTACTTAAATATTTTATGTCACCTAATTTCAAATTAGCATACCTTAACATTTTCCTATAGTGATATACATACATTTGTAAGACTATATGGTTTTAAAATAGCCATCTATGAAAACCTGCCAGTTTAAGAAATAGAGCATAACATCTGTTTTACTTTTAATGCACATAGTACACCTTTCATCTTTCTAACCCTTTTGATGACTCCCAATAAAATTATAAAGCTAAGTTAGTGTATTTTATTTTTAAAAATAAACAATGTGTCTTTCTTTTTTGCCATATAATTATCTGTTACTTTATTATTTCTTTTGTAGTTTGTGTTTATAATTTTCATCCAGGTAAATTCATTATCTGAGCTTTCTTTGTTACCTCATCATAGTATTTTATAGAATGGATATGGAGCAATTACTTTATCCATGCAATGGATTACTGTGGTATTTTCAAGTAGTTGCTGTTATTGAACAAGCTTACTCAGGTGCACCAGTGCAAATATTTCTACAGCACTGGAATAGAAATTGTTTTATGTGTATTGAAATTTATTTAGCAACAGCACCAAGGGATCTCAATTGCTCAAAAGCTTGACACTGAAATTCCTTTCAGTTCAGTCATTCAGTCATTTCTGACTCTTTGCACACAGTGGACTGTAGCACACCAGGCTTCCCTGGTACCACTCCCATAGCTTGTTCAAGTCCATGTCCATCGAGTCATTGATGCCATCCAACCATCTCATCCTCTGTCATTCACTTCTCCTGCCCTAAATCTTTCTGAGCATTAGGGAGTCAATTCTTCCCATCAGGTGACCAAAGTATTGGAGTTTCAGCTTCAGCATCAGCCCATCAAATGAATATTCAGGGATGATTTCCTTTAGGATTGACTGATTTGATCTCCTTGAAGTCCAAGGGACTGTCAAGGGCCTTATCCAACACCACAGTTCAGAAACATCAATTCTTTAGCACACAGCTTTTTTTATAGTCCAACCCTCACATCCATATATGGCTACGGGAAACAATAGCTTTGATTCAGTTCACTTCAGTTCAGTCACTCAGTCATGTCTGATTCTTTGTGACCCCAGGGACTGCAGCAAGCCAGCCTTCCCTGTCCATCACCAACTTCCAAAACTTATTCACACTCATGTCCATCAAGTCAGTGATGACATCCAAACATCTCATTCTTTGTCATCCCCTTCTCCTCCCATTTTAAATCTTTCCAAGAATCAGGGTCTTTTCAAATGAGTCAGTTATTCGAATCAGATTGTCAGAGTATTGCAGTTGCAGCTTTGGAATCAGGTTGGATCTCCTTGCTGTCCAAGGGACTCTGAAGAGTCTTCAAAACTGCAGTTCAAAATCATCAGTTCTTCGACTTCCAAACTCATTCTACGAGGCCACCATCATCCTAATTCCAAAACCCGACGAAGATGCCACAAAAAAAGAAAACTACAGGCCAATATCACTGATCAACATAGATGCAAAAATCCTTAACAAAATTCTAGCAAATAGAATCCACCAACACATTAAAAAGATCATACATCATGATCAAGTAGGCTTTATCCCAGGGATGCAAGGATTCTTCAATATTTGCAAATCAATCAATGTAATACACCACATTAACAAATTGAAAAATAAAAACCACATGATTATCTCAATAGATGCAGAGAAAGCCTTTGACAAAATTCAACATCCATTTACGAAAAAAAGCCCTCCAAAAAGCAGGAATAGAAGGAACATACCTCAAAATAACAAAAGCTATATATGACAAACCCACAGCAAACATTATCCTCAATGGTGAAAAACTGAAAGCATTTCCCCTGAGGTCAGGAACAAGAGAAGGGTGCCCACTCTCATCACTACTATTCAACATAGTATTGGAAGTCTTGGCCACAGCAATCAGAGCAGATAAAGAAATCAAAGGAATCCAGATTGGAAAAGAAGTAAAACTCTCTCTGTTTGCAGATGACATGATCCTCTACATAAAAAAACCTAAAGACTCCACCAGAAAATTAACAGAACTAATCAATGAATATAATAAAGTTGCAAGATATAAAATCAACACACAGAAATCCCTTGCATTCTTATATACTAACAATGAGAAATCAGAAAGAGAAATTAAGGAAACAATTTCATCCACCATTGAAACAAAAAGAATAAAATACTTAGGAGTATATCTCCCTAAAGAAACAAAAGACCTATAGATAGAAAACTATAAAACACTGATGAAAGAAATCAAAGAGGACACAAATAGATGGAGAAATATACCGTGTTCATGGATTGGAAGAATCAATATAGTGAAAATGAGTCTACTACCCAAAGCAATCTATAGATTCAATGCAATTCCTATCAAACAACCAGAGGTCTTTTTCAGAGAATTAGAACAAATAATCTCACAATTTGTATGGAAAACAAAAAACCTCGAATATCCAAAGCAATCTTGAGAAAGAAGAATGGAACTGGAGGAATCAACCTGCCTGACTTTAGGCTATACTACAAAGCCACAGTCTTCAAGACTGCATGGTACTGGCACAAAGACAGAAATATAGATCAATGGAACAAAATAGAAAGCCCAGATATAAATCCACGCATCTATGGATACCTTATCTTTGACAAAGGAGGCAAGAATATACAATGGAGAAAAGACAACCTCTTTAACAAGTGGTGCTGAGAAAACTGGACAGCCACTCATAAAAGAATGAAACTAGAACACTTTCTAACACCATACACAAAAATAAACTCAAACTGGATCAAAGATCTAAACATAAGACCAGAAACTATAAAGCTCCTAGAGGAAAATATAGGCAAAACACTCTCTGACATAAACCAAAGCAGGATCCTCTATGACCCACCTCCCAGAATATTGGAAATAAAAACAGTAATAAACAAATGGGACTTAGTTAAAATGAAAAGCTTCTGCACAACAAAGGAAGCTAAAAGCAAAGTGAAAAAGCAGCCTTCAGAACGGGAGAAAATAATAGCAAACGAATCAACGGACAAACAGTTAATCTCAAAAATATACAAGCAACTCCTGCAGCTCCATTCTAGAAAAATAAACAACCCAATCAAAAAGTGGCCCAAAGAACTAAACAGACATTTCTCCAAAGAAGACATAAAAAGGGCTAACAAACACATGAAAAGATGCTCAACATCACTCATTATCAGAGAAATGCAAATCAAAACCACAATAAAGTACCACTTTACACTTTGAATGGCTGCAATTCAAAAATCTACAAGCAATAAATGCTGGAGAGGATGTGGAGAAAAGGGAACCCTCTTACACTGTTGTTGGGAATGCAAACTAGTACAGCCACTATGGAAAACAGTGTGGAGATTCCTGCAAATAGACCTGCCATATGATCCAGCAATTCCACTGCTGGGCATACACATCGAGGAAACCAGAATTGAAAGAGACGCGTGTACCCCAATGTTCATCGCTGCATTGTTTACAATAGCCAGGACATGGAAGCAACCTAGATGCCCATCAACTGACGAATGGATAAGAAAGCTGTGGTACATATACACAATGGAATATTATTCAGCATTAAAAAAAAAATTCATTTAAATCAGTTCTACTCAGGTGGACGGAACTGGAGCCTATTATCCAGAGTGAAGTAAGCCAGAAGGAAAAACAACAATACAGTATACTAATGCATATATATGGAATTTAGAAAGATGGTAACGAAAACCCTGCATGCGAGACAGCAAAAGGAACGCAGATGTATAGAACAGTCTTGTGGACTCTGTGGAAGAGGGCAAGGGTGGGATGATATGGGAGAATGGCATTGAAACATGTTAATTATCATATGTGAAATCATTCGCCAGCCCAGGGTTGATGCTCGGGGCTGGTGCACCGAGATTTCCCGGGGTGGGGGGGGGGAGGAAGGAGAGAGGAGGGAAGGGGTTTCTGGAGGGGGAGCATATGTAAACCCATGGCGGTTTCATGTCATTGTGTGGCAAAACCAACACAATAAAGTAAAGAAAATTAAAAAAAAAAAAACAGTTCTTCGGTATTCAGCATTCTTTATAGTCTAGATCTCACATCCATACATGACTACTGGAAAAACCATAGCTTTGACTAGACGGACCTTCGTTGACAAAGTAATGTTTCTGTTTTTTTAATATGATGTCTAGGTTGGTCATAGCTTTTTTCCCAAGTAGCAAGCATCTTTTAATTTCATGGCTGGAGTCACCATCTGCAGTGATTTTGGAGCCCAAGAAAATAAAGTCTTTCACCATTTCTATTGTTTCCCCATCTATTTGCCATTAAGTGTTGGGACATGGAAATTAGAGCAATGCTGTGTCAGCCAAGCACAAGGAACTTGGCTTTCCTGAACAGGTATAGTGGCAGAGGGATCTGCAGACTCTGAAGCAGTGGTGCCATCCCTTATACCTAATCTTATATAATCCTCCTGGTAAGCAGGCAGCATTGCAAGTGGGTTTCTATTGGAAGAGCCTCATAGCATATGGGAGTCTTTCTATAGACTTTGTGGATGCTGACACTTTAAAGTCTAAGTCACATTTCCACTAGAAACAGAATTGCTGTGTCATAGGATATATGCGGTTTCAATTTTAATAGTTACTGCTTAAGTGTTTTATTCAAAGCAGTGTACTAAGTTACATTCCTAGCAACAGCTTATTCCTAGAAACTATTCCAGAACTTTGGCAATACTGGGAATTTTTAGACATTTTAACTTTTGTAAATTTAAAATAATGAAGGTACAGCAAGTATTTTACATTCCCTGTTTTTTAATGAAATTAATCCTGTGAAATACTTATCCTTGTTTTGTGGCCACTTTTTTTCTTGTTTTTTAAATTATAAATTTTATGAATAATTTGTATGTTCTGTATCTTACAGTTACAGTATTGCATCTCCCAATGTGTGTGGCTTTTCTGTCCACTCACTTTATGTTGTTTCTTAAAATTAAGGATGTCACAATTTGTCAAATTTATCACATTTGTTTAACTTTGAATTTTTGTACCTCATTCTAAGAAATATGTACCATCCAAGATCTGAAGATAAACTTCAGTATTTTCTTCCAAAATATTTAAATTTTGCTTTACACAATGCATGTGTGTATGTATGCATGCTCAGTCATGTCTAACTTTTTTGCAATCCCATGGACTATAGCCAGCCAGGCTCCACTGTCCATGGAACTTTCCAGTCAGGAATACTGAAGTGGGTTGCCATTTCCTACTCCGGTCTTACACAGTAATTTGCTTAATGCATATGTAACTGATTTTCCCCCATTGGATATGTGTGCTAATAATATTTAAAAGACCTAAAGAGAGATCTAAAGAAAGTAGAATTTATTAGAATAAGGGCCAAAGAAACATTATTAGGAAAGTGACTTGAAAGCTATTAGCCTGATGCTACAAAGAAGCAAGGATGCAATCTTGTTTTCTAGATCTCCATATGGATAAACAGTTTTTCCCACCACCTGCCCTTAGTGAATTTCCTAACCTCTCTCCACTTATTAGCAATACCGACTCTAGGAGGTGTCAGGATTTGTGTGTTTCTTTCTGGGTTTCCTATTCAGTTTCTTATTATATTTTTCAGTCCTGCTGCTAATACCAAACAGTGACAAAGCAGAAAGCCTTTCTTGTTCTAGGGTCCCTTCTCCTTCCAGGAAACTGAATTCCAATGTTGGTTGTGTGATTCTTTTGAAAGCCTCACACTATTTAGAAAACGGAAAAAAAACATGAGGGAAAAACATATATCATGCTAGTTCTGCTATGATCTGCATATTTGTGTCCTCTACAAATTCATATGCAGAATTCTAACCTCCAAAGATGGTGATGTCTACTAAAAAAAGTACGTGCAACCTAAAAGTTGAGAGTTAGATTTTATTTGGTGGGAATTTTGAACTCAAGCCTGGGAAACAACATCTCTGGTGACCCTGAGAGAGCTACTCCAAGGAAGGAGGGGAGGAGCTGGATTATATGCAAGTTTGTAGCAAGGGGGCAGAAAAGGTTACTCTTAATTAATAAAAGCCAAATCTCTCACATGAAGAAATTTAGCAATCTTCTATGTATAGGAAGATATAAGCATCTAGCCTTGCTGAAATCATTCCTTTCATATTTATCTAGCTATCTGGGACCAATCCTGCCTTCTTTATTGTTCATATACTAATTCCTTGTTTACTGTAAGAGATGGTGAATGTGGCTGGTAGCCACTTCTCACATCCCCTAAGCTCCTCAGAGTTACCAGGGAGGAAGTAACTGATGGCTCCCAAATAGCTGGCTTTGTTTCACCTCAGTCAGTTCAGCCACTCAGTCATGTCTGACTTCTTGCAAACCCATGGACTGCAGCACGCCAGGCCTCCCTGTCCATCAACTCCTGGAGCTTACTCAAACTCATGTCCGTAATGTCAGTGATGCCATCCAACCATCTCATCCTCTGTTGTCCCCGTCTCCTCCCACCTTCAATCTTTCCCAACATCAGGGTCTTTTCCAATAAGTTGGTTCTTCGCATCAGGTGGGCAAAGTTTTGATATTTGCATTTGGAAAAGTCTTGTTTCCTGTTAGAGCAGGAAATACTTCGTTTCATGGAGATAGGGATTTAGGGAGGTGATAAGGTCATGAGGGCTCCACCCACATGAACTAGACTATCACCTGAATAAAAGAGGCTCCAGGGAAATCCCACTCTGTAAGGACATAGGAAGCAGTTGGCTGTCTGCAACACGGAAGAGATCCTCCAGACTCTGACCAGGTTGATACTGTAATATCAGACTCCATCTTCTAGAAATGTGAGAAATAAATGTTTGTTGTTTATAAGAGCCACCCAGTCTGCAGCATTTTGTTGTAACAGTTTTTATGGAGTCAGAGAAGCCAACTTCTCTTGGACTTCTGTCCCTCCAGGGTCTTGGCCTCACAAATATTTGTTGCTTGGGTAGGTCTCTAATACCTAGAGCCAGTTAGTCATCATTTATTCCTGTTCAATTTTTGTATTTGTTCTCAGCAAGAGGAATGATTCAAAACAAATTAGTCCCTAATTACAATAGAAAGGACTGTCAGGAGAGTTTGTAATTTCCTTGGTTCTGACTCACTGCAGCAAAAATTTGAAGCAACGGATGGACCAGTGTTATAGCTCAGTTTTATTGGCAAGCAAAGGAAAATACACCCTCAAGGCATGAGGGTGGGCTGACCCAAATGATGGGAAAAGAAGCCCCTGGCTCAATTTTGGCTCCTCTTTTTGCATGCCTTTTTCTCCTCCCCCTGAGACTGCCCAATGCAAATTGGGTTAGCTAGGAAGGCTGTTTGTTTTACCTGAGGTCCTCAGTACAGTCCTGGGGTCTTCCTTTGTTCTAATTCCATGGGCTTTTCTCTTCTTTGTCTTTTAACCACTGCCATTTTGGACTCCTTTTTCCTATTCTAACTACCTAACGGAACCAACCTGTCTTCAATTTTTTTTTTTTTTCTATTTTTACTTCAGTTACAATTTTTTATTCACTTTCACAAATTCATCTTATGCATTTTGTAACCTGCTTTTCTTGTGTATTTTTATAACTGAGCAAGACCCTATGAGGCCTTCATGGGACAGACCCCTCCCTCATACTCTGCTTTAGCTCCTCTTTTAAGTATCTAGATTATAGTATCTGATAAACATTTTCTGAATTGTTTTACAGATGCTAAATATCACCCAATGGAAGATATTAACTACTTGATGACCATGAGTAGTAGACCCCAGACCTAATACCACATAAGGATTGATAATGTTAACCCCGGTGACACAAGCTTGTTGCCTCACCATCAGCTTGAATGGTTGTGGACAAAATCACAACAAAGACACCGGAAATCTTGACCTCTGGAAGAGAAGAATTCAATCCGGGGCCAGGGATGAGGCTTGATCATTCAGAGCTTTTGTATAATAAAGTTTTATTAATGTATAAAGGAGATAGAGAAAGCTTCTGACATAGGCATCAAAAGGGGGCAGAAAGAATACCCCCTTGCTAGCATTAGCACTGGAGTTATATACTCTCAAATTAGTTATTATAGTGAATCAAAAGAATGTCTGGAGGTTGTAAAGACCTCACCAGACCCATTCCCATAATTTACATTTTAAGGTAACAGGATTAGCCAGAAGGTTTTTTTCCAGACTGTCCTCAAGCAGGATACATTATTGTTATATAATCCTAAAGAATGTAGAGAGAAAAATAAGTTTGTCCTTTCTTCCTCCTTGAGAATTCCAGACTCCTCTCTCCTTGGGGACCCCTAGACTTCTTATCAACCTGCCTAGGAGAGGACTCTCTCAAGCTGATCTGATAATTGTATATAAGCTGATCATATACACAGGGATACCCCTCCCTCATTTTTCCTTTAAAAATGCATTGCTAAAATCCCTAATAGAGTTTGGGCTGTTTGAGCAGTAGCTATTCAGGACTCCTTGCTCAGTACCCTACAGTAAACTCAGCACTCTCCTTCACCACCACCAATGTCTGGTGATTGGATTTACTGTATGCAGATGAGCAAACCCAAGTTTGGTTTCATAACATTTTAAAATTTTTATTCTTAATTACTTTAAATGTATTAATTTTTCAAGATTCTGCATGTCATAATTCTGCATGATTTGTGAGTTTTATTATGGAGGGTTTTGTTTCAACTCTTAGTTTACTTTCTCAAATTTTTGGAATTTTTTTATTATAAGCATATTTTCCTAGACATTTTTCTGTAGACATTGTTTGTGGTTTGAATAAAATTCTTCAGAGAGCAATTTTATTTACTTTTGGCATGAACCTGGAAACACTGATGAAGGACCACTTAATGCTTTCTGCTTGGGTATTTTAAGATCATCAAATCATTGTAAATTCTGGGCTCTCTCATAACTAATTTTCCCCTGAGGGTAAGAGTTACCACATGCAAAGAAATAGAATAAAACAATATGCAAAGAAATAGAGGAAAACAATAGAATGGGAAAGACTAGAGATCTTTTCCAGAAAAAATTAGAGATTCATGGGGTCGCAGAGTTGGACACGACTGAGCTACTGAACCGAATTTATCTAAAACAAGACTTCTCACTTAGGCATTAGATGCAGGAAGATGTCTGTATATGCAGTAGAAATCCCTAAAATATATATTATTGAAAGGTTAAATTTCATATCATGGCTATTTTATCCCTGTCAGTTATTTTACTACATTGTTGAAGAAAATTATTTACATCTTTCTCCTGCTTCAAGTTTAGCTTAAGAATCCCTATAGTTTGGCATCTGATTTGATAGAGAACTGAGTTTGCAAAGTTTTATAAATATCAAGCTAACAAAAGGAAAAGGGAAATGCAAAAAAGAGCTTCTGAAGATAATAAAAATCAACAACTAAAACACATGATCTTTAAGGTATTAAAGATACCTAGTATTTAAGGTACAGGAGAGAAAGGAAATCATTTTCAATTCTATGCTTAAGTAAAATTATGATGTATGCATATTCATTCATTTCAATTCTACACCACATGCTTAGGGACATTAACTCAAAGTCATATAATGATAATCTATATGATCTTGATATGGCTTGCAGACAATTTTTATATACATAATGTGATCAGTTTGAAAAAGAATATATATAGCTTACTGTGTTATCTGAACCTAGTAGAGTTTGTGTGTATGTTCCTGTGTGTGTATATTTTATTTGCATCATATTAGATATAATTCACCCCAGAGAAATGGAGATCTTACTGTAATGGATTCTCCTGGTTCAAAAGGTGTAGAATCTTTTTAATATTATTAGTTTAGAAGTATCCTAGCCATATTTGAAAAAAATTCAAGGCAATCTTCTGAAAAAGTTTGAGGGGAAAACACATATTGATTAGTACTAAGTAGTAAAAATTTATTGCAATGTTGTCAGTTGCTTTATTCCAGATCAATACAAATCTCACCAAAAGCTTCTTAAATGCAATAAGAATCTGACAAGACCTTTTTGTCACAGATTAGTGTTAAAGCAATGAAAGAGCCCCTAAGGAAAATTGTCTTTCTGGTTGAAATGCCAGCTGTATTCTGTTTCTGAAGTGTTCTAGATGTTTTCGACATCTTTATTGATAGCGTGGATGTCTAAAAAAAAAAAAGAAAAAAACAGCCTAAACATTTTGTGTGCAGAGTAATGTAAATGAGGATAAGCTGAGAATTTAGATTCACTGCTCCTATCAGAAATCCATGATTTGATGCATATTATATTGCTGAGCAGAATTAGATTATAGCAGCCCAAGCCCAATTAAATTCTGTGATGTTCTTAGACTATTCCATCAGGTTGATGCTAAATTAATTTTTAAAAATGTAATGCAATATTTTCAATAAGATTCAAGAATAGGTTAGCAAAACATTTACTTTTCTTAAGAAGAAGAAAGGTTATAAACTGGATACTATGTAAATTTAGATTTTGCTCAACAAAGCATCTACATAGTAGAATAGTAGAATCTAATTTGGAACTGTAGAAGGAGTTCTCTGGAGCTTGAGACAAGCCTGCATTTCATGAATTCTTATAACATAAGAGTATAGTCATCTTGGCAGTCTTATAATGTCAGTTTGCATAAGTAAACCCATTGAGGCTTGCTTATTTTGGTACATGCTACTCTTGGCACTAACAGTTATTTGGACAGAGAGAAAGCACATGCATATTCCATGATATTTATGTGAAAATAATTTTATGATAGGTTATCATTTTAACTGTGTAGAGATTTATCTTTTTCAAATAAAAGAAAAATCTGATTTTGGAACTGTACCTTTTACTTAACTGGATTATTTTAGCATCCTTTCCCTAGGCAGATAAATGCAGGCATGTTTTTTTAGGCCTGCTGGTCTGGCTTTTTTATCTGTGTCTCTTCTCTAGATTCTTCCCTTTGTGATCTCATATAATAGTCTTTGTTAGTGCACTTATGCAGCTCTATGTATTATAATTTCTAGTAATTGTTAGAATTAGTATGATTTTAAGCTTTATATTAGTATATATAAAATGCCATGCTCAGTCACTAAGTTTTGCTTGACTCTTTGCAACCCCATGGACTGTAGCCCCCAGGTTCCTCTGTCAATGGGATTTTCCAGGCAAGAATACTGGAGTGGGTTGCCATTTCCTTCTCCAATAAAATGCATACTAATATATAATGTTGTTTTACAAACAATATATAAAATATATGATGAAACCAAAGATGGAGATAATAATTATACATACATATGTTTACAATAAATGTGTATCATGCATGTATATATGTATAAATTATATTAATTTAATTATATATAAGATTGTATTATATAATATTATATATCAGTGCCATTGTAAGCACAGTGATACTGTTCTGAAAACTACTACATGACTTGAAGTTAATTTTTTCCAATTGACTTAATGGATGTTGGTACTTTGTAAGAGATTCTAGAATAAAAATGAACAAGATACAGAATGGAAATATATTTTGCGAACAACTTAACATAATTATTTATTTAGCTTCATAATTCTTAGCTTCAAGGAAAAATGTCTGAAGGCTTACCTTGAGTATTATATATTGGGATGTAAGACAACATAGTGAGATGCAGTGAGGTTGTTTAGATTATTAGCAAGATCACAGTAGACCTTTGTGTATAATCTGAAGGAGTTTATTGTGCCCTATTCCACATTAGAGGGCTCTAATGTAAAGGTAAATAAGCATATGGTTAATGACGCAAAGAAGCCTGTCCCTATGTGGTGCTGTTGCCTGTATCACAGCTTTTGAACTCACTTATATTTAAAAGTTTGAGAAATGCTAGAGGGCAACAAATCATATAAGGAGTGTGGCCTTGGGGAAAAAGTATATCTGGCTTCAAACACAGGCTCTCTGTGTGACTAGCTCTGTGACCTAATGGAATTTATTTCTCTTCTTTGGCCTTAGGTCCCTGGTTGTTGAAAATAGGAACAGGTATGATATACCTTTCTGAGGAAGTTTCTGTTTCTGCCGGAGAGCCTCTTTGCAACAAGAGAAATAGTACCTTTATGAGAATCTTCCTTTACCCACTATCGTAATAAACACACTGCCTTCTGTCTTGTTTTAATGTCTTGATGCACCACCCCAACCGGAAATTTTAGTTTTTCTCTTCTTTTTTAGCTACTAATTCTTAACCATTAGACTTTGTAATCAGATCTTCTTGAGCTGGTCTGCTGGATATAGGATGAGCTCCACAGTGAAATCTGATAGCTTCCAGAAACCTCCAGAGGAGTGATGGAATTGAAATTCTTGCTGGAACAGAGCCACACCCTTTAGTTCACATCTGCCTTGTTTATGCCTGCTCTCACCTCAAAGATAGAAAATTGTGACAGAGATTTATGACCCTCAAAGCCAATCCGATCATTTAAAGAAAACATTTGTGAACCTTTGATCTAGAAAATATGGTGACAATCTGGTTTTATAGTGAGTGATTTCAAGTGGAGCATATCTTTATGTGTAGAGAGGAGGGAACTAAACAGCCCATTGCATCCTGCAATTACAGAGCCTCTGCTTTCGTAATAGTCATTAAAAATCATTAAATAGACCGAGGTCAAAGGGCTGGATTTAAAAGAAATAAAAGCTTTCAATTGATCAAATTAAGCACTAAATTCAAGTATCCCTTCCTTATTCTAAAATAGTCTTTAAGTCGTAACTATTACTATAACAAGGACACATAGAGTAAAGATTGAACTGCATTTTAATTCCCGTGAGAAATTGTGTCTATTTCTAAAATCTTTCACAGATGATCTCCACCTTTAATTCCCAAAGACCTGGATTCCCACTTGGGTAGAAAAATCTTTAACTAATAGCCCTAGTTGCTTAAAACTTTTGTTGCTTACACTTAACATATACTTAATTCTGAGAAAAGGGGTGGGTAGGCGGTGGGGTGGGGGTGGCGGTGGGGAAGAACTGGTTTCTATTCTTGTAAATATAATACCTTTTGTGACTATAAAACTAATGTAAGAATCATTAAATAGATGCATTTATTCATTGAGAATATTATGCTCCTGTGGCTAGGCATGTGGAATAAATCAGGCTGAGCAGAGCTTACTCTCCCTAAGGGCCTCCAATTGGGTTTAAATATATTTCTGCCTGAAGTCATATGGTTTAGAACCTAATGTGTGGATTAGGATTCCTGAGCATTTCTGACAGTCTAGTGAACAAACAGGAATGAAAAAGGGAGTTTCTGGATAACTTTTGTCACTGCTTTTTTTCAGATACTGATAATAGTGAAATAAGGATAGAGCTTATTTTAATTTCCAGTAAATTAAGTGCGGCTTCTGGTGATCATATCTATGTCTAAGCATGTATGTTGTAGATGGGCTTGACCATATTCTCTTGTCTAGGGCTTCAGCTCTACCCATCCTCTGGGACCCTTGGTTTTCCTCCACATGCTGTCTGCTAAGGCAGACATATTCGAGATGGGTTCTTCACTCATGTTATGGGGACCAGGTTGGAATGGCCATCTTCTCTCTGAGTCCAAGAGGGACAGATAAACATTGTTTAAGATTTTTATTTATTTTTTTAAATTCAGTCTCTGAAGTCACTTCCACTGAATTATACTGATCAAGCAATGTGCCAAGACCAGCTGGAATTCAAGAAGGGTGATAAGGATAAAATGCATAAACACAATACTCATGCATAGAGAAATAGAAGGGATGATAGTTGGTAGTGGCCATTCCTTGCTATTTATTAGAGAGAAGAACTACTCTAGTGACAACAGTATGAATCTAGTAATAAGAAAGGGGGAAAAGAACATAGGATTTAGCAGTAGGGAAATATAAACTGTGTTCACTGGCTGGGTGACTTGATGTACCTTACCTTGTCTCTACGATATTTACTTCCTTAGTTGGGTGTACAAACCATGTAGCACTTGGTTAATGCTAACTGAATTGGAGATACTTAAGTTGGATGATTTTGTTCTCTTTTTACAAAACGGAATTAAGATAAGACATGTTACTGCCTTTTTCATTCAATAGTATTTTGTCTTTCTGCCCTTCTTCAAGCCCAAGTAGAAATACTCTGAGAAGCTGGTTAGAAATATGAGTTTTTTTCTCTTAAAACAGATGTTTCAAAGAATGCTGTTCCTTATGGATTTGTAGCCATAAGTTTTGTGTGTGTGTGGCTTTGAGGTGTTAAAACCAAGTTATTACGCATATATATGGAATTTAGAAAGATGGTAACGAGAACCCAGCATGCCAGACAGCAAAAGGAACGCAGACGTATAGAACAGACTCGTGGACTCTGTGGATAAGGGCAAGGGTGGGATGATATGGGAGAATGGCATTGAAGCATGTTAATTATCATATGTGAAATCAATCACCAGCCCAGGATTGATGCTCAGGACTGGTGCACCGAGATTTCCCGGGGGAAGGGAGGAGGGAGGGAGGAGGGAGGGGGGTTCTGGAGGGGGAGCATATGTAAACCCATGGCGATATCATGTCATTGTATGGCAAAACTAATAAAAAAATTTAAAAAAAAGAAAAAAATAAAACCAAATTATTGAAGAGTCCTTATGTTACTTGAATCACAGGAAGAATTGCAGCTCTGGTCAATGAAAAGGCCTGGAGCACAATGCTGAGGGATGTCTGCTGTGTGCTGTTATGCCACTGGTACATCATAAAATACATAGTGGGGATCGGTCACACTAAAAAGGGAGCTCTCAGAATCCAGAAAAAAACAGGTAACAAATTTTTCAGTCAGAGAGTCAAACTAAAATATATATTATAACTGGCATCTGAGATAGAAAATAGATTTATACCCTCCATAGTTTTTTAATTACTCTGCATTCAGAAAAGTTCTTACTGTTAAATTAATATCTTTATCCAAAGATAATGGTATCATTTCTGAAGACATCAGTGTTAGATACCAAATCACATTGTAACCTTACTATTTATCACTTCTTATTTTATTATCTTTGAAAAAAAAATCCCTTGCAGTAATTAATATAGAAGTTTACATTTTATAACTAACTTGTAGATTATTTACTATGGTATAGAGTGAATCACTTTAAAATTAACATTTTAAATTTTTATCATTTAATTTGTTACTGTTTTTATTGAAATATAACTGACATACAACACTGTATTTGTTTCAGGCATAAAGCACAGCGATTTGAAAGATGTATACATTGATAATTGATCACCACAATATCTATTTGATATCTGTTGCTCAATCAGGTCCAACTCTTTGTGACCCCAGGCTCCTCCATCCATGGGATTCTCCAGGCAGGAATACTGAAGTGGTTAGTCATTCCCTTCTCCAGGAGATTTTCCTGATCCAGGGACTGAACCCAGGTCTCCTGCATTGTAGGTAGATTCTTTACCATCTGCACCACCACAGAAGCCCGACCATGATCAAATATAGTTACAAAGTTTTTTCCTTGTAATGAGAACTTCTAAGATCTACTCTCTTAGCAACTTTCAAATATAAAATAAAGATATACAAATATATAATATATAGTTACTTATTTCAAATAAATAATTTCTGAGAATTATTTATTTTATGATTGGAAGTCAGTACATCTTGACCACCTTCAACCTCATATTTTGCCTCCCCCAACCTCACTCAGTCCCCACCTGTGACAAGCACAGATCTATTAATTCACTTAGTAATGGATCATATTTGATGGTTACTGGCTGTATTTTAGAAGGCTTAACTCTCTCCTTTTATTTGTATTTTGCATATGGTGACCTCATAAAGAACCAGAGAAAATTTAAAAAAGGAATAATAGCAATTAAAAACAGTGAATATATTCTTTCAGCTCTGAATCATGCCATAAAATACAGATTCCCTAGACACTGTAGGACTTAACAGTGCAACTGAGCATTATTATTCAACCATGAGGAAAAGGACAATGAAAATTGGTTAATGCATAAACATGAAACAGTCCAGAAATTCTATTTATTTTACTGACCTGAAGAATAAAAAATTAAGAGGCTTACTGAAGCTCCATGACAAAAGTGCCACATCCAAGCTGCCCCTCATTAGGTAACCTAGCAGCATCCTTTGTAAATCTGGTTAACCCTCAGGATTATTTTACTCCTACTTACTCGGGAACTCATTTGGAATGCTACTGCTGCAGCTATAGCTGTCTTTTCCCATCCAGAAAGTAGCATTGATGATAATTGCCTAGTCTTTACACTGCTTAGTTTTTCCAGGAGTCTTTGACAGGCCACCTCCGTAATGTTTCACCACCCATCATTTACAGGGACTACCTCACAACTCACAAATAATTGGACCTAATTGAAGGTGCTCTCAAAGCTTTACCATATCAAAACAAGAGGCCAGAAACCAGTTGTGGCTCAATTATTGCAGAATGTCACAGCCACATTATTGCATCAAGAAAAGGAATAAAAAAGACTTGACAAAAGGGAATGGGTTTTCAAAATCTGTCTGTCTCCTTGAATTCATCATAATAAGTTTCTCTTCTTTATTCCCGGTAATGAGGCCTTGTCTTCTCAGAGTAGCTGCTTACTAACTGCTATGCTCAGTGTCCTTTATTATAACAACATTTCATTGACCCTTTCACAACTGGATAAAGTATTTCATCCTTTATTAGCTTCTTTCCTTCATAGACAAAGTACAGCCGGTAAAGATGGCATTCTTGTTCTTTGAAACAAGTAGATTAGTGCATTTTCTCATGGGATTTGGCAAAGTCCTTCAACAGACGTGACTGGCAGAGGAAGAGGCTGAAGATGCTGGCCCCAGGGAATAGATTGCTGACTTGATAAATCTTTGGGTCATAAAAGGTCATCTCTTGATGTCTTGAAGAAAGATTGACTTACTAACAAATACCAGCAAGAAATCTTTCTGTAGTATAAAATACAAAGCAAACAAACTTATACTAAATGACTATTCCCGTGCTAGCAACACCAATGGGCAAACAAACACAGTTAAGACCTTCTAAATTTTCAGTTTACTGTGAGTGATATTTCAAATTATAAAGTCTGCAGGAAAACACATGCGTTTTGTATTTGTTTAGATTTTCAGTGAACTGTATGGGAAACAGTCAATTTTAAGCAGAAGTAATCATAGCCATAGCCACATCCTAAAAATGCTACTTTGAAATCTAGGAACAAAAAATATTTGAAACTTGCTTAATTTCTAGTAATAAAAAATAATTTAAAAATGTGTTGGAAACTAAAAATCACACAGACAGCTGAGGTTGAATTACTTATTAGTAATTAATTCATAAACCTCACTGTAATACTTGGCTGCAATATTTTTAGTTTGAAAGAAAATAGTAAAAACTGAGATTAGAAAACAAAACCAAAACAAGGTGATCTAAACAGTTCAGCCCATTAGGACTACTCCACCATCCGTGATTCCTAAATTTAGGAAACAAATTCTGCTTTTTTTTTTTTTTTTGCCTTTTCTTGCTTTTTTCGTTTATTGTAGACTCAAGAAAGTGAAATATTCTAAGTATACGCTTACAATGATTTTACCATTAGGAAAAATGCCAGTGATATTGTCAGCGAGTCATTTCCTTCTTTGTTTATATTGCTACCTGGATTTTTAACCACAGGCCATCTCACCTCTCAGCTCCCCTTAATGTCAGTACCTTTTCCTTTATCCCTAGTGAATTAATCTCATGTTAGTCTTTAACTTCAGAGCTGTGGCTTAGGAAATTTCTCCGGTACTTCACATTGTGATGATTCTTTGTCTGAAAAAACAAAAGAGCATGAGTTAACCCTAAAAGAAGAGCTGTGCTGCAAAAAGGAAGCAACTCCAAGCTACTGACCAAGGCAAGCCTCTGTCATACCTCTATTTCATGTTTGCCAAAGTTTCATGTATGTTGTCAATATTGTATATCTGCACATACACACAGAGATTGCTAGATTGCAGTACCTAGCAATAAGAATTTCAATATAGGACTTTGTTTCTAGTATTATCTAAACTCAATACCTGAGTGTACACTCGAGATTCAGCTGAAGTTTAAATAAATATATTTAAACACCAACAGTATATAGTTAAACTCCGACACTATATGGTTGTTATTTAGTTGCTAAGTCATATCAAACTCTTTGCAACTCCATGGACTGCCAGTCTTCTCTGTCCATGGGATTTCCTAGACAAGGATACTGGAGTGGGTTGCCATTTCCTCCTTCAGGGGATATTCCAAACCCAGGAATCGAACTCACATCTCTTGCTTTGGCAGGCTGATTCTTTACTGCTGAACCTCCAGGAAAGCCTCATATATATGACATATATTAGTTTAGTAGCAATTTTTAAAATGAGGCAAATATTATATCCATAAACAGATATTGGGGGGACTGTGAATCATCCTAAAATTGGGGCTATAGTGGGCAATATGGAATTTGCCGAGAGAAATGAACTGAAAGGCTTCTACTGTGGGAAGAACTTCTGAGATCAGGTAAAGATAATAGAAGGCATAGCTATAGATTTTGTTAGACCCTTTATATGCATCTTCTCTAGTCCTTACACAGGGCTTCCATGGTGGCTCAATGATAAAGAATCCACATGTAATGCAGGACATGCAGGTTTTATCCCTGGGTTAGGAAGATCCCTTGGAGAATGGCATAGCAACTCATTCCAGTATTCTTGCCTGGAGAATCCCATGGACACAAGAGCCTGGAGGGCTACAGTCCATGGATCACATGGAGTTGGACACTACTGAAGTGACTTAGCACGCATGCAAGCATGCTAGTCCTTACACAGCATGCACACGTTCTGACTACTTCTATTTCACAGTTGGCATCCAGAGCCGTTTGATTACTTCCCTTGGGTCACAGATATTTTGAGAGGAGTAGTGGGACCTTTATTATACATAATAGGACCAAATGCTTGATTAATCCAAAGAATCTTATATTTTTGAAATGATATAGAAAGTGTTAACAAGAGTATATGATTATAAAGAAAGAGGACAGAATTTTCTTGACCTGAATGTGTGTCTAGGTTAGATCTTCAATGGGTCACAAGGACTGAGTGATACATAATGAAAAGTTTTCTTGGCAAAAATGTTGTTTATAAATTACTGCCTGCAGGAGTGGGAAGAGCCTTAGAAGATGATTGTTTCTGTTAGGGCAAGTTTCTGAATTTGAATAAAATTAACTTAATGATGTTCTGTTCTGTTTGGGATGATTAGTCACTTCATCTGGACAGTGAAAGAGGCTTCCACCCAAAGATGACTTGAAATAACTGAATGAGACCAACTTACAGAGAGAGTATTTTGGAAAACAACTCATTCAAGTATCTCATTTTACACAAAGGAAAATGAAGTTCCAGAGAATGGAAAAAATCTTTGCCTGTCAGTCTGTGTAGATGCTCACCAGGAAATCTCATACACGCCTTGTCACATTGTTCTTATTTGAGTCAAGCAGAACTTCTCGGTCTTTCTCCAAAGGCACACAGGCTATCCCCATCTGGTAGCAATCCCTTTCTCCATTTTGCTTCCTAGAAAATCCTATGTCATTCTTTTAGGCCAAGAACAAGAATACAGTGTATATTCTCAGGAAGATCAATTACTAAGTAAATAAATTAATCATGTAAAAATGAGCTATTCCTCATATCATTCTTAGTTTCCTGATGGTAGTTGGACATAGGCATCTATAGCTCGATTCTGTGCATCTGTTGTGAAAATTAAAGGCAGAAACAATGACTCAGAGGAACTCAGTCAACGATATGGCTGAGAACTTGGAAAGGAACAATGGACTCTTGGTTGGTGCATCAAATAAAAGACAATAAAAGATGGCTAGAGGAGCATGTCGATGGAAGCTCTAGCTGTGAGGCAAAGACAGTTTACTGCTTTTTGTTAATTTCCACATATTATTAGAAAGATCTTCTATTACATGAGATAACCTGATCATATCTCTGCCTCTTGCATTTTGTAAATGAACAGCTGTAAATGATTATGTGAATATACTTCCCTCGTAGCTCAGTCGGTAAAGAATCTGCCTGCAATGCAGGAGACCCAGGTTCGACTCCTGGGTTGGGAAGATTCCCTGGAGAAGAAAATGGCAACCCACTTCAGTATTCTTGCCTGGAAAAGCCCATGGACAGAGGAGCCTGGCAGGCTACAGTCCATGGGGTCGCAAGAGTCGGACATAACTTAGCAACTTAACTACTACTACTATATGTAAATGATTCATGAGAGAACAAAATCCATCCACACAGTGGTCATTGTGGGAAATAGCAAAGGAGTAACTTCCTAGAAAACAACAACACTTTATTATGATGATGATTTTTATATTCCTGTCTTTCATAGTTAAAATTAAAAAAAATTCATTAGAGAAAAATAAAATCAAATTTTTAAAATGTTCAAGTCAATTGTTAAAATCTCTTTTTCATGAGAAAGTAAAGAATCAGTTATAAATTAGTTTGTCTACAACTTGTAAGCATATTTAGCAGCTTAGAAAAAAGTAAGCCTTTTAACATTTACAACTATTAAATTTACCAAAAAACAAAAAAAAAAACCCAGAGAAAGTGAAAGTCACTCAGTCGTGTCCGACTCTTTGCGACCCATGGATTGTAACCTGCCCAGGCTCCTCTGTCCATGGAATTCTTGATGCAAAAATATTGGAGTGGGCTGCCATTTCCTCCTCCAGGGGCTCTTCCTCACCCAGGGATTTAACTTGGGTCTACCAAGTTGCAGACAGATTCTTTACCATCTGAGCCACCAGAGAACACTAACATGTCACAAATGGTTAAAAATATAAATGACCTCCATGTTCTCACTTGTAGTGAAAGTTCTTCATCCTCACTGAATACTACATCTAGTAGCGTTTATTACCATTCCTTTATCTATAAAATAAAAATCCTTCTCTCAGCTGTTTTGAAGTTAGCTGGGGTAACACGTATCAAGTGATACACAGATCTTGATAATTTTTATTTTACTTGTTTCACTCTAATGAAGCAAAAATTGTGACTAAAGAAGGTAAAATATTAAAGTATCCTAAATTTATGAAGTAAGGTTCTAATAACTTTTAGAATGATAAAAGGGAAAGTTTACATGGATCTAAATGAAATTTACTCTATACATAAAGAAATAAAGATACTCTAATATTCTATGTGTTCTTTAGCAAGGAAGGCTTTAAAATAAACAGCAAATTTGATTGCAAATAAAAGTGGTGTATGTTGCATTTCAACAAGTCAAATGGAAAATCAATGTATTTTATACAATAGAATGTGATTTATATAGTCATAATATGTATATTAATACTACAATAAATTAGTAAAGCAATACACTAAATTTATTTCCTAACAAATTATAATTAGAAATGTAAATATCACAATTAATAATAGAAGGCACAGGCATTTTGCTACTTCATAAGTAGGAACTAATTTAATATATTCATGCACTGTAAACTGTTGCTTGGTTTCTGCTCAGAGTAATTAGGCAACCATGAAATTAAAGGGAATAATTTGATTTCATTTCCCACCTCATTATAATTCTTTTAGGGTTCGAATAGGAGGAATAATAGATAACAGAGTGTTATATTTTTTCTTTACACTGATTTAGTATGATTTCTCAAATGCATTTTATTTTATAGTTAAACATACATGCCTAATTCCATCTACATATTACATTTCATTGTAAATATGGCTTTAAAATAAATGATAAATTGAATTTTCTATTGTCTCTTGATTCCTGTTAATTATGTTTAAAGCACAATTTTTAAAGGGTGAAAAGAGAGTTTTCCTACCTACTTTACCTTTTTTATTTCTATGTTCAGTCCTCACCTTTCCAATGATAACTACCAAGGCCAACATAATCAATCCTGACAACAGGCACCAGAGACTCATCAGCAGCACTAACTTGGTTTAATTTCTATAGCATTTATCACGTTAAAATATACTATATAACTTACTGCTTTTTGTTTTGGCTTTTTTTTTTTTTAATCTGTCTCACTCATGGCAAGCTCCTGGACAGCAAAGATCTTTATCTTTTTGTGAATGTGTCTCAGCCTCCTTTTAACAGTGTTTATGGGCTTTCCTCGTAGCTCAGACAGTAAAGAATCTGCCCGCAATGCCGGAGACCATGGTTCCATCCCTGGGTAAGATCTGCTGGAGAAGGAAATGACAATCCACCTCAAAATTTTTGCCAGGAGAATTCCATGGACAGAGGAGCTTAGCGAGCTACAGGCCATGGGGTCGCAAAGAGTCGGACATGACTGAGCGACTAACATTTTCTCTTTCATTTAATGAATAGACATCTTTGGTAATACTTTTACATTGAATCGTGGTTTTGTTCATTTATTATGTTAAGGCAATCAAATATAGAACATTCAGAATGCTATTTTAAATAAAGGATGCATCTTAAGATTGTTTAGAAAAACGACTATGTAGTAATCTTATGATCTGTCAGTCATTTCTGGACATATTGAGAAGGAAAAATAATCACAGAGGTCAATATTAGAAGCACACATTTTCAATGTGATCTGTTTATTAATGGTACAAATTTTAGATATGTCCTAATGAGGAAAAAGTAAAATAGAATGCTTGGGAAATGCTGCCTCATTAATTGGTTGATAATATTAATGAAAGGATAACTATTGATATTAAAAATATTTTATGTTAAGAAGGCCAGGGATTAGCTGTGAGTTTTCAAAACTATGTCTTTGGATGCTGCTGACATAAATGGTGATTTTTGGAAAGCCATATCATAATTTTTCCTTATACTTGCTCATGCTAGTTGGCTGTGAATTTTCATATCATCAAAAAGACAGAAGTTTATAATAAAAAGAACCGCTTCTGATTACTGTTCAGAAATAATAAGGGAGAGTGTGTCCTCTGTGTCAGGTGAGGGTAGTTGGGGAAAGGATGGTGGATACTCGTGTGTGGGCATACAAGTGTGTGTGGGTGGGCACATGCATATATATCCTACAACTTGGTGAAGAGTTTATAGCCAACTTGTGACTCAATCTAAAACCTTTAGAAAGGTGAAAACTGCCATTTTGATCTAAGGAAAAAAAAAATCATTGAATTATAAGCATGGCCATAGGACCAGAAACAATGGGGTCAAAAGGAATTGTTAACTGTGCACTCAGGAGTGGTGTCTGAAATGAGATCTATTATCACCCAATAAGAAATTCAGAAAGTGCTAGACAACATTCATGATTCTTAAATATTTGTAAATTGTGTGGCTTTCCCATTTCTGCAGTTTCTCTTTTCTTTTTTTAATATCTTGTCATGTTTCCCATAATTATATGCAACTGCAGCCTTAAATGAAATGCCCTGTATGTTTGTCTTCAACAGCTCTAAGGAAGAAATACATTATAGAATAATATTTCTACTTTCTAGCCAGCCTTGGGAGTAAAAAGTTTTCCAGTGGTAAATTAGAAGGGGGTAGCTGCCAAAAGCAGAGAAAATTGGCTGCAGTCCCTATGAGTAGTAGCAGTAAAAGAAAAACTGGATAAGGTCTGAGAAAGGACCTTTCACTTAAATACTTTAAATATCTACTTGTAGTTTGCCATAGTCTCTAGTACTCCATATTACTCACAACAGGTCAATTCACACATTTCCTTCAATTGCCTGAAATGTATGTTTATGGACTCTGTTTTTAGCAGTGCAAACCCACTGTGGGACATACAGCCAAAAATTTTAAGGAAACAGGAAAACTAAGGTTCAGATTTGATTTCAGGACTGCAAAGGAATAAATGATTGCTTTGGACTTTTCTGGAATTATTATCAATCATCTGTTAACCAGAACCCCATCGCTCTATTTGGCATCATCCATTTATTTTTAGAGGAGAAAAATAAAACTAGTCTTGTTCAGAGAGCCTCCCTTAAGTTCTAAACTCTTCAAAGCAATTCAAATTATTGTATCTGGTCAAACATAGACTTAAATCTAATTTGAACATTTATTTCACCCCAGTATAGTTCTTCTCCTGGAACCCAAGGCACAACAGAATGATAAAACAAAGATGGGTAAGATTTATGGGTTAAAAAGATAAGCTTTGGCCATGAGTCCTTTTGAGTGTCAATTGCCATTCAAACTCCATAACTACCCTCCCGCCCCTATTTTTCTGGGAATGCTGTGAATGATGGGCTTATTTTACTTGAGAGCCACTTAGAATTTTCTGTTTTGACCTTCTGGGGTTTCTCTTTATTCGGCCACCTGGAACCTTTTATTACAACTGCTTTTGCCTCTCTGATTCTTGAGTTCCCTTTGAAGTTTCACCTTTTAGTCTCTACCAATCTGGATCTCATTTTTCTTTTTTGTCCTGTAGCGACCAGGGCTAGTGGCCTCTGCCAAACAAAATGAAGGGGATTTTGCCTAGTGTTACATCTTCTTAATTAACCAGACTGGAGGATTTGCTCTTTCCATTCCTCTATCTTGAAAACCAAACAAGTCACAATAGATTGGGTCAGCCCAGTGTGGTCACTTGACACTCCCAGCACTCACAACTGCCCAGTAGCCAAGAAGCATGATGCATCAGATGATATATGCTTAGCTGAGCCTCTTCTGATGAAAATTTCTTTTTCTGTGCAGAACAGGATGTGATCTGCAGAGCTAGAGAGTAATTTTGTGAGAGCAGAATATTTTATATATATATTAGTTTTATCCTAAGAGCCATCATGTGTATTTGTTGTAATTTATATTTAAAATAACCTCAAGTAATGAGATATTTTAGAAATTTATGAGGGTAAAGAATAAAAAAAAAATCTTCTAGCGTTGGCTTTAGGGTCAAATTTGTGTTAACCTGCTTCTAATGTTTTCTAGGTAGGCATAACATCATACAGAGACAACACAGCAGAATCCTAGGTTCTGTTGGATTCACAATGCAATTGAAAGATTTTCTTGAAGACAAACTTAAGAGACAGTTGATTTTGATGGCTATTTACTCTGCTCCTAGACAAGTCAGAGCTACCAGCTGGTGCCCTGTGATGGAGAGACTGATGGTTTCCCAAATGTTCTACGTGTTGTACATACCTCAATAGCATCTCCCTACTATGATTTTATCTGTATTCTAGGCTTCTCTTTTTTCCGAAGACATGAAATGTTAGTTGTTCTACAGAAGACTTTTAGCTTGACTAATTATCTACACTGACAAATAAGTTTAGAAGGCTTGTGTTCTAAATGATAGTCATATACCTACTTATCTGTGGCAGGAAACTATAGATGACATTGTTTTCAGTTAAGGAGTTACTCTGGATTTGGAGGGAACAAACTTCTTAAATTCCACCGACTAGTGTAGCTCAGATGGTAAAGAATCTGCCTGCAATAGAAGAGACTGGGGTTCAATCCCTGTCAGAAGATCCTCTGGAGAAGAGAATGGCAACCTACTCTGTTCTTGCCTGGGAAATCCCATGGACAGAGGAGCATGGCGATCTACAGTCTGTGGGACTGCGAAGAGTCAGTCATGACTGAGCAACTAACAATACTGCCACTGCTACTCAAAGTCAAAAATGTAAAAATGCATGGAGAAACTTTGGACTGCAATTTAGCTGTTAGTTGTCCAAATGGTGCAGTCCAAATTTTCATTTGTATGACCTGAGAAGAATTGTAACCACATCAAGGCTACATCTTCAGTGTTTCTAGAGACTCATGAAATGTCTTTCCTCAATTTTACTTTCTTTCTCCTCCTCTAATATTTCTGCATTTTATCAGGCAGAAAATGAAAAAAAAAATGCATTTAGATTTCTGGTAGCTATTTTGGAAAGTTTATTACATATTGCTTTACATTTTTATTTCTGTATCTAACTCCATTTTACAACTCCATTTCCTTTAAAGTTTTCAATCTTTACTGCTTGTTATTCTCCATTTTATTAGATGGTGCAGCATTGGATGCAGTTTCTTAATTATAAAGTTGGCTTTTTGCAGATAGAAAATAAGTAAATGCTCTTGAATTTTTTAAAAGAATTCTTATTTTAATAAAATACTAATTAAGTTTTAATAGCTTAGTATATTGCGTTGGTCATGCACCGTCTTGGTCAGATGTGAACAACATGTTGTAAATTGACTTTTGCTCTAAACTCATCTCTATTAAATAAATGTTATTTTCCTGAATTTTTTAAACCAGCCCTCACTCTCATTCATAAAAGAAAAATGCAAATAACAACTACACTAGGATATTGTGATAAATCTATCAATATAGTCAAACCCCCAACATTTAACAATATATTCTGTTGGTAAGTCGTGGGTTGCAGGGGTTGGGGGGAGAGGGGTATCTTCCTATATTTCTTGTGGCACTATAAGTTGACTCATACCTTGAGGAGAAGTATCTGGCAAATCTACCAATATAATCAATACATATACCTTATGATAAGCAATTCAACTTCTGGGAATTTATCCTTCAGACACTCTTGGTACACATGCAGAAGACACATTCTCAAGGTCAGTTATTGGGGCGTTGTCTTAATAGCAAAGAATTGGAAATAAATCAAACATTTATTAGGTGAAGACTGTTAAAATTCTTTTAGTATGTCAATGCAAAATAATATTGGGCAGCCCTAAAGAAGAATGAAGAAGGATTTTATTCACTTATAGTGAAAATTATAACTTGACCTTATAAAATGAAAAAAAGTAAGGCATAGAAAAGCATATTTAATATGTTAATTTTCTATAAAAAGGTAAAAAAAATTAGCAATATAATTGCTTATATTTGCATAAAAATAACTATAAACCCACACATAGAAGCTGTTATTTAATGACAGTTGAATAGGATGTTTAGAGAAGGAAATGGCAGCCCACTCCTTTGTTCTTGAATGGAGATTCCCAGGGGCAGGGGAGCCTGGTGGGCTGCCATCTAAGGGGTCACACAGAGTCGGACAGGACTGAAGGGACTTAGCAGCAGCAGCAGCAGCAGCAGCAGCAGAATAGGATCTTAGAATATGAGTGACAAGAGAAGGAGTAAGATTTCCACTCTATTCCATTTAGTTCATACATTTAAGTAGATTACTTATTAGACACATAAACACACATCTACACACATACAAACACTACAGGTTGATACAAAATGAAGATGAAAATTTATCAGAAAACATGTGGTAAGTCACATTACTACAATTAACATAAAGCCTTTTTCTAAGGAAATATCTGGTGTGATGGGAATATTTGTATCTTGATTGTGGTGATAGTTTCACTGGGGTATATATGTGTCAAAATTCACTGTTTGGTACAATTTAAATTGATGCAGGTTATTAAATGCAAATCATATCTCAAAAGATTCAGTTGAAAAAGCTTAATTTTGGACATCCAAAACTAGTACAAATAATAATAAGTTTTATTATCATATTGATATTTTATCATTTTATAATATATATTACTAATAATTATTGTTATGAATTGTATAGAGACAACTCTATTATATACACATCGCTTTTAGTAGCTACTTACACAAAATGGAAGTATTTTTCCACATGCATAATTTTAGATCACATGTGAAAGCATTTAAAGTGATCTGATTTTATCTACATTTATCAGCTCTTAGAAAGAAGGTCCACATGAGTATTCTATCCTTTCTAACCTGCTTCATTTTCTTCAAATGACTTATCATGACCTGACATATCACATACATCATTAAATATCTATCATATTCCTTTCAGTTCAGTTTAGTCGCTCATTCATGTCCGACTCTTTGCGACCCCATGGATTGCAGCATGCCAGGCCTCCCTGTCCATCACCAACTCCCAGAATTTGCTCAAACTCAGTCCATTGAGTCAGTGATGCCATCCAATCATCTCATCCTCTCTCATCTCTATATTCTCCCATCTTCAATCTTTCCCAGCATCAGGGTCTTTTCAAATGAATCAGCTCTCCCTTTAGAATAGAAGTTTTCTGAAGATGTGGACTTCACTTAGTTCACTGCTCTGTCCTTGACATTTGATGTCTCTAGCATGTAGTAGGCACTCTGTAAATACTTATTTACTTCTTAGGAAATAGATTAAAGTAAGTTACAAATAAACTCTTACAAAGTTTCCACATGGAAGAGTTAATTAACTCTCCAAATTAGCTCTGATAAGCCGAGGTTTCCTCCAGCATTGGAATGGATCATCTTGTCTTTGAGTTCCAGAGGAAGTGGTTAGTTAATATATACAGAAGAAAGTACAGGAAATTAGTTCGAGTTACATTTTTAACAAAATTATATGCTTCCTGTATGATACATGGAAGCCAAGGCTGGGAGGGATAACAACAGATTCCTTTTCAGGTCACTTCTGGGCATCAACTTTCTAAAGGCTAGGTTTGATGGAAACCAGCAACAGTTTAACTTGCTCTATCTCTCTTGTCTGAAGTCTCTGTTTATTCAGTATGGTTTGTGTCTGTATCTGTGGTGCTTGGTGTGTTGCTTGTTTTGTGCCTATCGTAAAAGTTAAATTCATTTGTTAAATATGCATTACAGAAGATCTTAACTACTGAGTTCATGATCATCCTGTTTTTCAACTAGTTCAACTATTCATTTATGTGTTTATCAATATATTTTTATCAAGACCTAACAGCCTTAAAGGGATAGGAAAGTTCTTAGAGATCAGAATACCAGACCATCTTACCTGCTTCCTGAGAAACCTGTATGCAGCTCAAGAAGCAACAGTTAGAACCAGACATGGAAAAATGAACTGATTCAAAGTTGAGAAAGGAGTATGAAAATGCTGTATATTGTCACTCTGCTTATTTAACTTACATGCAGAGTATACCATGTGAAATGCTGGTCTAGATGAATCACAAGCTGGAATCAAGATTGCCAGGAAAAATAACATCCGATAGGCAGATGACACCACCCTAAACAGCAAGAAAGCTAAGAAAAACTTAAGAGTCTCTTGAAGTTGAAAGAGGAAAGTGAAAAAGCTGGCTTAAAATTCAACATTCATAAAATTAAGATCATGGCATTTAGTCCCACCATGTGAAGGCAAATAGATGGGAAATAATGGAAACAGTGACAGACTGTATTCTTTTGGGTTCCAAAATCACTGCAGATGGTGACTGCAGCCATGAAATTAAAAGATGCTTGCTCCTTAAAAGATGAGCTATGAAAAACCTAGATAGCATATAAGAAAGGAGAGACATCACTTTGCCTACAAAGGTCTGTATAGTCAAAGCTATGGTTTTTCCAGTAGTCATGTACAGATGTGAGAGTTGGACCATAAAGAAGGCTGAGCACCAAAGAACTGATGCTTTCAAACTGTGGTGCTGGAGAAGACTCTGAAGAATCCCTTGACCGGCAAAGAGATCAAACCTGTCAATCCTAAAGGGAAAAAAACCCTGATTATTCATTAGAAGGATTGATGCTGAAGCTGAAGCTCTAATAGTTTGGCCACCTGATGTGAAGAGTTGGCTCATTGGAAAAGACCTTAATGCTGGGAAAGATTGAGGGCAAGAAGAGAAGGGTATAATAGAGGATGAGATGGTTGGATGGCATCATCAATTTAATGAACATGAGTTTGAGCAAACTCTGGAAGATAATGAAGGACAGGGAAGCCTCACAGGGTCTCAAAGAGTTGGATATGACTGAGCAACTGAACAACACAACTAAAAGCCTGGTACTGTTGTAGGCACAGGAAAATCAACAGGGAATAAAAAGCCTGGACTTGTCATCAGAGTTCACATATTTTTCAGAATGACAGGAAATATAGTACATATAATCAAGAGATATTACAAGTGATGATATCACACACAATCTGTTATCTAGTTATTATGTGGAATGTAGACTTTATTTTTGTGTGTATGTCTGTTGCTACTTAATTTTAATTTTTTAAATTTTTTTAGTCTCCTTAATTAATTTATTTTTTATTGTAATAAATTCAGGAAAGACTTTTTTTCTTTACATTATTGTGTTGGTTTTGCCATACATTGACATGAATCTGCCATGAGTATACATGCTCTCCCCTTCCATAACTCCCCTCTCACCTCCCTCCTGATTCCATCCCTCTGGGTCATCCCAGTGCACCAGCCCTGAGCACCCTGTATCATGCATCAATTCTGGGCTAGAAATTGATTTCACATATGATAACTTACATGTTTCAATGCCATTCTCCCATATCATCCCACCCTTGCCGTTTCCCATAGAGTCCAAAAGACTGTTCTATATATCTGCATCTCTTTTGCTGTCTTGCATACAGGGTTATGGTTACTATCTTTCTAAATTCCATATATATGTGTTAGTATACTGTATTGTTGTTTTTCCTTCTGGCTTACTTCACGCTATATAATAGGCTCCAGTTTCATCTACCTCATTAGAACTGATTCAACTGTATTCTTTTTGATGGCTGAATAATATTGGAATGTAGACTTTAAAAGGGAAGAATGAAAGCCACAGAGCCCTGTTAGATTTCTAAAGTTCTCAGGAGAGAAATGGCTTGATCTGCATGAGTTAGGGTATTAGAAATGGCAGGAAGTCACTGAATTCAGTGTGTATTTTGTAACCAGAGTGAATATTCTAATGAATTGAATGTGGGGAATGAGGAGATAATAGAAATCAGGAATGCCTCCTTTATTTTGCCCAAAGAAAGTAGTTTAATGATGGGGAAGGCAGTTGTTAATTCTGCTTTGGTTATAAATTTGGTATGACTATTGGCACCAAATAAGGAATGCTGAGTGGAAAGCTGGAAAAAAATGAAGTTTGATATTAAGACAGTGTCAGTGCTGGAGATAATAATGTGAAATTGATCAGCTAGTTATTTATAGATGGAATTGTAAAGCATGAGATCGTAAGAGATCATCTAGAAAAAAGTGAAGATCCAGAAAGTAGGTGGTGAGGCATTTGAACCTTTGGTATTCTATTATATAAAAGTTTAGAAAGAAGAAGAGCCAGCAAGGTCTCTGTGGAAGAAGAGCACCAAAACAGGGCATGTGGCTTAAAGTCACTTAAATATCTGCACCTCCATGTTCATTGCAAACCTATTCACAACAGTCAAGACTTTAAAGCAACCTAGTATTAGTCATTCAGTCATGTCCAATTCTTTTGTGACCCCACGGTCTGTAGACCATCAGACTCCTCTGTCCATGGAATTCTCCAGGCAAGAGTATTGGAGTGGGCAGCCATTCCCTTCTCCAGGGGATTTTTCTAACCCAGGGATCAATTCCAGGCCTCCTACATTACAGGCAGATTCTTTGCCATCTGAGCCACTAGGGAAGCCCCTGACTATTGATCAGCTATTGGAAAACTCTGCCATGTATTGCAGCACCTTGAGGTCAGTATCCTATATAAAGTAAGCCAGACAAAAAAGACAGTTACTATATGACTTCATTTATATGTGGAATCTAAAAAAAAAAAAAAAAAACACAACTATACAAACAGATAGTAGCTGGGTGATAGGGGAAATGAGAGATATTTATCAAACTGTGTAAACTTCCAGTTATTAGTTGAATGAGTTCTAGGGATCTAATATACAGCATGATGGTTATAGTTAACAGCACTGTATTGAATACTCGAAAGTTGCTAAGAAAGCGAATCTTCAATGTTCTCACCAGAAAAGTATAAAGAAAGTAAGTTTATGAATGTATTAGCTAACTTTACAATGGTAATCATTTCACTATATATATGTGAATCAAATCATCACATTATACATCCTAAGTGAAAGTGAAAGTCATTCATCATGTCTGACTCTTTGTGACCCCATGGACTAATAAAGTCCATGAAGTTCCCCAGGCCAGAATAATGAAATAGGTATCCTTTCCCTTTTCTAGGGGATCTTCCCAGCCCAGGGATCAAACCCAGGGCTCCCGCATTGCAGGTGGATTCTTTACCAACTAAGCCATACTTCTTAAACTTAGTGTTAAATATTAATTAAATCTTAATAAATCTAGGGGTGAAAGACAGGCAGGAAAAAAACAAAACAAAATGAAAAAACACCAGTGAGTATGTTGTCTTGCAAGCAAAATGAAGAAAATGTTATAAAAGGAGGAACTAAGATTCTGTATTAAACTCTGCAGGAATTTGAACAATTTTAAAGTTGGAAATAACCATTGAATTAAACCATATATTGGTGTCTGCAATCTTGATAAAAGTCTCTTTGAACTCTTAGGATTTTATGCTTAATTGGAATATACTGATGGATGGTGCTAGTTGTAGATAACCCATCTGTCAACGCAGGAGATATAAGAAATGCAGTTTTGATCCTTGGGTGGGGAAGATCCTCTAGGGATGGAAATGGCAACCCACTTCAGTTTTCTTTCCTGGAGAATCCCATAGACAGAGGATCTTGGCAAGCTACAGTCATAGGGCTGAAAAGTCAGACACAACTGAGGTATCTTAGCACAAGCACAAGAGACAGGGATTTGAGAGAGTCAATTCCTAGGCAGGTTGATAGTGTTTTTCAGTCTGACTGCCATCATTGAAGAAAACTAACCAATCTGACCACACGACCACAGACTCGTCTAATTCAATGAACTATGAGCCATGTGGTGTAGGGCCACCCAAGACAGATGGGTCATGGTGGAGAGTTCTGACAAAACGTGGTTCACTGGAGAATAGAATTGTAAACCACTTCAGTATTCTTGCCTTGAGAACCCAATGAACAGTATGAAAACGCAAAAAAAATATATATATATATATATATATATATATATGACATTGAAAGATGAACTCTACAGGTCAGTAGGTGCCCAATATGCTACTGGAGATCAGTGGACAAATAACTCCAGAATGAATGAAGAGATGGAACCAAAGCAAAAACAACACCCAGTTGTGAATATGACTGGTGATGGAAGTAAAGTTCAATGCTGTAAGAAGTAATATTGCATAGGAACATGGAATGTTAGGTCCATGAATCAAGGCAAATTGGAAGTGGTCAAACAGGAGATGGCAAGAGTGAATATCTACATTTTTAGGAATCAGCAAACTTTGACTGGAATGGGTGAATTTAACTCAGATGACCATTACATCTACTACTGTGGGTAAGAATCCTTTAGAAGAAATGGAGTAGCCATCATAATCAACAAAAGAGTCCAAAATACAGTACTTGGATGCAATCTCAAAAATGACAGAATGATCCGTTTATTTCCAAGGCAAACCATTCAATATCACAGTAATCCAAGTCTATGCCCTGATCAGTAATGCTAAAGAAGCCGATTAGCATAGAAGTCAAACGGTTTTATGAAGACCTTCAAGAACTTCTAGAACTAACACCTAAAAAAGATGTCCTCTTCATTATAGGGGACTGGAATGCAAAAACAGGAAGTAAAAAAAAAAAAAAAAATACTTGGAGTAATAGGCAAACTTGGCCTTGGAGTACAGAATAAAGCAGTTTTGCCAAGAGAACTCACTGGTCATATCAAACACCCTCTTCCAACAACACAAGAGAAGACTCTTCAAATGGACACCACCAGATGGTCAATACTGAAATCAGATTGATTATATTCTTTGCAGCCAAAGAGGAAGAAGCTCTATACAGTCAGCAAAAACAAGACCAGAAGCTGACTTTGACTCAGATCATGAACTCCTTATTGCCAAATTCAGGCTTAAATGGAAGAAAACAGGGAAAACCACTAGACCATCCAGGTAGGACCTAAATCAAATCCCTTACAATTATACAGTGGTTGGGATTAGATCTGATAGACAGAGTGCCTGAAGAACTATGGAAGGAGGCTTGTGACCTTCTACAGGAGTCAGTGACCAAGACTGTCCCCAAGAAAAAGAAATGAAGAAAGGCAAAATGGCTGTCTGAGAAGGCCTTACAAACAGCTGAGAAAAGAAGAGAAGCTAAAGGCAAAGGCGAAAAGGAAAAATATAATCATTTGAATGCAGAGTTCCAAAGAATAGCAAAGAGAGATAAGAAAGAATTCCTCAGTAAATCAGTGCAAAGAAATAGAAGAAAACAATAGACAGGGAAAGCCTATAGATCTCTTCAACAAAACTGGAGACACCAAGGGAACATTTCATGCAAAGATGGGCTCAATAAAGGACAAAAATGGTATGGAACTGAAAGAAGCAGAAGATATTAAGAAGAGGTGGCAAGAATACACAGAAATATACAGAAAATATTTTCATGGCCCAGATAATCACAATGGTGTGATCACTCACCTAGAGCCAGACATCTGGAATGTGAAGTCAAGTGGGCCCTAGGAAACATCACTAGGAACAAAACTAGTGGAGGTGATGGAATTCCAGTTGATCTATTTCAAATCCTAAAAGATGATGCTGTGAAAGTGCTGCACTCAGTATGCCAGCAAATCTGGAAAACTCAGCAGTGGCCACAAGAACAGAAAAGGTCAGTCTTTATTCCAATCCTAAAGAAAGGCAATTGCCAAATAATGTTCATACTACTGCACAGTTTCACTCTTCTTACATGCTAGCAAAATAGTACTCAAAATGTTCAAGCCAGGTTTCAACAGTACGTGAACCTTGAACTTCCAGATGTTCAAGCTGGATTTAGAAAAGGAAGAGAGGAACCAGAGATCTAATTGCCAACATCTGTTGGATCATTGAAAAAGCAAGAGTGTTCCAGAAATACATCTGCTTCTACTTCATTGAATATGCCAGAGCCTTTGACTGTGTGGATCACAACAAACTGTGGAAAATTCTTCAAGAGATGGGAATACCAGACCACCTGACCTGCCTCTTGAGAAATCTGTATGCAGGTCAGGAAACAACAGTTAGAACTGAACATGGGACAAGACTGGTTTCAAATCAGGAAAGGAGTATGTCAAGGCTGTATATCGTCACCCTGCTTATTTAAATTATATGCATAGTATCATGAGAAATGCTGGGCTGTATGAAGCATCACCAGCACGATGGACATGAGTTCAGTAAACTCTGGGAGTTTTTGATAGACACAGAGGCCTGGTATGTTACAGTCCACGGGGTCACAAAAAGTCAGACACGACTGAGTGACTGAACTGAATTTCACCTCACCAGAGGCAGTACAAAATATGAGGGATCATTTACCTCTCAGAGCTTCCTGGAGCAGCTAGTGTCAGATCATGTGTGGGACTTTCTTGGTTTCTTTCCCTTTCCTTTTCTGCCTCCCAACTCTCTGCTCAGCTTCTCCAGGAGCACTTCTTAAACATATCACTTGTACCTAAATTCTTGACACAGGAAATTTTTCTTGGAGAAGATCCATCAATGTTTGATTTCAGCAACTATTCAATACCTTAGGAAGAAAACTCAGTATATGGAAACGAATAAATTCTGTTATGCAATGGTGTTTTGATTTCATGAAATGTAACAGAAGTGTTTTCTATTAGGATGCCATCTTGACCTATTTCTAATTTAATCCACACCACTTCTCTGTGTCAGAAATATAGATCTATTACAAGGAATAATTAAGAAAAGTAAGGAAATAGTTTATATGCTAGTGAATTAATGAAAACCTGATTCTTCTTACTAGCTTTTTCCAAAGTCAACACAAAAGATTTCATTCACAAGAAATATTATAAAAGAATAATAATACAATAGCTAAATCCTTTATGTTCATAATGCTAAAAAGCAATATGTTTTCTCTCTCCTGGTGTTCTCCTTGGTGTTATTAATTCCAAAATCTATTAGCCTCACACACACAAATGTGTCAATGTTTTGAAGAACAATTAATACAAAAAAGTAATTATAAAAATATATATATAGTTAAATTTCATAACATTTTAAATTTCATTGCTATAATTATTGATTTTAGTTTGCCAGCATTTTCATGTGTTAACACTGAAATTCCATAATATTGTTGTGACAATTTCTCACAATTTTAAGACTCTGTAGGAAAATTTTGTGACTGGTAAATTTTATACAGACTGTCTTCCAAAATTATTTCATGTATTTTCTTATCCTGAAATCCATTATTTGCTATAAAACTTTGCCTACACCCCTGTCCTTATATCTTTCCTGGTTATCAAAAACAAAACAAAGCAAAACAAAAACTTCTCTTGTGTTTCATAATTTTTTTCCCCAGGTTCTTGTCCTTAAAGAAATTAGACTCTATCTCATTCTTTAAATGATACTGAGTATTTGCACATGGCACATAAAGACTTTCTGAGGAAAAATGAGAAATCTTCCCCTAGATTTATTTCATGAATGGATCCTCAGGATCAGACTGTGACTGGCTTCACAACCAGGTATCATTGGACTGAACCACATTTTGTATATTTTTCACTTGATAATACTATAGAGATAGGATAATACATTTTAAAATACTTTGTTATCTAATGTTACCACTAATTTTTTTTTTTTAAGTTTCCTTTCAGTTTTAAAATAAGTGAAGTCTCTCAGTTGTGTGTGACTCTTTGTGACTCCATGGATTGTAGCCTGCCAGGATCCTCCATTTGTGGGATTTTCCAGGCAAGAATACTGGAGTGGGTTGTCATTTCCTTCTCCAGGAGATTTTCCTGACCCAGGGATTGACCTGGGTCTCCTGCATTGTAGGCAGATTCTTTACGATCTGAGCCACCAAGGAAGTCTTTAAAATCTTTGTAAGTACTAAGTAGAGCCATATTGCACATATATTTGCTAAAAGAACAAATGTATAAATAGTCATATTTCTGAAAATAAAACATAAATATCTTATTATTTGCCAACTGTGGTCAAAGATGCCTCTCTGCAGTAAGTTCTCAGATTTCAAATTAGTCTTTTATGATGAAGGAGAAACCCTGATGATTGAGAACAGATAAGGACCAACTGATAAAATCAGTTTAAGGTAATAATTAAAGAGGTGAAAATTGGGTTATTATAAGGTGACTCCTACTGGGAAAATGTATTTTGACTAGTGTTAAATACATCCATATGTAAAGCTATAGTTTTTTGGTTCAATTAAAAGAATATATGTTAAAATCCAATCAATTTAAATGTGGGAACTGTGCTGGATTCTTAATTTTTATAATTCTAAGTTACTGTTGGCACCCATGGAAAAAAGTGTGCATGAACCAATTTCCCTGGTTTCTTAGAACATCATAGCAGAATATAATCTTGTTGCTAACTTAAGGGAAAAGAAAGCATGAAAGAACCATTTCCTGTATTATACATCAATGACAAAATATATCATAACTTAAATATTGTGACAATATTTCATTTGTTGACTGTCTGCTTTGTTGATGTGGGGGAAGCACTCCCTATGAGAACCTGAGTGGTTTAAGGTTTATTGCCAGTAAACCTTAAGATGAAACAGGAGTGATAATGGAAAAATTATATTCTGCTGGAAATCTCTGGAGGTTTTACTACATGAGGTATACTTGGAACTGCCTAGCAAACCAGTAATTCAATTTCCAAATCAAGTTTATTAGTCATAAAAAACAAGGATACTTCAAATCCATCTTGGGGGGGTCTAATCAATAACAACAGGAAGCAGGAATACAGAAAATCATCGTAATTTTGAAAGTTCCACTAGTAATAATTGCTTCTAGGAGAAAAGAAAAGCCCCTTCATATTCATTATTTAGATACTTTGACTTACAGATTTGATTTTTTAAGAACAAAGCATGATATTCTGTTGACACGAAGTATTTTCTTGGATTTCTCTTACAGTTAAACCCCTTCAACTTCTATATATAAAATTACTAGAGACAATCTAAGATGAACTATAAACAGATACAATTCAAAATGTTCTGAGGCAGAGATATCCTCTGCAAATGTGTATTTAAATATAGCAAATAAATATACCTTAATTATATTCTAAATACTAAAGAATCACTTGGAGCAAAAGGACATTAAAATTAATTTTTAATTTATATCAAATTAATATTACAAAATCTTCTTGAAAATATTTTCTTAAAAGCTGTGCAAAGATTTTCTTTTGCCGAATATGCAATTTTATAAAATACAATTCACCTCAATTTACATACACACACATTTGCTTCATAATTTGAAATTACAATTAATTTAAAAACATATGTGTCTCTAACTAATATGAAATAAATAGAATCAATAATCCATAAACAAACAGAATGCCTACAAAATGATGCAATTATTAACAAGAGTGGGCATTTGCTGTTTTCAGATGGAAGTTCAAGATTAAACAGTCCTAATTTAAAATAAACCTTTACATTCAGTGAATTTCTCTCTATATAAGCTTTGACTTTTCTCTGTATTGCCCTTCCCCCACGGCAGAGTGTGAAATGGTTAGAAAAGAAATCATAATACCAATTCACAACTCCAGAACCCAACTGGGATCAGCTGCTAGAGATATTTCTGATCAGGAATAAAGAAATAATCTTCTTCTGTGGGGCTTTTCAGCTTTGACAGCAGACAATGTCTTCAATTTTGAAATCTGAGATGTCCAAAAAAATAATTTTCCTGCAATATTCTGACTCAAATATGTGGCTTTAGCAATTAAACATGGCATCATCATAATTTTGTCTCTTAGAATTCGTATGTTGCTTCTATGTATGTTTACCCAGTTTCAAGAATTAAAAAATGGAAAATATGGTGGCATTCCCTTTAACAGTGTTATTTGCCCAAGAAATTTAGTTGTGTGGCATATCCAAAATAGATTATTATTTTTTCTCATTTTTAAATTTAAATTATTCCCACTGTGTGCAACATTAATTTTTTATAAGATTTTTTTTTTTCTGAAAAAGCAAAGAAGATGCTACTCTCCAAATTTTCATAGCTATGCATTGCTTCTTGGCTGAAAGTGGTCCAGCAATTCTGAGAAATTATTTTGCAACATAAAACTGATTGGATTAGAGTGTTAATGCAAATAGTATTAAATTTCTCCTAATTTTTGTCACGTACTTCAGAGAAAATTTTCTCTGGAAAACTTACAGAAGTTATTCCTGTCCTGCTATACTCAGGGATGACTCCGGCAGAAATAGGTTCCTTCTTTAGAGGGCCAGCCCCACACACCACCGTGTCTGCAACAGTCTCAACTGGGCCTTGTAGCCAGTTAAACTGGGGACCAGTTTCACACATCAGCACCCGCAGAGTAGTTGTGGCCGTAACTTTCAGTTAGCCCCGCCAACCCCAGCCACGGGTGCACAGCAACAGTTCCAAGCCGGCCTCATAGACAACCAGGGCAAAGACCAACCGCTCTGCGAGGGTGTTGGAAGCAGTCACAACCAAGTCACACGGCAGCGTGCCAGAGGTCAGACCCACTGGCCAGTACACCCCAAGTAGTCATGGCTGGACCTCATAACCAGCCTTCCCAGGAATAACCCCACCTGGCAGGGTGTCCGCAGCAACCGTGGCCACACCACCCTCTGTTCACTGCAGCATTATTTACAAGAGCCACTCTGCCCATCGATGGATGAGTGGGTAAAGATGAGGTACATATGTACAATGGAGTACTTCTCAGCCATAAAAACAAGTGGAATTGTGCCATGTGCTACACCATGGTTGGCCCTAGAATATATAATCCTAAGTGAAATAAGTCAGACAGAGAAAGACGAATACTGTATGATTTCACTTACATGTGGAATTAAAACAAAACAGATGAACAAACAAACCCGGAGACAGATTCATAGATACAGACAAAAATCTGGTGGTAGCCAGAGGGGAGGGAGGGAGGGATTGGGTGAAATAGGTATAGGGGATTAGGGAGAGCAAACTTCCAGTTGTAAAATAAATAAGTCATGAGGAAGTAATGTAGACTGTAGGGAATATCATCAGTAATATCATAATAACTTCATATGGTGACAGCTAGTTGGCAAACTTGCGGTGATCAATTCATCATGTATATAAATGTTAAATTGCTATGTTATGCACCTAAAACTAATATAACATTATATGTTAACTACTCAATTTGAAAAGAATTTACCAGACACTAGATTTAAACACATTCTATTCAATCCAGCTGTCCTGTTAGTGTAATGTTTACAACTTCAGAAAAAAAAGAAATATTTTCACTTTTGTCTCATTTTGTTCTTTCTTTTACTTTTTTCACTTCCTTTTGTAAACAAACAAACAAAAATCTATATAACAACAAATAAAGCAAGCAAAAAATTCCTTTCATGCCCTGTCTATGGGCTTCCTCTTAACTACACCTGAATTGGCCCTGGCAGCATGTATGTATTTATACTCAGAACGCAGAGAACGTTTTCCTGCCACAGTCAATGGAGCAATAAATGTTGATCCAAATTGTGCTTATTAAATTGTCTTTTGTGGAATAAGAGCAGTCTCCTGGAAGCAAGGCATCCATGATCTGCACTGTGATGAGATGCGAATCTTCTACCTTGTAGACAGAGCAGAGTAAGAAGAATTTTACAGCAAAAAAAATCAGGGGCAGATGTCATAGCAGTGAGAAACAACAATAAAACAAGCAAACAAAAAATAAATCAGAGAATGTTGTCTGGTCCTTTCTCAGCATTCCATTCCCAAGCTCTTGTTTCTTCTCCCAGCCTGGCTATAATCTGCCTTGAGTTTTTTTTTTTAATACTCCTGTAGCAGAGTAAATGTTTCTTTTATTTTCGGTTTGAAATATCTTCTATAAGCAGCTCAGATCCTCCCCTTTGCAGTGTCTTTCCATCCATGGAGATGAGGAAAAAGAGGAGGCCTGGATTAATTCTTGACTCGCCAATTATTAGATTGTGACTGTATAAAATGATCTACTTTCTGAGTCTTAGTTTCCTCTACTGGAACAAAAGTCTCTTAATACAGATTGCCCAGAGGACAAATTTGGTGGTTTAGGTAAAGCACCTTGCACAGCTCCTAGCATGATTAATAACTGTCCCTCTCCTCCCTCCTCCTTGTCTTAGCTGCATTCATTAAAATCTCAGGGCTTCAGTGCAAAAGAGCAATTTTCTCTGTATTATATCCTATGCTTTTGTGGAGTTTTTGGTACTAGAGGAGATAAGAGAGACAGATAACGTATCATTTTTAAAAATCTAAAATATGAAGTTGGCAACTTCTAGCAACATTTTGTAAGTTGTGAACTTTAATGAAGCTGATTGCCCTCTGGCATCTCTGTCACTCAGTGTCTCATTCTTAGAAGTTCCATAGGCTCCTCTCTGTTATTTCTTCACATCTATGTCAGCATAAGAAACACTGCCAGTTTCTTTGTCACAGAAAATATGGGAGCAAATTCCTGCTTCTATATTACTGTTTATTAGCCAAATTTTCATGAGGTTTGGCTTTTCAGAAACAGTGGAAGGGGCTTACAAAAATGTATCCAAAGAAAAGGCTGAATACCAATGAGAAACAGAAACTTATAATTGGGAAAATGTGAATCAGAATCGAAGTAAAGGTTGGGAAGAGTATATATAGCAGATATTCTAATATGACATTTAAATTAGTTGAGATTAGTCAGGTTGAACTGAGATCCAAATTCAACTGACTTGGTCAAAAAGAAAAAAAGATGAATCACTGAGCAAATTAATTATATCATAACATAGAATTCATGTTAGGATGTTGGAATGCATCAGTCAAATTAAAATATTAATTTATTGTTTAGTTTTTAGAGTAGGTGATGTCGAATCACTTTCATAACAATGGTTATATTGAGAGATCAGCTTCCTGTTAATGACCTTCTTAGTTTATGACAGATCAGCATATGGAATATCAATATATTCAAGAGTACCTTTACATCTTTATACCATCCATGTCAGCAAAGGCACAATTGCCTGCACTTACCACCTTCAGGATATTTTGTTACTTTCCACAGAGTTGTTATTGAGGCCAGTCGAGGTAATTCAGAGGGCATGGCAGCCAGTTGACAGCTGCCCAAGATAAGCCTCATAAGCAAGTTCCTTTGTTTATTAACCCTGGAGAAGGGGATGCCAACCCACTCCAGTATTCTTGCCTGAAGAATCCCATGGACAGAGGAGCCTCACAGACTGCAGTCTGTGGGGTCTCAAGAATAAGACTCGACTGAGCGACTAAGCATACACACACATGCACAGCAAACTTGTCCAGCACTTTCCCAAAGGAAGACATCATCTGTATTAGCTTGAAGAGCAATCAAATCTATCCTCTGCTTCACAGAAATCATTGTATATGAACATCCTTGAAAAGATAGCACAAGTAAAAGTCATTAGTGAGCCTTTCTTGAAAAGATTTGAGAAAAGATATCTCCCTCAAGAGTATGCACAGACTATTATGAGAGAACAAGGAGGTGTTAAACTAGAATGGGAGTTGAGCTCCAGGCAAGACTCACTAACCAAAATCAAATTTAATAGTTTCTAGAGCTTACTGTATGGCAGAATGACTAACATAAATTAAGACATTACTTAATACTTTGGCTGCCTGATGTGGAAAACTGACTTATTTGAAAAGCCCCTGATGCTGGGAAAGGTCGAAGGCAGGAGGACAAGGGAACAACAGAGGATGAGATGATTGGATGACATCACCGACTCGATGGACATGAGTTTGAGTAAGCTCCGGGAGTTGGTGATGGACAGGGAAGCCTGGCATGCTGAAGTCCATGGGGTTGCAAAGAGTTGGACACGACTGAGCGACTGAACTGAACTGAAGATGTTACTGGCATGAACCTCAGTGTATATATGGGAGAAAAGATGTAGAGTTTGAAGTTACTTGTTTAAAGCAGCACATCTCGTAAGTGTAACTTCAATTGAACCTATGTCTATTTTAAGAATTTATGACTATATAAAGTTAGACCTTTCTCCAAAGAACTATGGATTAACAACAGGCACACGAAAAAAAAATGCTCAACATAGCCAATTACTAGAAAATTGCAAATCAGAACGATAGTGGCCATCTTAGTCTGGCCATCATAAAAAAATCTACAAATAATAAATGCTGGCGAGGGTGTGGATAAAAGGGAATCTTTATTATATTGTTGGTGGGTTTGGTATAAATTTGTGCAGCCACTGTGGAAATCAATATGAAAGTCCCTTAAGAAACTAAAAACAGAGCTATCATATGATTCTGCAATCCCATTCCTGGGCATATATCTGGAGAAAACCATAATTCAAAAAGATACATGTATGCCAATGATTTTTTGCAGCACTGTTTACAGTGCCAAGACCTGGAAGCAACCTAAATGCCCATAGACATTTAGGAATGGATAAAGAAGATGTGGAATATTTATACAGTGGATCATTATACAGCCATAAAAAAGAATAAAATAATGCCATTTGTGACAACATGAATGGACCTAGAGATTGTCATACTAGTTGAAGTAAGTCAGACAGAAAAAGACAAATATATATCACTCAGTTGTGTCCAACTCTTTGGGACCTTGTAGACTGTAGCCTATCAGGCTCCTCTCTCCATGGGATTCTCCAGGCAAGAATACTAGAGTGGGTTGCCATCTCCTTCTCCAGGGGATCTGCCTGACTCAGGGATCAAACACAGATCTCCTGCATTGCAGGCAGATGCTTTAACCTCTGAGCCACCAGGGAAGCCCACCAAAGGAGAAGGGCAGGATAAATTAGGAGATGGGATTAACAAGTATGCACTACATGTGTGGGTGCTAAATCACTTCAGTTTTGTCTGACTCTTTGCCACCCTATGGGCTGTAGCTTGCTAGGCTCCCCTATCAATGGGATTCCCTAGGCAAGAATACTGGGGTGAGTTGCTGTGCCCTCCTCCAGGGGATCTTCCAGACCCAAGGATCAAACCCACATCTCTTACACCTCCTGCATTAGCAGGCAGGTTCTTTACCACTAGCACCAACTGTGAAGCTCACATTGCTGTGTATAAAATATAACAAACAAGAACCTACTGTACAGCACAAGGGAACTATACTCAACATTTGTAATAATCTATAAAGGCAAAGAACTTGAGAAAGAGAGCGTGTGTGTGTGTGTGTGTGTGTGTGTGTGTGCGTGTGTGTGTATATATATAAATTCTTTTTCACAGAAATCCTAGGTCTTCACCGATGCTGTCAACATCTGAAAAAAGTTAATTTTTTTTAATTGCTCCAGTATCATAGATGATTGTTGTTTGAGATAATTCAGCCTTCTGTCTCTCCTGCATGACCAGAAGCAAAAGTTTCAGGTAACTGAGTTAAAATAAATAGTAGATACAAAATTCTAATAAAGAAGGAAATTCTATAGTCTGAATATGACAACAAAAATGATATAGGACACTTATTTTTATCCCAGAGATACCAAAAGTGAATTAAGTAACATATGAAGAAATCTAGTTGTGGATCTTGGGAAATTACACAGGGCAAGCTGTCCAACTTGATCCTTTGTCAACCACAAAACTAAGATTTCAGCAGACTTGCTTTTGTTTCTGCATTCACTTTGAAATCTTCCCCCTTCAATCTGTCATTCCTTTTGATACTCCCCATTTTGAGTCACTCTACTATTCACTTTGAGAACCCTGGAAATGTTCATTCTCTTTGAATCTCACTCTTATTCCAGTCATCCTTAAAATCTAGCTTCAAGTTTGCATTTTAAAAATGTTAAATAAGTCTAGCACCAAAATATATTTCAAAATGTTCTACATATATAAAACTTGACTTATGAAAAACATTTACAAATAAAATTTACTAATGAAATTTGATGCCACATTGTTGAAATAAACCAACATTTAACTTTCTATGTACTGTATTTGTAAATTCCCACCTTAGTTTACAGGTATCAGAAGGTGAAATAAATCAAAACTCTTTCACACTGCCTGTAAGAATTTCTGACATGCTTATATTATTTCTAAATAAATAATTTTCAGAAAAGTCAATATTATCTCACTCTGGTAATTTCTCTTTCATTACAATTGGGTTTTTAAATGGCAGTGTAATAAAGAAGAAACTTTATATTCTATTAAAGTTAATCACTAAAGAGATGCTGCTTATAAGCTTAAATTATACATGGCCCATATCTGGAAATCTTGCCACCCAAGTAATGAATATTAACCTAGAATATCTTCAATGAAGCTAATCAATATTAATTTTTATAAGTACATATTTTTATTTTTCATTCTTACATTTTCACTCTTATGATTTTAACTTTTGCCTTTCCTTTAATAATAAATAATAATGATATATATGAGGTTTTTGAGACTAAATATTAAATTTTTTCCCTTCTGCTATTGAATAACATTATCTGTAATTTTTGTTGTTTTTATTGTTATATAGTGAAGAAATTCAGTTTAGCTTCTCAAATCTGTTTACATTTTTTGTATGCACTGTGGGATATCAGTTATCACCTTGCATAATGAACAGGGAGTGATTTTGCTTGAATCCCTTGTGCCTTTTTGCTTAATCAATATGTGTATTAGTTTGCTAGAACTGCCATAACAAAATACTATGAATTAGATGGTTCAAGCAAAACATTCTTTTTTTTCCTCAAAATTTTGAATCCTTAGGAGTCCATGATTAAAGTACCCATAGCTTTGGTTTCTCCTGAAGCCGTTTTCCTTGGCTGTTAAATGGTCACCTTCTCTCTGTGAGCTCAATGATCTTTCCTCTGTGCATCTGGTCCCCTGGTGTTTCCTTATATGTTCAGATTTCTTCTTCTTAAAAAGACACAAGTCAGGAGACTAGAGTCCAAACTAATGTCCACATTTTAAATTAATAACCTATAGAAAGATATCTCTTAATACAGTCATAATATGAGGTGTTTGGGGCTAGGCATATGCATTTGGAAGGAGCATGATCCAGCTATAGCATTATAATATAACATTTATATATAATAATGTATGTGTTCATGTGTGTGTACTTGCATGTATTTATTTGGAAAATACTATATAGGCTTTTTAAGTTAAAGTATAATTGATTTGCAATATTATATTGCTTTAAGTTGTACAACATAGTGATTCAATATTTTTTAAGATTATAATCCATTTAAAGTTATTATAAAATATTGATTGCATTCCCTGTGCTGTACAATATATCCTTGTAGGTTTTTAACTTTATTTTATAAATACTAGTTTGTACCTCTTATCATCTACCCTTATGTTACCCCTTCTTCCTCTCCCCCCACTGGTGACCATTATATCTGTGTTCTTATTCTCTATATCGTGTGGGGACCAAAGCCAAACTAGCCTACTAAATTGGGGGATGAGATGGGACTGGCAGAGGTGAGTCTAGCTGGTAGGCAGACAGAAGCCAGATGAGTAAGGTGTGCTAAAGCTGTGCTTAGGAGCTGGGGTAGTATTTCATCTGTATTAGAAAATCATATGTGATTTTAAAGAAAGGTTTATCAATATCATGTCCATACTTTGGAAAGATTAATCAATAGCAACATGGAAGACAGACAAGAAGAGATGAACTGGGGTCCAATTGGTAAGTAATTTAGTAAGCCAAGGAAAAATGATAACATGAAGAAATAAGTGGTTATACTAGAAATGGAAATATTTTCTTATTTTTATTATTCTTTTATTTGAAAAAAATTTTCACAATAAGGCAGCAAAATGTATTATTTCAGATAATTAGCCTCTAACTAGGTTTAGTAGTCTTAAACGTCCTAATAATATTATGCAAATTTATTAACAATTTATGATGAATTTATTTATAATTCACTTATTTTAAAAAACAATGCTTCATGTGGTTTACATTAAAATTCATAGATGTAATGAAGTCAATACCCTTAATATAAAAAGAAAATTTTAAAAATTAATAAGAAGAATAATACATATGTAGCCAACATAAAAGATATCCTTTGAGGCACACACTATACTTTTTAAAATAAGCATTTTATTTAACTTGTCAGCATCCTAAAGTTATGTACTATTATGTTATTTTACAAATAATGATATTTTCAAAAGATTTTAGACTTTTCATTTTGGAGCTGGCTGCTAGAATGAGTTTCCTAAGAAATGGCACGTCTTTTATTTACCTTTACATCACAAACATCTAGCAAAAACTGCCTGAAGTGTTAGAAGAATAACAGCAAATAAGCTCTAAATTTCCTAATAGCCGGATTAAAGAATATTATGGAATTTTTACCTCTTTACCTTCCTTTGCTCTTTTCTTATATAAGGGAGCATGACAAAGCTAGTATGAAATGGCTCCTAATAGGGAAAAAATATACACAATAATATATATAACACTTTACAAAGGTTTTAGACCTGTTCCATAGAAGGTCATGTCTCATCAGCATTTGGCAAGGGCAAAGTCATAATTTTAATTAATTTTTTCAATCCACTGACTAACTCATTTTTTTAGCTATCCATCTTTTAGAACCTCTATTCAAAATTGAGAAAAGATCATTTTCATCAGAAAAGTGTAATAGGGAGCATTTTTCTACTAACATGAAATCTGATATGTGCTAAAAGCAATGAAAGCAAAGAGGACCTTAACTAAGCGAGGAGCCCAGGAATGACTTTCCAGAAATGGCAACTCTTAGGCTATGACTTTCTTTTTTTTAAAGAATGAGAATAAGATTTATGTAAGTTAAAAAAAAAATGGAAAGACTATCTGTGAGGTGGTGGGAGGGGAGCAGAAAAAAAGATTTCTTCAAAACCTTGTCCCCTTTAGAGAATTTTAAGTAGCTGATATGACTAGATCTCAGTAGGTATGAATTTAGGACTTAATGGGTTTTGAGACCAAAGAGATATACCAAAAACAAAATAAAAACCAAACCACCTCCCCAAACAAACAAACAAACAAAAAAACACATTTACCGGTATCCTTGTATATGGTGCAAGGTGTTGGGATTTAATTTCAAATGTATGGGTTTTACTCAAGAAGATCATAGATTTGGATTTTAGAAAGATCACTATAGCAACAGAATGTAATATAGGATCATGACATTGAAACAAAGTATGAAGAGACAAGGAAACGTGTATTTTGCAGTACAGGAGGGATTGATGAATTAATAAAATGGTAAGAGGATGGAAAAGACAACTTGAACTGGAGCGGAAGGAAAGGGAAGCAAGCATCAGAGTACATTTATAAGTGGTCCTCCTTTAGGAGATGTTTAAATAAAAACATTTAGATAAAGAAAGATCAGAATAAGACAAAAAGGTGTTGGGGAACTCAGAGGGGAAATCAATCTCTTTGACATCAAAGAAGTTAGTGAAATGATGAAACCTTATTAAGCTAATTCCCCTGGCATGTTTCAGTCCATGGGGTCGCAAAGACTTCACATGACTTAGTGACTGAATTACAACCTGGAAACTCAACTGGGCTCCTGTTGCAATTTGACCCGTTTTCATTGCTATGAATATGTCCATAAAATTAGACTCTAATGATTCAGGGAGGTGCAGGACAGTTTAGCTGCTTCAACCACTGTTGTAAAGAAGAACAAAGAGAAATGTTCTAATTAATCTGAAATAATACATAAGCTGGAGTAAACCTGTGTATTCGACCTTTTGTGTATCTTAGATTCACCAGCCCAAAGCAAACTATATTTGAATATTTTTGTGTCAAAAAGTTGATTGATACTAAAAAGGAAATAGTGAATTCCAGCCCCTCTGGTACTTAATTGCTATGGTTTTTATTTATTAGACTATATTCATGACTTTCAAGATCAAATTCTCAAATCACTATAGAAGATTAGAAACATATAAAAAAAGGCAGAGTGCTGTCTAGAATTGTACTCTAAGAAAATCACTGAGCACTTAAGAAAGAAGTAGGAATTTTTTCAAAGATCCCACTGTCTTACATAACAATTATATATATATATTTTATTTTGAGGTTTAAATATATATCTTTATTGTGATGAAAATATCTGTTTACATCACAGCACCAGACAACATGAATTTCAAAAAAAATATGTCATTAGGAGTGTAGGTTCTGTGGAATTATTAATATGGAACCAATTGCTTCCTTCATTAACAATACAGAAAAGCCAGTTCCTATTAAAAAATAAAAGTAAATGCAAATATGTCATTTTGTAGTAATTGTTTCTAAATGAATTCTGCTACATTTCTAACATTTCTGTGCAGTATCAGCTTCTTGACCTTTTCTTGTAGTGTGTTATCTTATATCTGGGATATTTTGTTATAATTACTCCTACATCATCTAATGAATATCACTTTGCGACCCCATTCAAACTATTCAACCAGAAGCTGTCACTGGAATTTGTTTTATTCCTTACTATCTTCTCCAATAAAATATTACCTGAGTATTTCTAAGTAAATATTTGTGTGTGGGAGGCAGGGGGCAGGGAGACAAAGGGAACTGCAATGCAAGGTAATATAGTTCTCTCACCTCCAGTAGCCATGGATACAGTTTACATTCAACATTTCTGTTTCATTCAATGCTATTATCTCCCAACCTGCATCATTCATTGTCTTTCTTTTGCTGCCATAACAAACCACTACAAACATATTGGCTTACAACTACATTCTGTTATAGTTCCATATGAACAGTTGCTTGCTGTTCTAAACATTTTCTAAAATCAGTTGTCAGCAAACTGCATGCATTCCTGGAATCTCTAGGGAAAGTTGTGATTGTAGGATTGCGGCCTCCTTTTTTTGCTCGTTCTGAACTGACGGATATCTCCAGGTTCTAGAAACTACAGGCATTCGCTGGATTGTGGCAAGCCACAACAGAGTAAGTTCCCTGCATACAAACAAGTTCTACTCCAAGCGTATGTTCTGAAGTCTCTGTTTGTTAAGTCCAACATAGTTAGCCTGATACTCAACAAATATAATCAGCTGTATAATACTGGACTATCACAGGCTTATAATACTTTTCACTCAAATATACATACATAAAAAGCACAATTAATAAAGAAAATATTTTTAATCTTGTAGTTCAGTACCTTGAAAAGCATAGTAGTATAGTACAACAGCTTTGCACAGGGACTGACATCTAGTGAACAGGCAAGAAGAGTTACTGACTCGAGGAGGAAGAGGAGACAGGAGATGTTAGAGCTGAAGGATCATCAGCAATAGGAGATGGAGGGCAAGTTGCAATTTCACTCATGCCTGACGCTGGTGGCACAGGCTGTTTCCTCCCTCGAACTGGTTGCGCATTTGCATATTTGAAGGTTTGCAACTTGAAGGTTCGGATGTTGAGGATTTACTGTACATGTGGTTGGAGTCTTCCTCTCATGTCCTGTGCTGAGAAACTCTTCTACTTTTCCCTTTCTTACTATATAAAGTAAGATATTTTCAGGCATAACATCAGTAGATAAAGATCATGGGGCTCAAAAACTTGCCTACTGCACATCGAAAATCTCAAGTCTAGTTACACATTCTGACTTTATCTTCTATGAACCCTTCTTTCATTTATGGACATACATACATGTACTGGGCTTCCCAGGTGCCTCAGTGGTAAAGAATCCATCTGCAAATGCAGGAGACATTAGAAATGAGGGCTCAATCCCTGGGTACGGAAGATCCCCTATAGGAGGGCATGGCAACCCACTCTAGTATTCTTACCTGGAGAATGCCACGGACAGAAGGAGCCTGGTGGGCTACAGTCCCAAAGGTCTGGACACAACTAAAGCATTTAGCACACATGCATATATGTACTATTAAATTTTCTTGTAAATTATATTATGCTCCTCCAGTAAACCCATCTCTGAAAGTACCTTAACATACTTATTTTTATTCAAACCACTCTTTTTCACAAAAACTTTTTGACCTCTAATTGGAATCAATGTCTCTGTCTACTAGAGTCCTCAGGGAGTTGGATGAATAAGACAAATTAGGAAAAAGGACTAAGATTTATTCTGTGTCTACAATATGCCAGGTGCTTTAAACACATTGGTTGCACACACCTAATCAATGAAGTTGGCATTATTAATCTTACTTAATAGGTGAAAAATCCCCCAGAAAGTGCCATTCACTTCTCTGTTACTGCAGGGCTTATAAATGTAGGAGATAGGATGTAACTGCTGATACAGTTGTCTGTAAAACATCTGTGATTTTTCTGCTGCCTATTGAACTTTCCCCCTGTACTATAACCCCTATCATAGCTAATGTAGTGCAAAGTCCCCGATGTCCATAGTTCCTCAAACTAAAATAATTTGAGCCATGATTCCACATACTGTGAGAAGTCCAGTGCTCAGGAAACTTTGAACCTGTGCTTTGCTAACTTCTCAGGTAGTAGCTCACTTTGGCACCAGCCCCATAGCAGTCCTTGTTTAAATGTGAAGTTCTATGGGATTTTTTTTTTTCTTTTAATGCAGGAGACACAGGAGACTCGGATTCTATCCTTGGGTCAGGAAGAGCTCCTAGAAAAGAAAATGATAACCCACTCCAGTATTCTTGCCTGGACAATTCCATGGACAGAGGAGTCTGCAGGGCTACAGTCCATTGGGTCACAAAGAACTGGCTGCAACTGAGCACATCAGCACATATGGGTGTGTTTAGGGCATATCTCACATCTGCTTCTGGGTCTTACATAGAACCTAAGTTGTCTACAGCATCTTGCCTGTGTCTTGCCTATTGTCTTCCTATCTGGCAACCTCTGCTCCCTCTCTCTTCAGTGCTTCTGTATTATACCAGATGCTTTTTTCAGAATTTTTCAAAGCATCGAGAATGCATGCCTGTTGTGTTTAACGTTTTTTTTGTTTGTTTTGTTTTTTTCCCCTGAGGTTTGGGAGAATTAAACCTCAAGAAAAATATCTTAAACACAACAGGCATGCATTCCTGAGATTTGGCAAAATTGGGAGAAATGGAGAGGTATTCTAAAAAACATAGACAATGATTAAGAGCTAAACATGAGATACTATCATTCTTAAAGCTTCCTCAGTTGTCTCTGTCACCAGACTGCTCACTTGCCCTGTATCTCCTTGAACCCAATATGCTGCCAAGCATCTGACAATTGAAATCTTTCCCCCCAGATCCTTTCTCCCAACTCTAATTCTCTCCTTTCCCAAGATCACCCATAAAATCTTATATCTTATACCAGTCATGGGAAAATGGAAACGTCTAATTTATTACTCATGCAATGCAATTTGGAGGTGTGTGCTATTAACGTGTTTTCCAAATGGAAAGAGGTACTTCTAATACAAATTGTGTACCCCCTCCTCTGAATTAAGATAGTTTGTTTGTTTGTTTTTTGCTAGGCCACATGGCATGTGGGATCTTATTTCCCCAACGAGGAATCAAACCCATTCCGAACAGTGTGGAGATTCCTTAAAAAACTGGAAATAGAACTGCCATATGACCCAGCAATCCCACTGCTGGGCATACACACCAAGGAAACCAGAATTGAAAGAGACATGAGTACCCCAATGTTCATCGCCACATTGTTTACAATAGCCAGGACATGGAAGCAACCTAGATGCCCATCAACTGACGAATGGATAAGAAAGCTGTGGTACATATACACAATAGAATATTACTCAGCATTAAAAAAAAAATTCATTTGAATCAGTTCTACTCAGGTGGACAGAACTGGAGCCTATTATCCAGAGTGAAGTAAGCCAGAAGGAAAATCAACAATACAATATACTAACACATATATATGGAATTTAGAAAGATGGTAACGAGAACCCTGCATGCGAGACAGCAAAAGAAACACAGATGTACAGAACAGTCTCGTGGACTCTGTGGAAGAGGGCAATGGTGGGATGATATGGGAGAATGGCATTGAAACATGTTAATTATCATATGTGAAATAAATCGCCAGCCCAGGTTTGATGCTTGGGGCTGGTGCACCAGGATGACCCAGATGAATGGAATCAGGAAGGAGGAGGGAGGGGGGTTCTGGAGGGGGAGCATATGTATATCCATGGCGGATTCATGTCAATGTATGGCAAAACCAACACAATAAAGTAAAGAAAATTAAAAAAAATAAATAAAAATAAAATGATAACCACACACACACACACACAAAAGAAAGCATGCAGACTTAGCCACTGACTTAACCAGGAAAGTCACCAGGGTAGCATTTTGTAAAATTTTTTTTTCATATGTTCTCCTCATGAATGTAGCGTGTGGAGGTGGGGTGGGAGGATGCACTCTATTTTACCACTAGAATGTGAGCCCTTCATTTTGGGGAGAACATCTCACTTTTATTGTTCTTTTTCACCCTGGCTGTCTAGCCAGTGCTTTGTATGTTGTGATTTTAAAATTATGAGCATATGAAGCATTCCTTTAATAGCCTGTTCCCTAAATCATCTGGGAAAAGACAATATTGTGTGCTTCATGGTTTTCTAAATGATTCTAGGATTTGTACTGATTTAACTATGCCTCTTCTATCCAATTATTTGTTTTAACTGCAATGATTCTTGTTTTCTTTGTTATGTTTTGCTAATCCTTAATTAAGATGCCATTATAATATAAAACCAAAGGTTTTTTTTGAAAAATAAATTGGTCACAATAGGCCCTCAAATTTAAAATGAATTTTATTTATTGCACAGGAGTTTCATTTTTCTCTATGTAGAAGTAACATGTGCTCAAAAACATATATTCTTAAAAAGAAAGGTCTGCTTCAATAAAAATCCCTGGACATATTTAGTCACAATACTTGAAGTTAAAAAATTCTGTTATTTATTTTAAAGGTGTTATTTTTCTTCTTCTTCTTCTTCTTCTTCTTCTTCTTCTTTTTTTTTTTAGTGTGTTCCTGAATACTTTTGGAGAGGGTCTAACAAAAGAATAGAATTAAAAAGCCTAAATAAAATTTATCCTCACTGTATTTTCAGTCTTAGTGATTCTCAGAATTAAGGAACAGTGTAACAGAAAGTCACTTAATTTTTTTTATGTTTTGTGAATATGCAGTTGACATGAAGTATTTGCTAAAATCCTATGTAATTCCATTTAAAAACCTTTGGATGATTAGGCTTTAGGTAGAATTATTTTGGCCTATGCAATTTTCCATGGTTATAATGCCTCTTCAAATACTAACAGAGATGGTGAGTAACTTAACTGATTGGAAAGCATTGCACATAGAATTTGTAAAGTGCAGTGTACTGATTCAGCTCTGGAAAACTGCCAAAGCAGTGGGCAAGCAAACTGCCAAATATGTGCATGGGGCACCCGTGAATGACAGACTAAAGTGCATGTGAGGATGTGAAAACAGGTGGTCCGGGAGGTCTGATATTAGCAAAGCATCTGGGCCCTGAAGTGCGACTGCATTATATTTTCTACTCCCAAAGGAGAACAATGCTAATCATGAGCACAGAGGCTGCCATTGTTCAGAACCCTTTTGTTTTGCAACCTTTGCAATGTATTAGAATAAAAATAGAACCATGCTTTTAATATTTGAAACCTCTAAGTCTCAACTGTAATTGCTTTGATTCATATCTATTCTTCAGCGCTGTCAGTAATCCTGGGTGCACATATGTTAATATAGACGCTCAGTTTGGCTCGTTTTCACTTTCGAGGATGCACATATGCTAAATGGATGGAAAGGCTTTCTTTCTTCATTTTCAGTTCCAGATTTGACCCCTAATAAATGTTACAAAATAAATACTAATTAGAGATCTAATGCATTTTTCTTGATTTCTTTGTTTTTCACTTCTCAATTGAAGGAAGTGGGGCTCTGAAGTGCTATCTCAAATGGGTATTTTCTGGATATTGGAAACTAAATTGCTTTAAGCTGTCTAAAAATAGTAAAACACTGTTTCAAAATATGTTTAGAGAGTATTTAAAGTTAGGCAAAGTTTAACTATGATTTAAAAAAAAAAGAATGAGCAAAAAATAAAAGCCACTGGAATGGGACATTTCTATTTGCTTAATAGAGAGGGCAAATCACTTTTTCACTGTATTTCAGTGATTCTCATAACTGAGCAAGCTTTCTAACCATGAGGGGGAGGGCTTAAAATGTGGATGTGTAATATCTACATGTTCATGAATAATATGATTTAATTATTTGGGGGCAAGATCCATGCTTCAGTATTTTTAAAAGCTTCCCCAAGTGACTCTAATGCCCATCCAGTGTAAAAGCAACTGCTATATCTGAGGTTCTAATTGAAACTATGCTAATTATTCAATCCCTCATCACATATTGTGTTTGCAATATACCTTTCTTCTTATTTTCTGGACTCTATGGTAATGTCTTTTGTTTTGTCCTTTCTTGCTCAGTGTTCTACTGAATGGAAGGGAGATTTTATTTTAAAAAATGAAACACTGATTATGAAACAATATTATTATCAATTGTTTTGTTCGATGCTCCAATTAGTGAAAAGTGTGTGTGTAGAAGAGATAGAAGTCTCATTACCACTGTTTTGTTATCTGATAAATTAAATAGAAATGCATAATCACCTTTTCTTTGGGTTCTATTTGTGAGTTGATTAGAAGTTTGTCACTTTTTAGCACAGCATCTCACAATCAGACTATTGGTCAGAAATTCAGAAAAAGCTTTTGGTATAAGAAACTTCTAAGACTCTTCTAGAAACAAACAACATAAGCAATTGTCACCATTGGTATTACTGCTAGATACTTAGGTGTATTGTAATTTACACATACTGAATTTTAATTTTAACTCAATGTGAACATATACTTTGCTATTTGATACTTTTATCAAAATAATCTCCATTAAAATTGAAACAAGCATTTAAATACTAAGTGTATAGCCTCTAAATATTACTAAGAAACAACAAAGAAAAACATCAATTTCTAAATTGACTTCAGTGATCTTTCTGAAGATTATTATCATCTTCCCTCTTTCTTACCCATCCTTCATTATGTCCTTTCTTCTTTTTTTCCTTTCCTTAATCCTTCTGTTATTGTAGATATAATCCTTAAAAAAGATATGCAGTAAGGAAAGTGTATGAAACAGATCACTTTCACCTTCAGGAATCACTTTCCTAGTTTTCTGAGGTTTCCTCTCAACTTTGCTCCATTACATCTGTGTCCTGATTCTTGTTGAAAGCCAAAGTGTTAGTCACTCAGCTGTGTCTGACTCTTTGAGACCACAAGTTCTGTATCCTGCCAGTTTGTTCTGTCCATGGCATTCTCTAGGCAGCAATAGTGGAGTGGGCTGCCATTCCTTTTCCAAAGGATCTTCCTTATCCAGGGATGGAATCCGGATCTCCTGCTTTGCACACAGGTTCTTTACATTCTGATCCATCAGGGAAGCCCTTCCTGATTCTTGTTCGACTTGCATTATTCAGACCATTCCTGGGCTAAGCATCATATGTGCTGTATCTTTAGAAAAATCAGGCTATATTCTTACATTGTCTCCTTCAAAATATATTTGTATGACTTCCTTGGTGGTTTGTGAGCTATTTGTTGTGTTTAGTCCCTAAGTCATGTCCCATTCTCTGCAACTTCATGAACTGCAGAACTCCAGTCTTCCCTGTCCTTCGCTATCTCCAAGAGTTTGCTCAAATTCATGTCTACTAAGTTGGTGATGTCATCCAACCATCTCATCCTCTGTCATCCCCTTCTACTGTCCTTAATCATTCCCAGCCACAGGGTCTTTTCCAGTTTGTTGGCTCTTTGCATTTGGTGGCCAAAATATTGGAGCTTCATCTTCAGAATCAGTCCTTCCAATGAACATTCAGGGTTGATTTCCTTCAGGATTGACAGGTTTGATCCCCTGGCTGTCCAAGGGACTATCAAGAGTCTTCTCAACCATCACAGTTCAAAAGCATCAATTCTTTGGTGTTCAGCCTTCTTTATTGTTCAACTCACACCCATATACGACCACTGGAAAAACCATACATTTGACTATATAGACCTTTGTTGGCAAAGTAATGTCTCTGCTTTTCAATACACTGTGTAGATTGGTCATAGCTTATCTTCCAAGGAACAAGTGTCTTTTAATTACATGGTCAGTCACTGTCAGTAGTAATTTTGGAGCCCATGAAAATAAAGTCTGCCACTGTTTCCACTTTTTCCCCATCTGCTTTCCATGAACTGATGGGACAGGATGCCAAGGTCTTGTTTTTTGGATGTTGAGTTTTAAGCCAGCTTTTCAACTCTCCTCTTCACTTTCATCAAGAGGCTCTTTAGGTCCCTTTTGTTTTATGCTATTAGAATGGTATTATCTGTATATCTGAGGTTGTTGATATTTCTCCTGGCAATCTTGATTCCAGCTTTCAGTCATCCAGCCTGGCATTTTACATGATATTCTCTGCATATAAGTTAAATAAGCAGGGTGATAATATGCAGGTTGACTTACTCTTTAACCGATTTGGAACCAATCCATTGTTCCATGTCCAGTTCTAACTGTTACTTCTTCATCTGCATACAGGTTTCTCAGGAAGCAGGTAAGGTAGTCTGGTATTCCATCTCTGGGAATTTCCCACAGTTTGTTGTGATCCACACAGTCAAAGACTTTAGCATAGTCCTTGAAACAGACATTTTTCTGGAATTCTCTTGTTTTTCTATGATCCAAGGATGTTGGTAATTTGATCTCTGGTTCCTCTGCCTTTTCTAAATCTGTCTTGTACTTCTGTAAGTTTTTGGCTCATGTACTGTTGAAGCTCAGCTTGAAAGAATTTGAGCATTACCTTGCTAGCATGTGAAATAAGTGCAATTGTATGGTAGTTTGAATACTCTTTTGTATTGCCTTTCTTTGAAATTGGAATGAAAACTGAACATTTCTAGTCCTGTGGTCACTGCTGAGTTTTCCAGATTTCCTGACATAAGAAGTACAGGTCTTTAACAGGATCATCTTTTAGGATTTGAAGTAGCTCAGCTGGAATTCCATTGCCTCCACTAGCTTTGTTCATAGTGATGCTTCCTAAGGCCCACTTGACGTTGCACTCCAGGATATCTGGCTCTAGGTGAGTGCCACACCATCATGGTTACCTGGGTTATTAGGAACTTTTTCATGCAGTTCTTCTGTGTATCCTTTTCATCTCAATCTCTTCTACTTCTATTAGGTCATTGGCATTTCTATCCTTTATTGTGTCCATCTTTGCGTGAAATTTTCTGTTGGTATCTCCAGTTTTGCTGACAATATCTCTAGGCTTTCTCATTCTATTGTTTTCCTTTATTTATTTGTATTGTTCACTTAAGAACATTTTTTTATCTCTCCTTTTTATTCTTTGGAACTCTGACTTCAATTGGGCATATCTTTCCCCTTCTCCTTTGCCCTTCTCTTCTCTTCTTTTCTCAGCTATTTGTAAAGCCTCCTCAGACAACCACTTTGTCTTCTTGTATTTCTTTTTCTTTGAGATGGTTTCAGTCCCTGCTTTCTGTACATTGTCATGAATCTCCAACCATACTTCTTCAGGCACTTTGTCTATCAGATTTAATCTCTTGAATGTATTCATTACCTCCACCACTTAATGATAAGGGTTTTGATTTAGGGTATCCTTGAAAGGCTTAGTGGCTTTCCTATTTTATACAACTTAAACCTGAATTTTGCAATATAAAGAGTTCATGAACCACAGTCAACTCCAGGTACTGTTTTTGCTAACTGAGTAGTTTCTCTAACTTTGACTGCAAAGAATATAATCAATCTGATTTTCGTATTGATCATTTGATGATGTCCATGAGTAGAGTCATCTCTTGTTGGAAGAGGGTGTTTGCTATGATTAGAATTTTCTCTTGGCAAAACTCTGTTAGCTTTTGCTCCACTTCATTTTGTACTCCAAGACCAAACTTGCTGTTACTCCAGGTATCTCTTGACTGCCTAGCTCTCCATTCAGGCCAAAATTTTGTAAAGTGTTAATAGTAAAACAAATAGCCTGTTATAAAATATATTCTTCTTGGTCATTATATTTTATGACTCTACAAAAATGTTTGCAGCAGTTAGGCAGAATATGAAAAACAACAAAGGAAAAATTGAGGCTATTCCAGTAGCTTTATTTGGCCATTATATAGCAGGATGTGACCTTCAACTTTGTAATTCCCAAACTGGTATTATTAATTTATCCAAAGATAACAATTTCAGTGAGGTGATTCACATTTTCACAGTTTACAAGAGACTGATGTAATAAGAGGATATACAAAGATTATCTAAAATAATCTCATCTTATTATTATTCCTCAGTGAAATGACAGGAACTGTCTATTTATTGACCACTGTAGCCTCAGTTCCTAGACCAATGCCTGATACACATTTAAGTATCCAGTGAATAGTATAAGAATGAGTTTTTAAAATAAACATTTCATATTGTGCTATAAAGTCCTCTACTTAACTATGTCATCCACCAGAGTTTAAATTTTGTGCTGGTAGGAAACATATTATTCACATGTATCATGGTCATTCTAACACAGTGCTTTCAGTAATTCTGTAAAGGATTTTCTGAAGACGTTAGAGTTTAAATTATAATGATAGAGATGATAATGTTGGTGATGACAAGGCATCATGTAAGAATGATGACTGCATGCTGGGGAGAGAAGAGAAGTTTTAGATCGTTCTAGAAAAAAAATATTAAAGAAATATGAAGAAATTGCCTGGTGGTTTTAGGTAATTTTTGAAGTTGGAAAGTTCATTTAATACATTTGCATAATTTTCTCCAGCAGCATTCAATTTCTCAGCTGCAGCCAAGGAACACACAAACAGTTATAACCAAGGCTGGGTTTTGCTAATGGGAAGGAGAGAGACAGAGTTGAGAAGAAAGAGAGAAAACAAATGAACCAAATACAGAATGATTAATGAGTGAGAAAGCTGAACTGCATTTATATCAAAGGATCTGAATTTTTGAGAGAGCAAATGAGAAATTCAGCATTGGAATAATAATGAAAAAACAGCAAATATGTCTCTGTCATCTGAATACTGAGTTGTATGAGTTGACTGTTGGTCACACCATGTCCCAAAAAGTCTGTAAAAGAAAATGGCTTCAAGAGATAGTCAAGTGTCATTTGGGCATCAAAATAGGAACAAAATTTTTAAGAAATATTTGGAAACATGGAGTATTTTTTTTTTAATAAGATCGGAGTTTCTAAGGAAAAAAGAAAAAGATTTGGGAGAGAAGGAGGAAAAGAGAGAAAATAATAGAAAATGAAATTATAGTAAGAGATGTACAGAAAGTACAGACATCAGAATCTTTTGATGGATGGACAAAATGTTCTGTCAGATGGACAATCTGATGGTGACTGCAATTGACAAGACTGTGAGGAACGTGGATTATAAATCCACGATGATGAGGAGTTTCAAAGTCTTGCTACCCCAAAATGAGATTCATATGTTCTCCATGTTTTCTTCCAAGTCATTGATAAGTTGTTGACTAAAAGAGGTTGATCATATATATTTGATTCTGGTACAAGAGAATTTGGTCTTGGATTTACCATCAGTGCTTATTACAACTCCTCTTATTGTTATCCATTTGTAGGGTAAAGACATCTATGCTTCTGCCTTTGAGTTTTGTATATAAAAGAGAAGGCACCATAAGCTAAATATTGTTCAGCTTAGGACAAACAGATATAAAAAGCCAAGGGCTAATCAGTTGGGTTAGATGAGACTATCTTTGAGTAAAGCAATCAAGTTGTATGAGGCTCCAAAACTTTTAAAAACATGTATATATATTTATATTTGTTTATTTTTCATTTTTGTGCAAAAGTTATTTACATACTCTAATTATTTATGAGAACAATTTTTAAAACTTATTCTGCAACCTTTATCTTAATATTAATATTTGTCTAAATACTCTTTATTATTTTTCCCAGAACCATAGCTAAAATTAAAGCATTATCAGGCAGAATAATAAGAGCATAACTAAAATCCATTTTAGCTATAAGACTTCCCTGTGTTAAATTTCAATGCTATAGTAAAAAGGTTATAATCATTTATTATGTGGAATTAGGAACAAAATTTTACTAATGGTGCAATTTTCTTGCTAATTTATTCTTTACTTAATAGCACATAATTGTTTGAATAAAATTTAATGTCTCTTCAAAACAGAAAAAGCATTGTGAAGAGACATTCAAATTCAACTAAACTTTTTAAATTATAATTATGAAGAAATTTGAGACTAACATTAATGAGCTCTATACCTTGTACCTTTTTACACATTTTTGAAATAGCAAGATGTGTGTAATGCGTGGTAAGTTAGAATATTACCAAGCTTACTAATCATAAAATACATCAATATATAGTGATTGATTTGGCAAATAAATTGTAGTATGAAGCAACAGAAATGGGACAATATATCTCAAGATGATTCATTAGTCATGATAATTTAAAAATATTTGGTTCAGTCACTCACTTGTGTTCAACTCTGTGACTCCATGGAAAATATTTCTTGTGATTTATAAAATTGTTATAAACACTATGTAGAAATCATATGAATTAGTGAATGCTTAGTATCTATATAATAAAGCCAATGTCCTTCCAAAAAATATTCATTGCTTTTAATGGTACATGATAAAATCTGTAAAGAAAATGTTTACTGCCACCAAATACTATAAAACTCCTAAAGGAAAACACAGGCAGAGCACTCTTTGGCATAAATCCAGTAATACTTTTCTAGATCTGTCTCCTAGAGTAATGAAAATAAAAACAAAAATAAACAAAAGGGACCTAATTAAACTTAAAAGTTTTTGACAAGCAAAGGAAATTATAAATAAAACAGAAATACAGCCTATGGGGTAGGATAAAATATTTGCTACTGATAAGGGATTAATTTCCAAAACATATAAACAGATTATAGAGCTTAATATCAAAAATACAACCCAGAAAAAATTGGGCAGAGGACCTAAATAGACATCTCCAAGGAAACCTACAGAGCCAAGATGTACATGAAAAAATGCTCAACATTGCTAATCATTAGAGAAATGCAAATCAAAAGTACAATGAGGTATCACCTTATACCAGTCAGAATGGTCATCATTAAAAAGTCTACGAATGATAAATGCTGAAGAGGGTTTGGAGAAAGAAATATTACTCCACTGCTGGTGGAAATGTATATTGGAGCAGCCTCTATGGAGAACAGTATGGGAGTTCCTTGAAAAACTAAAAATGGACCTATCATATGATCCTACAATCCCAGTCCTGGACATATCCAGAGAAAACTCTAATTCAAAAAGATACATGCACTCCTATATTCATAGCAGCATTATTTACAGTAGCCAAGACAAGGCATCAGCCCAAGTGTTTACCAACAGATGAATGAATTAAGGCAATGTGGTGTATATATAAGGATGAAATAATGCCAGTTACAATATGAATGGACCTAGAGATTATCATATTAAATGAAGTAAGTCAACCAGAGAAAGACAAATACCATATGATATCACATATGTTAAATCTAAAAAAAAGATGATGTAAATAAACTTCTTTACAAAGCAGAAACAGACTCACAGACATAGAATACAAACTTATGGTTACCAAGGGGGATAGTTGTGGTGGTGGGGTTATTAGGAGTTCAAGATTAACTTATACAGACTATTACATATAAAATAAACAACAAAGACCTACTATATAGCCCTGGGAACTATATTCAACACCTTGTAATAACCTAAAGTAGAAAAGAATCTGAAAAAAAAAAATATATATATATATATATTCGTATAACTGAATCACTTTGCTGCATACCTGAAACTAACACAGGGTTGTTAATTAACTCTACTTCAATTAAAAAAAAAAGTGTTCATTGTCAAATGCACAATGTCAAATGCACAACAGCCTGCTGTTGAATTCTATTTAAACCCACTCTTTCTTTTTATCCCATTGATTCATGTAGGCAATTATTGAGCACGAATTAGAAATTATAAAAAGTATTGAAGAAAAATTCAAAGACTGAAATGAGAGATTATTACAGAAAGAATTAACCGAAATTTGACACTCAGAAATGTTTTATTTGGCAAAGTGCATTATGCCAAATACTGAAGGATATAGAATAATTGCCTAGAAAATAATGTGGAAATTGAAGATTCTGTATCTAGGGAAAATGTGCAAAAATTGATGTTAGCCTCTAGTTCCAAGCTCTAGAAGAGAGTCAGGCTTTCATCAAATTGAAATTTTAAAATATGTAACATGTAAAAAAAAAGTTGCTAATCAATGACTGATTCTGGAAAAAGGTAATCTGATGATTAACATTAATGCAAAATCTATATTTAAATAGTTTCAAACATTCTAATGTTTTTCACCTTTTCTAAATAAGACATGGATCACACATTCTCTAGTTTAAGTTTTAATTATGGAAAAAAACATGCTGAAAGATTAAAGTGCTTCTCCTTCACTTCTGTTGCCTATTTTCTCGTACTATGTACATATACATTTCAATACAAATTATGTATCAGTAATTCTATATAATTCATCAACTGATATGTACTGTGAGGAGATCCCACATCCAAAGGCAAAGGAGAAACCCCAGCAAGATGGTAAGAGGGGCAAAGTTGCATTTAGAATCAAACCCCATACTTGCCAGTGATGTGCAGAGGGGTCAAACAAACCTTGTGTGCACCAGGACCCAGAGACCCCACAGAGACTGAACCAGAACTCTGTTTGAGTGTCTCCTGCAAAGATATGTATCAGCAATGGACTGCCACAGGGGCAGGGGCTCTGACGGCAGTAGACCAGGGTATGGCATAAGCCCTTTTGGAGGAAATCATCATTAACCCAAGCACAGAGCCACCAGAATCTACACAGGACTGGGGACAGACTCTTGAAAGGTACATACAAAACCTTACATGCACCAAGACCCAGGAGAAATGAGTAATGACTCCACAAGAGACTGACCCAGACTTGCCTATTAGTGACCAGGAGTGTTTCTCAGAGGTGTGGGTAGGCAGTGGCCTGTTGCAGGGTTGGGAGAACTGAGTACAGCCGTGCCTTCATGGGACCTTTGAAGGAGCTCACTATCTTCATTACCTCCACCATAGATTGGCCTCAGGTCAAATAAAGGGGAGGGAACAAGCCTCACCCATCAAGAGAAAATTGAAGTAAAGATTTACTGAGCATGGCCCAGCACATCAGAACAAGACCCAGTTTCCACCTCAGTCTCTTATATTAGAAAGCTTCCATAAGCCTCTTGTCTTTCTTCATCAGAGGGCAGACAGAATGAAAACCACAATCACAGAAAACTAAACAGTCTGATCACATGGATCACAGTCTTGTCTAACTCAATGAAACTATGAGCCATGCTGTGTAAGGTCACTCAAGCTGGATAAGTCAATAGTGGAGAGTTCTGACAAAACATAGTCTGTTAGAGAAGGGAAGGGCAAACCACTTAAGCATTCTTGCCTGGAGAATCCCATGAACAATATGAAAAGGCGAAAAGATAGGACACTGAAAGATGAACTCCCAGGTCGGTAGGTGCCCAAATATGCTACTGGAGATCAGTGGAGAAATAACTCCAGAAAGAATGAAGAGATACAGCCAACGAAAAAACAACACCCAGTTGTGGATATGACTGATGATGGAAGTAAAGTTAGATGCTGTAAAGAGTAATATTGCACAGGAACCTGAAATGTTAGGTTCATGAATCAAGGCAAATTGGAAGTGATCAAACAGGACATGGGAAGAGTGAATATTCACATTTTAGGAATCAGTGAACTAAAGTGGACTGGAATGGGTGAATATACTCAGATGACCACTTTATCTACTACTGTGGGCAAGAACCCCTTAGAAGAAACGGAGTAGCCATCATAGTCAACAAAAGAGTCTGAAATGCAGTATTTGGATGCAATCTCAAAATTGACAGAATGATCTCCATTCTCTTCCAAGGAAAACCATTCATATCACAGTAATGCAAGTCTATGCCCCCACCAGAAATGATGAAGCTGAAGTTGAATGGTTCTATGAAGACATACAAGACTTTCTAGAACTAACACCCAAAAAAGATGTCCTTTGCATTATATGGGACTGGAATGCAAAAGTAAGAGGTCAAGAGATATCTGCAGTAACAGGAAAATTTGGCCTTAGAGTATAGGATGAAGCAGGGCAAAGGCTAATAAAGAAGAGTTATTAGAGTTTTGCCAAGAAAACGCATTGGTCATAGCAAACATCCTCTTTCAACAACACAAGAGAAGATTCAACACATGGACATCACCAGATGGTCAATACTGAAGTAAAATTGATCATATTATTTGTAGCCAAAGATGGAGAAGCTCTAAACGTTCAGCAAAAACAAGACCAGGAGCTGACTGAGGCTCAGATCATGAACTGCTTAATGAAAAATTCAGACTTAGAGTAGGGAAAACCACTAGACCATTCAGGTATGACCTAAATCAAATCCCTTGCAATTATACAGTGAAAGTGACAGATAGATTCAAATGGTTAGATCTGATAGACACAGTGCCAGAAGAATTATGGATGGAGGTTCGTTCATGACATTGTACAGGGGGCAAGGATCAAGACCATCCCCAAGAAAAAGAAACGCAAAAAGGCAAAATGGTTGTCTGACGAGGCCTTACAAATATCTGAGAAAAGAAGAGAACCAAAAGGCAAAAGAGAAAAGGAAAGATATATCCATTTGAATGAAGATTTCCAAAGAATAGCAAGGAAAGATAAGAAAGCCTTCTCCAGTGATCAATGTAAAGAAATAGAGGAAACTAATAGAATGGGAAAGCCTAGAGATTTCTTGAAGAAAATTAGAGATACAAAGGGAACATTTCATGAAAAGATGGGCTCTATAAAGGACAGAAATGGCATGGGCCTAACAGAAGCAGAGGATATTAAGTAGAGATGACAAGAATACACAGAAGAACTACACCAAGTCAAGTGGGCCTTAGGAAGCATCACTATCAACAAAGTTAGTGGAGGTGATGGATTTCCAGTTGAGCTCTTTCAAATCCTAAAAGATGATGATGTGAAAGTGCTGCATTCATTATGAAAATTTGGAAAACTCAGCAGTGGTCACAGGATTGGAAAAGGTCAGTTGTTATTCTAATCCCAAAGAAAGATAATGCCAAATAATGATCAAACTACCTCACAATTGCACTCATCTTACACGCTAGTAAAGTAATGCTCAAAGTCTTCCAAGCCAGGCTTCAACAGTACATGAACTGTTAACTTCCAGATGTTCAAGCTAGTTTTAGAAAAGGCAGAGTTATCAGAGATAAAAATGCCAACATCTGTTGAATCATTGATAAAGTAAGAGAGTTGCAGAAAATATCTACTTCTGCTTTATTGACTAGGCCAAAGCCTTTGACTGTGTGGATGACAACAAACTGTGGAAAATTCTTAAAGAGATGGGAATACCATGTTTCTTCTGACATAAAACTGTGTAAATATAAAAATAATTATTGTTTTTCCACATAAAATTCAGTTCAGTTCAGTTCAGTTCATTCGCTCAGTGGTGTCTGAATCTTTGCTACACCATGAATCGCATCACGCCAGGCTCTCTCTCCATGACCAACTCCCGCAATCCACCCAAACCAAAGGCCATCGAGTTGGTGGTGCCATCCAGCCAACTCATCCTCTATCCTCCCCTTCTCCTCCTGCCCCCAATCCTTCCAAGCATCAGAGTCTTTTCCAGTGAGTCAATTTTTCGCATGAGGTGGCCAAAGTGTTGGAATTTCAGCTTCAACATCAGTCCTTCCAATGAACACCCAGGACTGATCTCCTTTAGGATGGACTGGTTGGATCTCCTTGTAGTCCAAGGGACTCTCAGGAGTTTTCTCCAACACCACAGTTCAAAAGCATCAATTCTTCGGCGCTCAGCTTTCTTCACCATCCAGCTCTCACATCCATACATGACCACTGGATAAACCATATCCTTGACTAGGTGGACCTTTGTTGACAAAGTAATGTCTCTGCTTTTTAATATGCTGTCTAGGTTGGTCATAACTTTCCTTCCAAGGAGTAAGGCTGTTTTAATTTCATGGCTGCAATCACCATCTACAGTGATTTTGGAGCCCCCCAAAATAAAGTGTGACACTGTTTCCACTGTTTCCCCATCTATTTCCCATGAAATGATGGGACCAGATGCCATGGTCTTAGTTTTCTGAATGTTGAGCTTTAAGCCAACTTTTTCACTCTCCTCTTTCACTTTCATCAAGAGGCTTTTTAGTTCCTCTTCACTTTCTGCCATAAAGGCGGTGTCATTTGCATATTTGAGGTTATTGATATTTCTCCCAGCAGTCTTGATTCCAGCTGTGCTTCCTCCAACCCAGTGTTTCTCATGATGTACTCTGCATAGAAGTTAAATTAGCAGGTTAACAATACACAGCCTTGATGTACTCCTTTTCCTATTTGGAATCCGTCTGTTGTTCCATGTCCAGTTCTAACTGTTGCTTCCTGACCTGTATACAGGTTTCTCAAGAGGCAGCTCAGCTGGTCTGGTATTCCCATCTCTTTCAGAATTTTCCACAGTTTGTTGTGATCCACAGAGTCAAAGACTTTGGCATAGTCAATGAAACAGAAATAGATGTTTCCCTGGAACTCTCTTGCTTTTTCAATGATCCAGCGGATGTTGGCAATTTGATCTCTGGTTCCTCTGCCTGTTCCAAAACCAGCTTGAATATCTGAAAGTTCATGGTTCACATATTGTTGAAACCTGGCTTGAAGAATTTTGAGCATTACTTTACCTGTGTGTGAGATGAGGGCAATTGTGCATAAGTTCGAGCATTCATTAGCATTGCCTTTCTTTGGGATTGGAATGAAAACTGACCTTTTCCAGTCCTGTGGCCATTGCTGAGTTTTCCAAATTTTCTGGCATATGGAGTGCAGCACTTTCACAGCATCATCTTTTAGGATATAAACTAGCTCAACTGGAATTCCGTCACCTCCACTAGCTTTGTTTGTAGTGATGCTTTTTAAGGCCCACTTGACTTCACATTCTAGGATGTCTGGCTCTAGGTGAGAGATCACACCATTGTGATTATCTGGATCTTGAAGATCTTTTTTGTAAAGTTCTTCTGTGTATTCTTGCCACCTTTTCTTAATGTCTTCCTCTTCTGTTAGGTCCATATCATTTCTGTCCTTTATCGAACCCATCTTTGCATGAATTGTTCCTTTGGTATCTCTAATTTTCTTGAAGAGATCTCTATTCTTTCCCATTCTGTTGTTTTCTTCTATATCTTGACATTGATCGCTGAGGAAGGCTTTGTTATCTCTCCTTGCTCTTCTTTGGAACTCTGCATTCAGATGGGAATATCTTTCCTTTCTTCGTGTTTTTTTTTTTTTTTTTAACTTCTCTTCTTTTCTTAGCTATTTGTAAGGCCTCCTCAGACAGTCACTTTGCCTTTTTGCATTTATTTTCCATGGGGATGGTCTTAATCCCTGCGTCCTGTACGATGCTATGAACCTCTGTCCACAGTTCATCAGGTACTCTGTCTATCAGATCTAGTCCTTACTATTATTCTAAATCTTGCCTATATAAGTTTAATATAATGCACGTATAATTTCACTCCAAAGCACAAAACCTTTCATTCAGGTTAAATGAAATACTAAAAATAGAAAATTAGCAAGTTTGCAAATTAGGTATTAATTACTACTAACATTTTTGCCCTTAAAATTATGTGCCCTGACACAGATACTTTAACAATAATTTATTACTCAGCTTTTCATTTTCCCACATAAATTATATTGGAATGCTTATATACTAAAACAAAAGCTCTAAAACTTCTGAGATGATATGGCTTGGCAACATTTTTTCATACTCTTAGATGCTAAGGAGATACTTTCTGTTTATAGTAAGGACAGATTCAACAGTAAAGGGAGGCCAAAATAACTTTGACTTTCATGTTTTTATTGTAATAGCAAAAGAGCCTTACCTCCTTAAGTTTTTGGCATTCTAGACATGAAAACGTCTTCTTGCCTATTATGTGAAAAACTAGCAAGTCCAATGTCATGGAACACTTTTTTCTAGTAGTCAATAAAGTGCATTAGGAATGGATGATATTTTTATGAAAAAAAGAAAAAAAAAAGGAAAAGCACTGTAGAGATTGAATCTGATCTGGAAGTCATGCATAATAAGTTGATTGTGAATTTTATCATGGTAGGATGAATATCAAGAGTTTGACAGCTGGCATTTTTATTTAATGTTTTTCATATTAACTCTGATATCGAACCTACTTCCAAAATAGATTTAAGGCAACTTTTCATAAATCACACAAATCCAACAAAACTGTGAAATCAGTAATATTCCAAACAAAGAACATCCAAGAGCTGAAACCCCATATGTGGGTAGGTGAAGAGGAGGGGAAAGAACACAGCTATGTCAAAAAAACATGCATTTAAACTTAAAGTCCTTAGCTTTCTGGGAGTCAGTAGAGGAAGGAAGCAGGATAAGTTTCAATGATATTTAAAAACAAAATGAATCACTGGGACATTGGATTACCTACTGAACAGTATTTTATTAGTACTATAAAAATAATACAAAATTTACTAGCTCTCTGTTAAGTGATCTTACATTCTGCCTATGGTCATCATGTCACCAAAATTATAGAGTTCTTGACATCTTAGAAATAATGTTCTACTTAAGCATTAAAAATTTGAGAAAAAAGAAATCCCAAACCAAAGTATCTTAACCCATATGACTTTAACAAAAATATTTTTTGGAATTTTGAGTGCTAGTCATGTATCCCATGTTATTCTAAACATTGACTTCTCATGAAATCATTAAGTACAATCACTATCCCATTTACTGATATCTTATGTACCTGACAAAAGCCTGGCCTGCTTGTAGTAATGAGCAATAAATGGAGTTGTAAAGAGACTGAGTAACCAACTGAGTGCAGAACAGTTGATCAATATTGAAATGAGATGTGAAAATAGGTCTTTTGACTATAGAATCAATGCTTTATGACATAATGTTACAAATAAACATCCATAGTTGTCAAGCTTCAGCTACTAAAGACTTTTGGTGATCTGAACCCACAATAAGACATCAAAATATTGATATTATCTATTCCATATGTAGGATGTGGTTATCATTTAACCAAAAGTTCATTGTCCCTATAGTTTCTACAAATTATACTTAAATTTAAATACTTGTAGTCTGTACAGTTTTGTGGGTATTCATTATTAGCTTAAATGTGGCTATTTAATTAGCTACTTTAATACCATATTCCTTTCATGTGAATTGATAAATTGACTGAATCTAAAATAAGTTATACTTATTCTCCTCCTGTATGTATATATCTGATTATTAAAAAGGGCTTGGAAGTTGGTTTCAGACTTTCTTCATTTATTCACTTATAATACTGCCTTATTCCTCCATTCCAGATTCTATACAATATATTAGGGAAGTAGCAGTAAAAAAAAAAAAGATGGCATTCTGTTTTCCTGAGTGTTTACATTAGTGGAAGTAACGAATATGACAAAAAATATAATCAAAATAAAATTGCAAGTTGTAATAAATGTTGTGAATAAAAGATAATGAATGCAAAGTAACCATTTAAAATAGTTGATATGATAGCATACAAGTTAAAGGTTATGTGTGTAAGCTCTAAAAAAAATGAATACAAAGCATATTAAGTAAGGACCTATAGTGAGTACATTAGAGAACAAAGGGAAAAAAGACGTGTTACTGCCAGTTGATTCTAGAGGGATAAGTAGGACTCAGATAACACAGGCAACTTGAGACTATGTTAGTCTTTATCCTATAAGGTTAGTCTTTTTGCTGGGCAGTGGTGAGACCAGACAACATATATAAGCAATACTTTTGGCTAGAAAGTGAAGGAAAGCATTAAAGTGGTATTACTATGGGAAACCAGTTAAGAGTTTGCAGCAGCAGTATTTTTGAGAGATGTAGTGAGTTGGATTTCAACACCAATGTATAACATCAACCCTGGCTTCAGGATTGTGGACCTATCTGGTTGTTCTACGTATTTTTGACTTACCACCACCCCCACAATTATACAAACCGATCTTTTGAAATTTCTATCTTTTTTCTGTTATATCTGTTTCTGTTTCTCTAATTATATGAAATTATGAAAAATAGACATTTGTTTTGAGACCTGGTTAAAAGACCAAAAAAAAAAAAAAAAAACCTGAACAGTAAGACAACATCTGGAGGGGAAGTGGAACTAAATGCTAACTGATAGGCTGAAGTAGAAAGGGAAAGAATGAATACACACAACACAGAAGGGATAACTGATAATTTTCTTGATGCAAGAAGGTTGAGTGGGTTCAAGGATAAAGGGATGGTTGTATCTAGGGCATAGGAGGGATTATTGTCTCTTGTGAAAACTTAGATCTAGGTATTTTTCTGTTGAGATATAATGATCAGTGTCTGCGAGTATTTAGTCTTGTGGCTTCCTTGAAGCCTTGAGTGAGTCCATGTAATGTGAGGAAGAGGAAGTTACAGGTTTGAGAAAAAGAAAAAAATAAATAAATAGAAATTTAGTAGGATTTCAATCCAGGCATGGCTATGTATGTCAGTATTGCCTTCTTTTCTTCATGAAATTATTTAAAATAAACAAACAAAAGGAAAAACAGCAATTACCATAGAGGGATAAAATGAAATCTTACAAACTCATTTTCATGTGAAACTAGGAAGCAGATACAATCCATAGATTTTAAATTATGTGTCAATGCTACCATAATATCTAAAATTGTGCAAAAGCTAGGTAAGAAAATAAAGAAATGTGGATAATGACAGTAAGAACCAGGGGAGTTTATTTATGTCAGAAAATTAGAGGAAAAATACATTTCTAAATATATATCTCTAGATGTCAACAAGAAATGGGAGAACAGCAGTAAGTGAGAAAGGCGAAGAAAGCTCTTCTGCTAGTGACCTAGTTCTGGATTTGGAGCTGCAGCAAGAAGATCGTCTCTCCTGCGTTAGAGGTGAGTGCACTTTTGGTGTGTAGAAACGTCCCCTGATTGTGGAGTATCTAGACCATTTCCTGTATATAGAAACAAAAGTGATTGGGCAACATATATTGAACATACACAATGGTGAGTCAAACAGTAATAAAAAATGACATGCTATTATTACAGAAATAATATAAGTAAAGAAGAAGAAAAAGAATATTTTTTTTCTCTACCAAAAGACAAATGGCATCTTTGTTGGGTGATGGTGGCCTCATAGAATGAGTTTGGAAGTTTACCTTCCTCTGCAATTTTATGGAAGAGTTTGAGTAGAACAGGTGTTAGCTCTTCACTAAATTTTTGGTAGAATTCAACTGTGGAGCCATCTGGTACTGCGCTTTTATTTGTTGGCAGGTTTCTGATTACAGTTTCAACTTCCGTGCTTGTGATGGGTCTGTTAAGATTATCTATATCTTCCTGGTTTAGTTTTGGAAAGTTGTACTTTTCTAAGAATTTGTCCATTTCTTCCAAAGAAAACTACAGGCCAATATCACTGATAAACATAGATGCAAAAATCCTTAACAAAATTCTAGCAAACAGAATCCAACAACACATTGAAAAGATCATATATCATGATCAAGTCGGCTTTATCCCAGGGATGCAAGGATTCTTCAATATTCACAAATCAATCAACATAATTCACCACATTAACAAAATGAAAAATAAAAACCACATGATTATCTCAGTAGATGCAGAGAAAGCCTTTGACAAAATTCAACATCCATTTATGATGTTGGATTCCTCCAAAAAGCAGGAATAGAAGGAACATAACTCAACATAATAAAAGCTATATATGACAAACCCAAAGCAAACATTATCCTCAATGGTGAAAAACTGAAAGCATTTCCCCTAAAGTCAGGAACAAGACAACTGTGCCCACTCTCATCACTACTATTCAACATAGTTTTGGAAGTCTTGGCCACAGGAATCAGAGCAGAAAAAGAAATAAGAGGAAACCAGATTGGAAAAGAAGAAGTAAAACTCTCCTTGTTTGCAGATGACATGATCCTCTACATAGAAAACCCTAAAGACTCCACCAGAAAATTAACAGAACTAATCAATGAATATAATAAAGTTGCAAGATATAAAATCAACACACAGACATCCCTTGCATTCCTATATACTAACAATGAGAAAACAGAAAGAGAAATTAAGGAAACAATTCCATTCACCATCGAAACAAAAAGAATAAAACACTTAGGAGTATTTCTACCTAAAGAAACAAAAGACCTATAGATAGAAAACTATAAAACACTGATGAAAGAAATCAAAGAGGACACAAATAGATGGAGAAATATACCGTGTTCTTGGATTGGAAGAATCAATATAGTGAAAATGAGTATGCTACCCAAAGCAATCTATAGATTCAATGCAATTCCTACCAAGCTACCAGAGGTCTTTTTCAGAGAATTAGAACAAATAATCTCACACTTTGTATGGAAAACAAAAAACCTCGAATATCCAAAGCAACCTTGAGAAAGAAGAATGGAACTGGCGGAATCAACCTGCCTGATTTTGGCTATACTACAAAGCCGCAGTCATCAAGACAGTATGGTACTGGCACAAAGACAGAAATATAGATCAATGGAACAAAATAGAAAGCCCAGAGATAAATCCACGCATCTATGGATACCTTATCTTTGACAAAGGAGGCAAGAATATACAATGGAGAAAAGACAACCTCTTTAACAAGTGGTGCTGGGAAAACTGAACAGCCACTCATAAAAGAATGAAACTAGAACACTTTCTAACACCATACACAAAAATAAACTCAAAATGGATCAAAGATCTAAACATAAGACCAGAAACTATAAAACTCCTAGAGGAAAACGTAGGCAAAACACTCTCTGACACAAACCAAAGCAGGATCCTCTATCACCCACCTCCCAGAATATTGGAAATAAAAGCACAAATAAACAAATGGGACCTAATTAAAATGAAAAGCTTCTGCACAACAAGGGAAGCTAAAAGCAAGGTGAAAAGACAGCCTTCAGAACGGGAGAAAATAATAGCAAACGAAGCCACGGACAAACAATTAATCTCAAAAATATATAAGCAACTCCTGTAGCTCCATTCCAGAAAAATAAATGACCCAATCAAAGAGTGGGCCAAAGAACTTAACAGACATTTCTCCAAAGAATACATACAAATGGCTAACAAACACATGAAAAGATGCTCAACATCACTCATTATCAGAGAAGTGCAAATCAAAACCACAATGAGATACCACTTTACACCAGTCAGAATGGCTGCCATCCAAAAGTCTACAAGCAATAAATGCTGGAGAGGATGTGGAGGAAAGGGAACCCTCTTACACTGTTGGTGGGAATGCAAACTAGTACAGCCACTATGTAAACAGTGGGGAGATTCCTTAAAAAAACTAGAAATAGAACTGCCATATGATCCCGCAATCCCACTGCTGGGCATACACACTGAGGAAACCCAAATTGAAAGAGACACGTGTACCCCAATGTTCATCGCTGCATTGTTTACAATAGCCAGGACATGGAAGCAACCTAGATGTCCATCAACAGACGAATGGATAAGAAAGCAGTGGTACATATACACAATGGAATATTATTCAGCATTAAAAAGAATTCATTTGAATCAGTTCTACTTAGGTGGATGAAACTGGAGCATATTATCCAGAGTGAAGTAAGCCAGAAGGAAAAACAAAAATACAGTATACTAACGCATATATACGAAATTTCGAAAGATGGTAACAAGAACCCTGTATGCAAGACAGCCGAAGAAATGCAGATGTAGGGAACAGTCTTTTGGACTCTATGGGAGAGGGCAAGGGTGCGATGATATGGGCGAAAGGCATTGAAACATGTTAATTATCATATGTGAAATCAATCGCCAGCCCAGGTGTGATGCTCAGGGCTGGGGCACCAGGATGACCCAGAGAGAGGGAATCGGGAGGGAGGTGGGAGGGGGGTTCTGGAAGGGGAACATATGTATACCCATGGCAGATTCATGTCAATGTATGGCAAAACCAACACGATAATGTAATAATTAATTAATTAATTAAAAAAAAAGACAAAGTGACCAGAAAAGAAAAAAATTTACTTCAGAGGAAACACAAATTTTGGTCATATGCTGTCTGCTGAATTAAAAAACAAACTTAGTAAACAAATCACATTGATGAACAAATACCACAACATAAGAAAAATTTTAAAAAAAAGAAAGAATCAGAGGATCAGAAAGATGGAGGAATCAAATGGACAATGGAAATACAGAGTTTAGGAAGAAAGCAGGAACAATTTACCATAGAAATGAAGACAAACTTGGAAGAATTACAAATGAAAAGTCCCTGTTGATATCACAGTAAGATATGTGGAGGGTAAAAAAGAGAAAACAAGCACAAAGAAGTGGAAATAAAACAGCTTTAAATGAGATAGGAGAATAAATAACAGGTATAGAAGACAGACAAAAAGATATAGGTGTAATAGAGTCATTGAAGACCAACTGAAATGATGGACCAGAATTTAATTTAAAAATATAATAATTAATCTGTACAATTAGAAATAATTAAAATCTACATATAATGAAATGAAACACTAATTAGCTTTAAAAAAGTATCTCTTTGAAGGGAGGAAATTGATTCAATTAAGACTCAGGTTTTTTCCCCAACTGTATTCAGTGTCAGACGAACGTGGAACAAGATGTAGAAAAGATACACACAAAGAAAAAGAATGTCACCTGGGATGTAATACCCAGCCAAATCTTTACCAAAGAGATCCAAACAAAGAAAAGAAAGGGAAGAATCACTAACTATACCATCACATTCTGTTAATGAGGCTTTAGGGAGACAAGCACTCACACTAATGGTGAAATTATTAACTGGCACAAACCTTAAAAATAGTTGATTGCTAACACTGATCAAACTTAAATGTTATTCTGATGACATACTCACATATATATGAAATGCTTATATACATGTGAAATGATACATTTTTATTCAGCTTCCAGTATTACATTAAGATTAAAAACAACCTAAATTTGTAAATTATTTATATTCACATAGTGATAAAAGAATATGAGGAAATATTTTACATGTGGATATATGCTCAGTTGGTAAAGAATCTACCTGCAATGCAGGGGATCTGGGTTCGATCCCTGGGTGGGGAAGATCCCCTGGAGAAAGAAATGGCAACCCACTCCAGTATTCTCGCCTGGAGAATCCCATGGACAGAGGAGCCTTGCAAGGTACAGTCATTGGAATTACAAGAGTTGGACATGACTTAGTGACCAAACCACCATATAGATTGATCTCCCAAATGTATTGCTAAGTAAAAAAAAAAAAAATTACAGAACTGTGTGGGTAATAAATGATATAGGTTCCAAATAGGAAAAGGAGTACATCAAGGCTGTATGTTGTCACCCTGCTTATTTAATTTATATGCAGAGTACATCATAAGAAACGCTGGGCTGGAGGAAGCACCAGATGGAATCAAGATTGCTGGGAGAAATATCAGTAACCTCAGATATGCAGATGACACCACCCTTATGGCAGAAAGTGAAGAAGAATTAAAGAGCCTCTTGATGAAAGTGAAAGAGGAGAGTGAAAAAGTTGGCTTAAAGCTCAACGTTCAGAAAACTAAGATCATGGCATCTGGTCTCATCACTTCATGGCAAATAAATGGGAAAACATTGGAAACAGTGGCTGACTTTATTTTACATACTCAAAAAGAAAGTGAATACATTTAATGAAAAACATATAATAAATATAACAGGTGAACCACCTAAACACATATTCTTAAGCTCACAAATATCTTATTAAGAAGCTTTGGTAAAGTCAACTTAGAAAAATGCCAAGTTCATTGTATAGTCTTCAAAAATATTGGACATATTCTGAAAAAAAAAAGAAAGAAAGAAAATCAAACTATGTTCTGTAACCCTACCCAGGTGGGTAGCTCTGAACATGTGACAAAGCAATGTCACTATAACTGCTTCAACTTAAATGCCAAATTTAATCCTACTGAGTAATTACAACAAAACAATAAAAATAACACCAACACCAAATCTTGCCACTAGCGTTAGCCATCATTTAAGATTAAAAATTTTTAAGGACTTGTTGACATCATTGCTGTTATGTAATGCTACTGTTCTATCTCTGTCATCATTGTAATACTGGTGACATTTTTAGATGACCTATGTCATCCTAAAACTACTGAATTTACTTTAGGGTAGGGTGGTTAGACGTATTGCAAAAATTATACAAAGCACCTTACTGAGAAAAAGAATTCTGTAAGTTAGACACACAAAACTCACTGCAGAACACATTCAAAATATGACAAAGGAAAAAATATTGAACTGTCATTTTCCAGATATACATAGTGGCTCTCATTCTTAAAATAATATATATTTAAAGTAGCAAAATGATAATATTCTGTGAGTCTATTTGTGTATTACAGAAGAGAGTACAGAAATACTAAATGACCTCTCCAGTAATTTTTGTAGCTAGAAAAAAATAAAAGTATTCTTTTATTTTATTGACTAGGAAATGTAACTAAAATCTTATTTCTGGACCCTTAAATGTAAAATTTCTGGTGAATTCTGCTGACACACAGCTTTTATAGACAAAGTACAGTGTTGAACGTTTGGGTAATACAATGTCACACTCATGATGGATCCTGGTTATTATTTCCAAACAGGAAATTAAAATGTAGGGAAAAATCTAAAAAAAAAATCAAATTAATATTACTATACTAAAAGCATGGTGATTAAATATCTTAAATGAGAAAAATCTTACCTGTTTAATAAAAACCTTTTATTCAATAACATAATATTTTCAAATAAATAGGATTTTCAAAATCCATTTATGTTTACTTTGAAAAAATATAATTTTTGGAATCACTAATGCTGTGCATCTGCTGTGCAATTGCCTAGTATTTTAAAATATCCTTTTGAAAGACTTTTGTAAAGTCAAATCATGAGTTTTGCTTTTTTTGATTTTTATTTCAAGTCTTTTAATTACCATCTAAAGTGAGTCTATATTCTTCATTCAAATACATGATAATTAACTGGGTTGAAATTATGTGCAATGTATAATAAGTTGCTGTCAGATGAAACCTCAAATTGTGAAGCGTGGCACAAATCAAAGTAAATTATCTTCTTAAAATCCATGTATCTTCAGTTTACATTGACAATATAATATAAAAACTAAAGCAGCCATTTAGTCCAAAGGAAGCTGCAAAGCATATTATTGAATATGAGCTGTTAAATGAAAACTGAAAGAATATATGAATTTTTGCAGTATTTGTAAGTTTGCAATTCTTTATGTGACTGCTTAGTAGTTTTGCTTTTAAATTAACAATTATTCTTATTGTAAATGCTTGTGTGATATATATGTTTTCAGTGTATTTGATATTTAATTGCACTGCTTGTTAATAGAAGTGTATTTTACAAAATATGTTAAACTCTTGTATTTTCTTGAAATAGTAATTGTAAAAACAGTATTAAACAATTAAACAAAATAGAAATAAAAGCACAATATATAGACACACATACATGGATCATTCAAATACATAACTTGCATGTGCAGTTGTAATGTGAAAATTTTAATAATCACAACCAAATTATTTTTACATTTACTTGTACCACCCAAGACTTGCTTCTACACGCTCACCAGAGAAATATGATAGGCATAAATAAAATGCCTCTTTGGAAAGGAAGAAATTCTTAATGAAATTTCTGAATGGCTTTTACTGTACACATTTTAAAAAAATCTTTGTTTTTGCTGCTTTTGGAAAAGAATACAAGTAAAACTGTTAAGAATGAATGACAAAATTCTAATATCATTGCTTTTTATAGAAAATCACCGAAAACAGCAAAATACCCTATTACATCAAAATTCTCGTATGAAATGGTGGTGGGGTCATGCCAAGCAGGTGGCCACCACTCTGGGTTCTCACTTTATAACTTAGAGAATCTATGCTTCTATTGACCAAAAAAAAAAAAAGAAAGAAAGAAAATTAAAAATTATTTTAGAAAAGATTCTTGCTCTAGGGCAATGAAATATAAGGCACATTATCCATCATGATCATCTAAAGGTTTTCAATGACAAGCAATTTGTCTCCCTCAGGGGACTTTTGGTGATATCTGGAAACACTTTTTTATTGTCATGGAACAGGGTGGGACAAATTAACAAAGAATGACTCCTTCCTTGAACAAATTTAGTCAGGCTTCTCTGAGCCTTCTTCTCAGCTAGGTCTTTACCTTCAAAGGATGGTTCCCGTGCCCTTGGCCTGACAAGTTCAATTATCAAGGAATTCCACTGTGCTGTGCTTAGTCACTCAGTCATGTCAGACTGTGACTCCATGGACTGTAGCCAGCCAGGCCCCTCTGTCCATGGAGATTCTCCAGGCAAGAATACTGGAGTGAGTTGTCATGTCCTTCTCCAGGATATCTTCCCAACCCAGGGATCAAACCCAGGTATCCTGCATTGCAGGCAGATTCTTTACCATCTGAGCCACCAGAGATTTCCACTAAGCCAGTTTATTGAGAACCTCAGCCTCCAAGCCCTTGATATTTGATCAGATTCCTCATCTCTTACTCTTGATATTTAAGTCTTTGATCTCCTAATAGCAAGAAACTTATTAAGCCAATTTAGCAAGAATTCCCTTGTGTTTTGGTATCTAATCAGATTTCCTACAGTAATTTTTGATCCACTGACCCCCTTCCCAGGTAGTGCTAGTAGTAAAGAACCTGCCTGCTCAATGCAGAAGACATAAGAGATGGGAATTCAGTCCCTGCATCAGCAAGATTCCCCGGAGAAAGGCATGGCAATCCACCTCAGTTTTCTTGCCTGGAGAATCCCATGGGCAGAGGAGACTGGTGGGCTACAGTCCATAACATCCAACACAGTCGGACAGAACTGAAGCAACAGCACAAGGACAATCCCCTCACTGAGCTCCTTGGCTATAAATCCTCAGCTGCCTAAGAACTGAGTTCAGTCTCTCTCCTATGACAACAGTCTTGACCTCTATGGTAGTACTCTTGAATGTGTGTGTGTGTGTGTGTGTGTGTGTGCTTAATGTGTCCTATGCAATGCTTTGTAAAAGCATTAGAATAGTTTATCTTTAACAGTCATCTAGTAGTGGGTAGGGACCAGAAATGCTGATAAGCATTCTACAGTGCACAAAGCAACTCCAAAACAAGGACTTTTTCAGTCAAAATATCAATAATATATTACATGGTTGAGAAACTCATGTCTGGAAAGAGATCAGAATGTCTGACAAACACGTGACCTCAGGTGATCTCCTATATCTGTCTGCTGTAAGGAATTAAGTCAACTTGAATGTAGATTGCACTTTCATTTTAACCATCTGCTTGCAGCGGTATGGAGAAGGAAATGGCAACCTACTCCAGTATTCTTGCCTAGAGAATCCATGGACAGAGGAGCCTGGTGGGCTGCTGTCCATGGGGTCGCAAAGAGTCAGACATGACTGAAGCAACATAGCAGCAGCAGCAGCAATTGCAGTGGTAATTCATACTCAGTTCTAGAATTTGAGAAATTTGTAGATAGGAAAGCTGCTGGACCTAGCTTAACATAGTGATTATTGCTTTGGGAATTAATGGGTATGTCTCTCAATAAAATTGAAGAAAGAATTGAAATCTGACTGTTGGAAGACAGTAGACTAACAAGAAAATCCCTGCAGCTCTAGGGAAGGGCTCTATGTGGTTAGACTTAAATGAGTGACACTTTGGAGTAGAAATAATAACCATGAACCGTTCATATAACTCAAGACTGAATAAACCTTAGCACTGAAGAAACTCATAGAATATTAATGTAATTCAAGCAAGGACTTCAAGAAAGAGTCAATTCTTGAACTTTCTGCTCACAAGTGTGAATGTGTAAATAATTGGACAATTAATCTAAGGAAATTGATGAGAATTAATGAAACATAACTTTATGTGTCAATTATTGTATCAAATGATATAGACATATTACAGAAACAAATAGCAAACATAATAATAAAACAAAATATAATACTATAGAAACAAAAAAGGTAACAGTTACAGAACGTTTAGCTGAAGTGGATAGATATAGAGATGAATAATATATGCAAAATATGATTTAGCTTACTTCTAGAACAATTAGTCCTCAAAAAAAAAGAGCAGCTATCATTGTTATCCTATTTTTCTTGTAAAGATGTTCAAGTGCAAGTTAGTTAGAAGAGAAAGAAAAGAAATACCAAAGTATAAAGACTGAATTGAGGAAAACTGAATGGAGATATTAATGTATAGAAACAATGCAGATTGAGCTTGGCATAATGCTTATACAGATGGATCTAAACTTATATTTACAATTATTGAAAATATCAGGTTGTTTGCTTGAACGATTATGTGCATCACTGAAGGACAGCTATTTCAACTCTCACCAGTTTAATATCCCATTCTGTTTGGCTGTTGCTGCTATTGTTCAGTCACTCAGTCATGTCCAACTATTTCTGACTCCATGGACTGCAACCAGTCAGGTTTCCCTGTCTTATATCCTCTCCTTTAGTTTGCTCAAACTAATGTCCATTGAGTCGATGATGCCATCCAACCATCTCTTCTGTTGTCCCCTTCTCCTCTTGCCATGTCTTTTCCAATGAGTCAGCTCTTCACACCAGAGAGACAAAATATTGGAGCTTCAGCTTCAGCATCAGTCCTTCCAATGAATGCTGCTGCTGCTGCTGCTGCTAAGTCACTTCATTTGTGTCTGAGTCTTAGCAACCCCATGGACTACAGCCCACCAGGTTCCTCCATCCACGAGGTTTTCCAGGAAAGAGTACTGGAGTGGGGTGCCGTTGCCTTCTCCACTTCCAGTGAACATCCATGGTTAATTCCCTTTAGGATTGACTGGCTTGATCTCCTTTCTGTCACAAAGAGACTCTAAAGCATCTTCTCCAGAACCACATTTCAAAAGCATCAATTCACAAGAAAAGGAAATGAAGGGGCAAAGTGGGCTGGGGGGCTGAGTTTGAGGGGTCAGATATTCACTGCCTTTTCTAGGTTGGCTTCCAGAGTGCATGCGCTGGAATTAAGATCCATATGCTTAGTGTTCATTGTGGAAGTAGCATCCATAGGCAGCAATAGCTCTGCCCACCAGTTGCAATGTCATTAGTGATCAAGAGCAATGCTGTTTAGTCTAAATGACCTTTTACTTCATGTTCCTGCTATATGTGGTTTCAGGATTTTGTCTTCTCTCATTTCTGCCTTTCTTATAATCTGGCTCAGCAGCCTGCGCAGTGATGCAGCGAGCTTCCTTAGACCCTTCACATAAATTTCTGTTCTGCTTATGTTAGCTAGATTTGATTTTTCTTCCTTGTAACTGAGATCAATGAATCATACAATTTACTATCGTTTTAGTACTATTTGACTTTTAGCTATGTGTGCAATAATTTTAGATGAAAAAAAGAATTACCCTGGGGAAGGGCTATATTTATAACAAAATTCCGACTATTTTGAGTTAATTTTTTCAAGTAGAAAATAACTTCTCTATTATTTGTTTGGCCAAGGAAGGCATAGATTAAGTGGTAACAATTTCTGAAGAATCTATGCATTTGGGGGCTGGTATGAGGTCTAAGATATTATAATAATTAACAGTTAGTATGCATTTATTAAACTAAGTAAATAAAAATAATATGTTAGTGTATTATAGAGCATCTTTAGTTTGTTTTTCTTATTGTTATTTTAGGATGTAAATCATTATTCTTTAAAAAACCACTCTGTCCCATCATTTCTTCCTGTTTGATCTTCTGAGAAAATTTGCCTCCACTTTGTCAGTAGTCATGTGATTTTTTCCTAGAAATTCCTTGTATGAACAACAAACTCCTCTGTTTTGGGCAGGCATGGAAGGGTAGGAAGGAAATGCTTAAATTGTTTATATTTAAATATGTCTCTCAGTTTCTTTCTCTTGCAAACATTTTTTTTCTCTCTATCCTTCCCTCCCTCCTGTGTTCTCTCCCTGTCACTACATACAGACACACAGACACACACACACACACACACACACACACACACACACAGCATTTCACTGTAATTCATTCTCCTTGCTACCTAATGAAGACTTTTGTATAATACTGAACACTAAGGAAAGTTATGACCAACCTAGACAGCATACTGAAAAACAAAGACATTACTTTACCAAGAAAGGTTCGTCTAGTCAAGGCTATGGTTTTTCCAGTGGTCATGTATGGATGTGAGAGTTGGATGGTGAAGGAAGCTGAGCACCAAAGAACTGATCCTTTTGAACTATGTTGTTGGAGAAAACTGTTGAGAATCCCTTGGACTGCAAGGAGATCTAACCAGTCCATCCTAAAGGAGATCAGTCCTGGGTGTTCATTGGAAGGACTGATGTTGAAGCTGAAACTCCAGTACTTTGGCCACCTCAGGCTAAGAGTTGACTCATCGGAAAAGACCCTAATGCTGGGAGGGATTGGGGGCAGGAGGAGAAGGGGATGACAGAGGATGAGATGGCTGGATGGCATCACCGACTCGATGGACATGGGTTTGGGTGGACTCTGGGAGTTGGTGATGGACAGGGAAGCCTGGCGTGCTGCAATTCATGGGGTCGCAAAGAGTTGGACATTACTGAGTGAATGAACTGAACACTAATCTAGAGTTATGCAATACATTTTATGCATCTAGAAAAGTATGTGAAAGTTTAAAACTCTAGTTTTCTAATAATCATGTGTGTGCCTATATGTGTGACTGTTTGAGACCCCATTGACTGTAGCTCTTCAAGCTCCTCTGTACATGGGATTCTCCAGGCAAGAATACTGGAGTGGGTTGCCAGGCCCTCCTCTAGGGGATCTTCCCAACCCAGGGATGGAACCCACATCTCTTGTGTCTCCTGCATTGGCAGGCAGATCCCTTACCACTGTGCCACCTGGGAAGCCCTCTAATAATCATATCTATTACTAAAATTTAAAAACAGTTTTTCCTACTTATGTGGTTTTTGTAGAAATGTTTTTCTTATGAACTAATGCTCATTCTAGAATATGTTAATTACTGTGGGAAAATGAATGCAAAAATCAGATAGGTGTGTTATTCAAATTGTACTAGAAAGTATCATATTTTGTTAAGTCCTAAGCAAAGCTGCATAGCCTTTTTTAATGTTTTGTGATTAGAACAAACATCTGAGCATGTACAGCATTTTATGAGAGAATATTACAATCAATCTAATCCCATTATACTGGATAAACAAATTAGCCCTAAAATTGCTGAAATTTATCATGGATTCCAATAAATGTTCATGCATTATTTGCTCTGCTTTCCTTAAACATGTGTTGCTAAGCCCATTTTCAGCTTCCACATAAGGATTAGCCTTTCCAATCACATTGAAAGCCAGATTGCTTAACTACAGCACAGAGTGTCATGCTACAGATAATCCATGCCCTTGATTAATGCTCTTATAATCAATTGCTGTCTGGAAGTGACTCCTTCCCATCACACTCTTCACAAAAAGAGCAGATGGTATTTAAAAGGTTATGGCAAGAGGACATTACAGAGGTCAAATAGAACATCGATCAATTGGGCAGAGAAATTGCCTTTTTTCTTCTTATCCTAAGAATCCATAAAGGAATGTGGTATATGAATTATAGTTTGATCTATAGTTCAAGCACCAAGATATTTCTTGTTTCAAATTTATGTGTTATTTTTGGTAATGAACCTGGAAATTGGACTCCTTGTGTGCCAATAAAGCATTGTACCAGTATGAACAGTTCAAATAAATAATTCTTAGACTCAAGAAGTTTTTTTTTTTTCAAAATTCTTAATGCAGGCAGAAGGTTCCAATTTAATAGAAACTTTAATATGGAATAATTTTTAGATGAATTTTTGCAGGGGTAATGGCTTTATTTCTCAAAAATCACAGTACGTTTTTATTTCTATGTAAAATTAAATGTAGTGCTATGTGTATAGATTTTCTCTCTTCCTGTCCTTTCTCACACTAGTGACAGTTTATCATATATTTTGAAATAATCAGTTTTATTCTTAATTGGTATGCTTAGTTCTAATGAGGCAGAGTCATGGTAAAAAGGCTACATTTCCATGTCTGGATCACAAAGATTGAAATTAAGTAAGAAAATGTCAGCATAAGGCTCTTTAAAAACTGAAATGTGTTATTTTAATAAATGAGTGCTTTCAGATACATAGATTTGGATGCCCTGATCATAAATAGGTCACTTCTACACAATGCAATTATGATAAAGATATTCATTATATAAATAAAGAGAATATGCACCCTTGAACTTATGAAGGTAAAGAAAAGCTTTTTGAATAAAAGCTTTGTAGAAGGTTTATGATACTAGTTATGTGTGTACCTTTCTATTGTTCAAAGTGCTATTACAATCATTATCTAGGTAACACTAAATAAAATACCTACTCTGTCTATAAGTGTTATATTGTCTTTGTTGTCAGGTAGTTTATATATCAGAAAAGACAATGGCACCCCACTCCAGTACTCTTGCCTGGAAAATCCCATGGATGGAGGAGCCTGGTAGGCTGCAGTCCATGGGGTTGCTAAGAGTCGAACACAACTAATCAACTTCACTTTCACTTTTCATTTCATGCATTGGAGAAGGAAATGGCAACCCACTCCAGTATTCTTGTCTGGATAATCCCAGGGATGGGGAAGCCTGGTGGGCTGCTCTCTATGGGGTTGCACAGAGTTGGACATGACTGAAGCTACTTAGCAGCCGCAGTAGCGGCAGCAGGAGCAGTTTACGTTCATTTGAAGAGAAAATAAACTAACATACAAAAAGTAAAATGACATTATTTGACTGTTATTCAAGAACTTTCATAAGAGAATCCTCAGTTCAGTTGCTCAGTCATGTCCAACTCTTTGTGACCCATGGATCTCAGCATGCCAGTCCTCCCGGTCCATCACCAACTCCCGGAGTTTACTCAAACTCATGTCCATTGAGTTGGTGATGCCATTCAGCCATCTCATCCTCTGTCATCCCCTTCTTCTCCCGCCTTCAACCTTTCCCAGCATCAAGGTATTTTCAAATGAGTCAGCTCTTTGTATCAGGTGGCCAATGTATTGGAGCCTTTAGCTTCAGCATCAGTCCTTCCAATGAATATTCAGGATTAATTTCCTTTAGGAATGACTGATTGCATCTCCTTGCAGTCCAAGGGACTCTCAAGAGTTTTCTCCAACACCCCAGTTCAAAAGCATCAATTCTTTGGTGCTCAGCTTTCTTCAATAAATCCTCAAGATGATGCTATTTGATGTCACCAGAGAAAGAGATGCCTGTGGTCTAAACTGACCAAAATTAATCAGATTTCTGAAAAAAGTTTTAAGAATTACTAGCATTTAGAAAGTCAATGAATCAGGAAAGGCATTGTAGAGAAGATAAGGTGTAATCAAAGACACAAAATGGAATATTCTTGGCTAGTTTAGGTCAGTAGAGCTGCAACGAAAATTTCACACAGCAGACATGTTTGCAAGTTTATTGAAGCCAAATTGTAAAGAAACTTAAATGCTGTGAGTAAATGTTTGAATGATATGACATATGCAAATGCTTTTTGTAGAGGATGTTTTCTATCACCTAAGTGTAGTCCCCTACTTTGGGTTTATACTTCACAGCCCTGTCTACTGAGAAAGTAGACTACATCTCTACTGACCTAAACTAACCAAGGATATTCCATTTTATGCCTTTGCTTCTTTCCTGTGTGATCCTTTGAACCATCTATATTATTCTGGTTTTCTTTATATGAATGATATATGAGAGGCAGTAAATAATCAACAGGATTAAAGTACAAAAACTTTAAATCTAAACAACAGGAAACAAAATAAAAGAAAAACCTGGGCTGCTATTTGGCTCACATTAATTTCCTCCAAGGTCATGTCTGAGCCTGTTACTCTTGGGCAGCTCTTCCTCTCTCTTCAATCACAGTCTATCAGGGAAAATAAATGAGAGGTACTATGATCTACTTCCCTGGCCACAGTGACTGGTTTAAAGATGTTCATGTGACCAAGCTGGAATCAGTTGACCTCTTTCCCAGTGCTTTCCCCCCCAAAAAAATGAATCTGGGGTATGGAAACTTCTTACTTTCTCAGTAAACAGGGCTGTGAAGTATAAACCAAAAGTAGGGGACTACCCTTTCTGAGGTTCCCATCAGTGATTCAGAAAGTGATGAAAGCAGGTTTGCAGTTAATTATATTAGTAGTAGATAAATCCATAGGGTTTGACATCGTAATGCCTTATTTTCTTTTATGCATAAACTCAGCCAAACATCTGACAAATACATATTCAGCAACTGCTACAGGCACAAGATGCTTTTGTATGTATACCTGGGATGTATAGAATCAGATTCATCTCATGACTTAAAAGTCAATGTTTGCTGAAGTATTTGTATACATGATGGTTATTCCATATTTCCCCCACTGTGATAGCACTTCAGGCTCTGTTAATATTCTCTATGATCACAACATTCATTACAAAAAAGGATATTCATAAACACATAACTTTTTGTAGAATTATTTTGTGCCATACAAATGAGTATATTTACACATTATTGGACATAAATATGAATCTCTGTGTTAATAGATGATATCAGCTCTGTAGAAAGGAGCTGAGCCTTTGCCCATTGCAGAGAACTATATTTAAATCTTTCACCTGCATTAAAGTAATTGGCACAATTTATAGTCAATGTTACAAAACTATCTTAATTGGGAAAATGTGGCCTCTGATCAAAGTCTTGTAAGGTCATTTACCTGGCAGCCTTACCTTATGATTTTTTAAATACTTGTAGCCTTATTAAGTGTGCAACATTTATTAATAAACATGAATTTTCACCATGATTTGTACCAGGTAGCTTTCATGGTAAACAAAAGCATATTAATTCTAAATAATTCACTAATTGCTAGCTTTGCAATTTCCTTGATTTATTCTCAATTTGATATATAAGTAAGGACATGTAATTTGTGTTGGAGAAATGGCAACCCACTACAGGATTCTTGCCTGAAAAATCTCATGGACAGAGAAGCCAAGTGGCCTACAGTCCACAGGATCACAAAAGAGTTGGACAAGACTTAGCGATTAAACAACAACAACAACAATTTATGATACTGGATGGTGGATCATTTATGTATACTTACAAAACCACTATAGACCTTGGCAACTCAATGAACCCAAGAGCTAGAGAATACAAGCAAGCACTTACATGATCCAGATCATACCAAGTGTAGAAAGATTGTCAACTCCTGAGAGCTCCCTTGTTGTGGGTTGTGATGTCCCTACACATTTCTCCTTTAATTAGAATAAACAAAATAGACACAATATTCTGGTGTTGTGCACTACAGGGACAAAGAGCATTAAGTACATCAGTATGCTCTATAAAGTAATTAGAGCAATGATGCTTAAGAGAGAGTCGGATATCAAGTGGATCAAAATTTTTATTAAAGATGTGCTTAAAGACAAACAAGTCATAAGAAGCAAAACACAGCATCTTCACGTGTATTTGATACCAATATTATCTTCATAATAAATGCTTGGAATACTTTCAACTCTTTACTGAAATAGCAATATACAAAGTATAAATAAAATAATTGTTGTTAGTTGACCAACAGTCATTTTTTCTTCTAGAAAGATTTCTGCTCAATTTGTGGGGTGAAAAAGCAGTCATGCTCAGAAGTTTGTGCTCTCTTTCACAGCTATCAGGAGAGGGAAAAATTCTGCTCAGGAAGAAAAGTAATTATAGCCATTTATATTTATGATTTTATCAAAGTAATATGACTATATGGTGGTGGCTCAGATGGTTAAGAATCCTCCTGCAATGGAAGAGACTCAGATTTGATTCCTAGATCTGGAAGATCCCCTGAAGAAGGGAATGGCTACCCACTCCAGTATTCTTGCCTAGGGTATTCCATAGACGAAGGAACCTGGTGGGCTACAGTCCATGCAGTCACAAAGAGTCAGACATGACTGAGCAACTTCACTTTCAATCACATATATAAATGATTTATAGAGCAAGCAGAGGTATGAAACCACAATTCTATTTACTTTATGTCTATCTTCCTAGTTTTTATTCTTGTTATTGATGACATCATAATTCTATAAAATTATGTTCAATTCTATACTTCAGTTTCCAGTTGATCTCCTGTAGACTATATACTTCAAAAGAATGAGAATGTAATTTATGCAAACTTTTCTTTGAATTACTCAAGGTGCTAGATATTTAGTTTACCAATTTTGTTATTTTATGGTAGCTCCTGTAACTAAATAAATCTCCTAGAACCTTACTCTTATAACAAGGGAGTTAGTATTCGAAAATTGATGCATTCTTTCAAATGTTGTGTCTTACTCCAGGGGAACTGGGAAAAGAAAACTGACCACACTAGACAAAGGTTCTTAATGAGGTGGACTAATCTGAGCCGGAGGATTGCCTACAGGTGGAATTGCAAAAGATCAAAAAACAAATTCAGATCTTGAGCAAACTTTAAATAGTGTTATAAGAATTTTCTATTTTGTAGACAATTGTGGGCAGTAAAATTTCCTTAAAGTAGGGCAAAGACTAACAGAGCTTTACCAAAAGAATGCACTGGTCATAGCAAACACCTTCTTCCAACAACACAGGAGATGACTCTACACATGGATATCACAGATGGTCAATACCTGAAATCAGATTGATTACATTCTTTGCAGCCAAAGATGGAGAAGTTCTATACTGTCAGCAAAAACAAGACCATAAGCTGATTGTGACTCACATAATGAACTCATTGTAAAATTCAGACTTAAGTTGAAGAAAGTAGGGAGAACCATTAGACCACTGACTTATGACCTAAAGAAAATCCCTAAGGGTTACATAGTGGAAGTGACAAATAGATTAAAGGGATTAGATCTGATAGACAGAGTACCTGAAGAACTATGGACAAAGGTTTATAACAACGTACAGGAGGTGGTGATCAAAATCATCCCCAAGAAAAATAAATGCAAAAAGCAAAATGGTTGCCTGAAGAGGCCTTATAAATAGCTAAGAAAATAAGAGAAGTAAAAAGCAAAGGAGAAAAGTAAAGATAGATCATCTCATGCAGAGTTTCAAAGACGAGCAAGGAGATATAAAAAAGCCTTCTTAAGGTATCAATGTAAAGAAACAGAGGAAAACACTAGACTGGGAAAGACTAGAGATTTTTTCAAGGGAATATTTCATGCAAAGATGGGCACAATAAAGGATAAAAGCAATATAGACTTAACAGCAGCAGAAAAGATTAAGAGATTGCAAGAATACACAGAAGAACTATACAAAAAAGATATTAATGACCCAGATAACCACGATGGTGTGATCACTCACCTAGAGCCAGATAACCTGGAGTCCAAAGTCAAGTGGACCTTAGGAAGCATCACAATGAACAAAGCTACTGAAGTGATGGAATTTCAGCTAAGCTATTTCAAATCCTAAAAGATGATGGTTTAAAAATGCTGCACACAATACAGCAGCAAAATTTGAAAATCCAAGAGTGGCCATAGGACTGAAAAAGGTCAGTTTTTCATCCCAATCCCGAAGAAAGGCAAAGCCAAAGAGTGTTCAAACTACCACTCATCTCACACACTAGCAAACAATGCTCAAAATTCTCCAAACTAGGCTTCAACAGTACATGAACTGAGAACTTTTAGATGTTCAAGATGGATTTAGGAAAGGCAGAGGAATTAGAGATCAAATTGCCAATATCTTTTGGATTGTAGAAAAAAAGCAAGAGAATTCCAGAAAAAAGAATTTATTTCTGCTTCATTGAAGTAGAATTTATTTCTGCTAAAGCTTTTGACTGGAAAAACAAACTGGAAAATTCTTCAAGAGATGGGAATACCAAACCACATGACCTGCCTCCTGAGAAACCTCTATGCAGGTCAAGAAGCAACAGTTAGAACCAGACATGGAGCAACAGACTGGTTCAAAATTGGGAAAGGAGTACATCAAGACTGTACATTGTCACCATGCTTATTTAACTTCTGTGCAGAGTACATCATATAAAATGCTGGGCTAGATGAAGTAAAGACTGGAATCAAGATTGCCAAGAGAAATATCAATAACCTATGCAGAGGACACCACCCTTATGGTAGAAATTGAAGAGGAACCAAAGATCATCTTGATAAAAATGAAAGAGGAGAGTGAAAAACCTGGATTAAAAGTCTACATTCAAAAAACAAATATCATGTCATCTGGTCCCATTGCTTCATGGCAAATAGATGGGGAAACAATGGAATCTGTGACAGACTTTCTTTGCTTGGGCTCCAAAATCACTGCAGATAGTGACTGCACCCATGAAATTAAAAGATGCTTGCTTTTTGGAAGAAAAGCTATGACCAGCCTAGACAGCATATTAAAAAGCAGAGATATTACTTTTCTGCAAAGGTCCATGTAGTCAAAGCTATTATTTTTTTCAGTAGTCATGTATGAATGTGAGAGTTGGACTGTAAGGAAGCCGAGCACTGAAGAATTGATGCTTTTTAATTGTAGTGTTGGAGAAGACTCTTGAGAATCCCTTGGACTGCAAGGAGACCAAACCAGTCAATCCTAAAGGAAATCAACCATGAATATTCATTGGAAAGACTGATGCTGAAGCTGAAGCCCCAGTACTTTGGCCACCTGATGTGAAAAGTTGATTTATTAGAAAAGACCCTGATTCTGGGAAAGATTGATGGCAGGAGAAGGATGAAGCAGGAGAAGCTCAACAGAGGATGAGATGGTTGGATGGCATCACCGACTTGATGGATGTGTGTTTGATCAAGCTCCAGCAGTTGGTTATGGAGACGGAGGCCTGGCATGCTTCAGTCCATGGGATCACAGATTCAGACATGACTGTACAACTGAAAGTTTTCTTAGTCACTGGTAAAGTAATGAATGAGTTTTAACAGCTTGCTTCCAGCACTACCTTATAAGGTGACACTAGAGGCAAAAGATATCAGTTTAAGAATTATTGCAATGATTTAGCACAAAGGTGAAAAATTATGTCCCTGGTAATGAGAGTAGTCAAGATTTATGAAAATTATGTGAACATATCTTTACTTGGATTCAATAACTAGTTAAGTGTAAAATTGTGAAAAGTGGGAGTCAGTAAAAAGAAATGTATTTAGAATGACTTTGAAGTGTTTCCAATTCAAGCTTTGACTTTAACCTCTGATTTAAAGGAAATGGAATATGATTAAAACAAAAGGGAATATAATTGAGTGAGATTTAACTTTTTTTTTACTTGTAATCTAACCTGCCACGTTAAATAGTCTCCTTAGCCCAGAGAAAGGCTTTCTCTCCAAAGATCCAGAGAAGATACTAAGACATGAAATCTTGAACTTTTCTTCTCGCTTTTGCTGTAAATTCTGAGTCCCTACCTAACTCCTCTAAGAGCAAGCAACTACTGAGGCTTCAGGCTTTTGGAGGAAAGGATATGCGTACCAACTTATCACCTGTGAGAAAAACTAGACTTGACAAAATGTGGAGAATTTTTCACCCTTTGGACTGCGAAAGAGTCCTGTGACAAGTATTAGAAAGATTTAAGGCACAGATTGGAACATAGAAAACTGGGGGAAAGATAGAATGTGAAGGATTCTTTTTCTTTGATAAGAAGACAGTGCTACTTTGTTTGAACTTACCGAGTCTTCCTCATCCCCAGGAGGCAGTGGAAAAGAATGGATAGATAGGTTTATCATTGTCTTAATATCACTTCCTCCTAGTGCCCCAGTTCCACTAGATGTCTCTAGGGAATTGGCATCTTTCACTGTGATACACTGAAAATCCACTGAACAGACTGTTGTAGTTGATGAACCTGTTACCCATCTAATAGACAAAAGAATGAAGTGTGCAAACAGGGATCATTAGAAAATAAATGTTCAAATAGAAATACTTGTAATAAGTTCTAATGAAATTGAGCTGCTGAAGGAGACAGGAAAGAACTTGGAACAAAAAAAATAGTAAGATTTTTGAGAAGATTTAAAAATCACCAAAAGCTGAATTTTTGACAAGACAAAAATAAACCTGATTGTAGATTTAAAAAAGTAGCAAAAAATACACAACATTGGGAATGAGAAAGGGAAACTGGTTGTAGAAATAGGAGAACATGAAAGACTTATGAGGAAAAAACTTTCATAACAACTTCTATAAATTTGTAACCAAGGAGGTTGAGGATAAGTTTACTTAATCAAGTGACTTCTCAATGGTAGCAAAATCTCAAGTGAGGAGGTATGTTACTTGATAGATGTTCATCAAAGTCAAGCAGAGCTCAATGGGAATATATGTCGATGCAGTGAAGAGTAGATAAAATTAACTCTTCAAGTTGCATACTAGCAATTCTAGTAATCTCCAAATATACGTTTTAAAATGGTCTCCTCATATTTGACCTGACAGCCTCAAACATATCTTGTTTTCATTAGTGTGCACAGGCTCTAGTTATAAAAAATAACAATAAAAAATTTTAAATATGTACAGTATATAAGCTATAAATTAAATTATAATGTGATAAAGTTAAATTAAAATGTAAATTATTATGAAACTAAACTTAGAGCTACCATATCATCCTGTAGTCACACTCTTGGTTGGGTATACACGGAAAGTATGGGGCCAGCCACTTTTGCAGGCTTTCAGACTAACATTAAGCAAATCAAGAGGTTCAGCCCTGCTCATCCACTTTAAATGTTGCTGTTTGCTATGCTTGTGGCCACTGGAGATGTTTATTTTGTTTTATAAACTAACTTTAAAAAATCACCATCTGTATATACTATTCACTGTTTTATATTTCTGGAGCAGAAGAATAATTTAAAACATTAAACTCTAAAGCAAACCATCTTAATCAGAAATCATAGCACTTTTTTTTCGAGGGGGTGGACATTAGGAACTCTCAACTCAGAAAAATGTTATTACAACAAATGGAAGGCTAGCAAAATTCCTGCAATTTTAGCATATGCATGTGTGTGTATGATCAATCAGTAAGTCGTGTCCAACTCTTTGCAACCCCATGAACTGTAACCCACTAGGCCCCTCTGTCCATGGGATTCTCCAGGCAAGAATACTGGAGTGGATTGCCATTTCCTCCTCCAGAGTATCTTCCCCACCCAGAGATCGAATCAGTGTCTCCTATATCTCCTGCATTGGTAAGTGGATTCTTTACCACTGAGCCCACTGGGAAAAACAATTTTTTGTTATTTAATTTTTTTTTTAATTGTAACAAATTCAAGAAAGACTATTTTCTTTAAAATATTGGGCTGGTTCACCACATATTGACATGAATCCACCATGGGTGTACACGTACTCCCCTTCCAGAAACCCCCTTCCACTTCCCTCCTGATTCCATCCCTCTAGGTAATTCCTGTGCAATAGCCCTAAGAACCCTGTATCATGCATCAAACATGGGTTGGCGATTCATTTCACATGTAATAATTTACATGTTTCAATGCCATTCTCCCATATCATCCCACTCTTGCCCTCTCCCATAGAGTCCAAAAGACTGTTCTATATATCTGTGTCTCTTTTGCTATCTCGCATACAGGGTTACCATTGCCATCTTTCTAAATTCCATATATATGCATTAGTATACTGTATTATTTTTTCTTCTGGCTTACTTCACTCTGTATAATATGCTCCAGTTTCATCCACCTCATTAGAACTGATTCAAATGTATTCCTTTTAATGGCTGAGTAATATTTCATTCTGTATATGTGCCACAGCTTCTTTATCCACTCGTCTGCTGATGGACATCTAGGTTGCTTCCATGTCCTGGCTATTGTAAACAGTGCTGTGATTAACACTTGGGTACACGTGTCTCTTTCAATTCTGGTTTCCTCGGTGTGTATGCCCAGTAATGGGATTGCTGGGTTATATGGCAGTTCTATTTCCAGTTTTTTAAGGAGTCTCTACACTGTTCTCCATAGTGGGTGTACTAGTCTGCATTCCCACCAACAGCGTAAGAGCGTTCCCTTTTCTCCACATCCTCTCCAGCATTTATTGCTTGTAGACTTTTGGATGGC
>ML664170.1:1736468-1920285 GCA_007570785.1 Antilocapra americana | reverse complement strand
GCCATCCAAAAGTCTACAAGCAATAAATGCTGGAGAGGATGTGGAGAAAAGGGAACCCTCTTACGCTGTTGGTGGGAATGCAAACTAGTACAGCCACTATGGAAAACAGTGTGGAGATTCCTTAGAAAATTGGAAATAGACCTGCCATATGACCCAGCAATCCCACTGCTGGGCATATACACCGAGGAAACCAGAATTGAAAGAGCCACGTGTACCCCAATGTTCATCGCTGCATTGTTTACAATAGCCAGAACATGGAAGCAACCTAGATGCCCATCAACTGACGAATGGATAAGAAAGCTGTGGTACATATACACAATGGAATATTACTCAGCATTAAAAAAAAATTCATTTGAATCAGTTCTACTCAGGTGGACGGAACTGGAGCCTATTATCCAGAGTGAAGTAAGCCAGAAGGGAAAACAACAATACAGTGTACTAACGCATATATATTGAATTTAGAAAGATGGTAACGAGAACCCAGCATGTGAGACAGCAAAAGGAACGCAGATGTATAGAACAGACTCGTGGACTCTGTGGATGAGGACAAGGGTGGGATGATAAGGGAGAATGGCATTGAAACATGTTAATTACCATATGTATAATCAATCGCCAGCCCAGGGTTGATGCTCGGGGCTGGTGCATCGAGATTTCCCGGCGGGGAGGGAGGAGGGAGGGGGGTTCTGGAGGGGAAACATGTATAAACCCATGGTGATAACATGTCACTGTATGACAAAACTAATAAAAAGATAAATTAAAAAAAATCATTGATAAAGTAGTAGAATTTTAAATCCAGAAATATGTAAAGCAGGTTGTTACTGTGTAGTCACTAAGTCGTGTCTGACTCTGCAACCTATTGGACTGTAGCACACTAGGCTTCCCTATCCATCAGTATCTCCCTGAGTCTGCTCAAATTTGTGTCCATTTAGTGGGTGATGCCATCCAACATTGTCATCCTCTGCTGCACTTCTCCTCCTGCCCTCAATCTTTCCCAGCATTAGGGTTACTTTTTTTTTTTAACTTCTTTTCTACTTCTTACACAATAATTAAGTAAAAATGAGTCAGAAACTTGCATATAAAAATGCGCAAATATAAAACTTTCAGAAGAAAATACATGAGAAAATGTATGACATTAGGTCTCATAATGATTCTAGATAGAGCACCACAGTCATGATCCTTGAAGGAAAAAATAAATAAATAAATTGGCCTTTGAATATTAAAATATTTTACTCTGGGAAAGATACTGGTAAAAATTAAGAGATGTGAACCAGATTAAAATATTTTAAAATCACATGTATTCTAAAGGAATTGTACTCTAAGAACTCTTTAAAGTATTGTATTCAAAGAACCCTTTCAAGTAATCAATCAGTACACTAAAAAATGGGCAAAAGACTTTAGTGGTTGCCTCAGTGAAGATATACAGATGAAAAATATGTGGAAAGATGCACAGAATCATTTGTTAGTGTGTATGTGTGTGTGTGTGTGTGTGTGTGTGTGTGTACTTAATCACTCAGTCGTCTAGTCCCTGACTCTTTGTGACCCCTGTAGGTTTTAGCCCACCAGGCTCTTCTGTCTATGGGACTTTTCAGGCAAGATTACTGGAGTGGGTTACCATTCCCTTCTCCAGGGGATCTTCCTGATCCAGGGATCGAACCTGGATTTCCTGCATTGCAGGTGGATTCTTTACCATCTAAGCCATCAGGGAAGCCTTCATTTATCATTAGGAAAATGTGCATTTTAAAAATGAGATTTCATTGCATAGTTGTTTAAATGGCTAAAATCCAAAAACAAAATAAAAATTACAAAATAAACTACCATATGGATCATTCTGGTCTCCCTTTGTTTGTATTCTCCTACTTCAGTAGTGAGGAAACTGGTTTCCAACATATTCTATCCACTTAATTATATATTCAGTTCCAGTATACATTTACAGTGATTTCAGAATTGATAGGCCATAACCACTGTGGAAACAATTTTATCAACTAGACTACTGTGCTTTTGTACAGTTCTTCTTACTTTTAGTCTCCACTCATTTCTGAAGTTTCTAGGGTCAGATATCACTATTCTAGTATACTCAGGAGAAAAATATAACACAATCTCAAATTGGGGGATAATCTATTAAGTGACTGATCAGTCTGTTTCAAAACTGTCAAGGTCCTTAAAAATAAGAAAAAGGTGAGAAACTGTTCCAGGGAAGAGGAGTCATAGAAACAAGATAACTCAATGTAGCTTGATAGATGAATAAAATTCTGGAACAGAAAAAGACATTAGATAAAATGGGGATGGGCTTTCCTGGTGGTCCAGGAACAGGGGATGAGGGGAAAAGGGCTTAATCCCTGGTCAGGAAGCTAAGATACTGCATGTCTCAGAGCAACTATGCCCATGCATCACAACTACTGACCCCATGCACCACAAATAGGGAGTCCGTGCACTGCAACAAAAGATCCCAAATGGTACAACCATCACCTGAAACAGTCAAATAAACAAATATTTAAAAAAATAAAGTTAATCTTTAAAAAAAGATAAAATGAGGACATATGTATAAACTGTGGACTTTAGTTAATAACAATGTATCAATATTTGTTCGGTAATTGTGACAACTTTATATTATTAATGTATGCTATTAACCAAAGTGAAAGTGTATATGAGGTGTGTGGTCATTTTCTGTATCATATTTTCAATTTTCATGTAAATCTAAAATAATTCTAAATTCAGAAGCATATTTATAAAATATAGGAAAATTATTTGAAGAAGCACTTCACCTAAGAAGATGTAAGAAAGGCAACTAATTATCTGCAGATTTTCTCAATTTTTCTGTCATTAAAAAATGTCTATATAATTAAAACCACAATTAAAAGCTACTACAGACATACTGGAATGAATAATTTCAAGAGACGAACTTATCATCTAGAAAAGAGAGGATATGGAGGAGCCAAAGTTGGTGGGATTTAAAATGACACGATTTTAAAAAGTAGTTTGGAAGTCTCTTAAAAGCTAATCATTCACTATGATCCAACCTACTCTGAGGTATTCAGTCTGTCTCTGCTTTAGTACAATCAGTGTGGAATAACCAGTTAATAATTCTGAAATCTCTCTTTCTCCCTCTGCCCCACTCTATACAATTTAAGCAGTTAGGCTAAAAAAAAAAAGGTATTATTCAATATGAAATATTTTATGCTTGCTAAGAGGACACTATGTCAATCTTCTTTTTAGATTTAAGCCTGATTCCTTCAGGGAGATGTAGATATTGGCTATCAAGCTAGAAAAAACCTTGGAGATTACCAAGTAAACCTCTGTCACTTTATGCATGGAGCACTTACAAAAAAGTAAATAACCTGTCAACCTTTACATGGAGTGATGGTATGAGAAGTCTGTCACATTCTCTTATACTTTGTAGATCAACATTGGAATACTAGCATTTATTTATATATTCATCCCTAAAAGTATATTCTTTTGATTTTCATGTTTTATGAAATTTTTGCACATATTATCATGATATTTTTATTCATTGGCAGCTTTATTTTTCATTGATGTTGAGATGCATATTAGTAATTTAGTAATTTATTTGAACTACTTGATAGTATCATGTGACTCATAACACATATAATATAAGCCAAATGACTTGGACTCTAATTTTATGTGGAGCTACTGCTCACAGAGTAGGCTAAAACTCTTAGTTTCAGTGGAGTCAGGAAAAGATAGTCACAAGCAGTGAGTAAACATTGATATTTTGAAATGACCTCATCATGGACACTGATGAAGTCTTTTTGATGGCTATTTAGGGCACTTCCAATTTTTTGCATATGTACTTCTAAAACAGTCTTGATACACATCTCATTTGCATATGCAGATCTTTCCATCTGAGAGAAATATTCTTAGAAATAAATGTGTTTTTTTTCATAAATAAGTGCATTTGTAACTGAGGTCAAAATTGGCTTATAAATAATTTTTTTTTCCAATTTAAACACACAATAGCAGTATTCAGTATCAGATCTTGTGATTTTCCATATTGTTCACCTTTGGTATATTCTATACATCAAAATAAAAAGAATTTAAATGTAACTATTGGACTTCCCTGGTGGTGCAGTAGATAGGAATTCACCAGCCAATGTAGGGGACACAGCTTCAATCCCTGGACTGGATAGATTCCACATGCTGCTGAGCAACTAAGCTTGTGCACACAAGCTACCAAGCCTGCACTCTAGAACTTCCAGTCCACAACCACTAAAGACCCTGGGCATAGAGCCTGTATTCTACAACAACAGAAGCCACCACAAAAAATGCCCACACTTCAAGGAAAAGTAGACCCACTTGCCACAACTAGAGAAAGTCCTCGCAAAGCAAGGCAGGGCAGCCAAAAATAATTAACAAAAATTATAAAAACAAACAAATAAATATAACTATTGGCAAAACATTAGAACATGATATTCATAGAAGAGAAAACTCGATGAATTTTTGAAATATCATATATATTTTTCAGGAATATGAACATATGATGATGGTGAGATAATCTGTCACATCTAACTATATGTGAAAAATGAAAAATATTAAAAATAATTTCAAATGGTCAGTTTTCAAAATTTTTGTTACTTAGGCAAATTAGTTGCAAACTACATTAAAATATTATGAATTTACATGTAAGTTTCCATCTGAATAAGTACAAATCTTCTGATCTTTGGCAATTAATATTTGTCTCAGCTTCCACCTTTGAAAATGGGAATCTTAGTATATGTCTCATTTTTTTTGAGAACTAAATTTTTACCAGTGTGTAAATAACTTGTTCAGCGAAACAAAAAGTAAATGTTTGCCAAAATGTTTATTACTATCAAAGTAATTATTACTAAGAAATACCATATCAATTAATAAAGATGTGAATGTTAATCTTCTCTTTCAGCAATGGTATTCCTCAAAAAGATTCCTACTGTTCTTTATCATAGAAGTTTATCCAGGTAAAACTGGCAATGGGCTAGAACGCTTGGATGAACAAAGATGGAAGAAAAAAACCTGATGCTGGCATAAATTCTTACAGTTATTCTAAAGAAGAACATAGAGTAAATCATGTATAAAATCCTCTTTGAGTTGGAACTCAGTGGCCATCTTGATGATCATTATTTAATAGAATGCTTCTGCATATCATGAGAATCCCTGCCTTAGTTTTAGAATACTCCTTCCAGGAGAGCTATGAATCTTTGAGAACATAATAAGATTTCATCATAAATAAAGCACAAAATCCATAAAGATTAAACAAAGACATGTATTTATTATGTATATAAAGTCATTAGTATATGCATAGATGGTTTCACAAATTGATGATAGAGGAATATGCTCATATGCACATAGCTACTCAAGTAGCTACTGAAAAGGAATCATTACAACCACAATCTCATGGCTAAGATGTATAAAATTATTACTGTACAAATTTCTATATGGCATGCTAAGGTTTTAAATGATGTTTATTTGACTTAAACATCATAACAGTTCTGTGAAAAAAATACTGCTGGTTTCCCTTATTTGTAAGTGAGAAAACTGAGGCATACAGATATTAAATAATTTACTTGAGCCCATAAATAGTGAGAGTAGAGCTGAGATCATAACCCTGCCCATTCAGCTTCCAAAGCCTACGGTCTCAATCACATTTTGTGTTTTAGCTGTACTAACAAGAATGCTTAAGTCATCTGAAATATATGCCAAGTAATATTAAAACCAAAGTTTGTCAGTTCAGGGTTTGACCATACTATTTAGATTTATTGGTAAATTTGTAATTTTTTTTTAACCAAATCAGATATCTTAAATTGGAAGGACCAGATAGGAGATTTCAATCCTCAATTTTGAGATTTCAAAAAGAAGAAAAGAAAGAGGGAAGGGATGTAGGGAGAGAGGAAGGAAGGAGGAAAAAGAAAACGTCTCAATGTCTATATTAACTACATGTACATATTCTGAACTTGTTCTTTGTTCAATAAACTAGGATCAAAGATCAGATTTAGTTTGTTAACAATAGCTAATAAAACAGAATTGAGATTCATTTCAGTTAGAATTCTGTTGATGAATTAGATGTGTCAAAGTGCAGAATATGTAAAATATCTCTGGATATTGAGGCCTTACGAAGTAATTCAAGGAGATTGACTTATATTTTCAGTTCTAACATTTGACTTATATTTTCAGTTCGAATATTCTATGATTTTGTCCACACGTAACATTTTGGAGGTAGTGTGGAAAGGAAGAAAGAGATTGACACAAGGACAGTTAAGAAAACAAACAGACTATTGAATCCATAATTATTTTCCTGACTACCCTAGGGCATAATGAAGAATCACTCTGTTTTTTACTCTACAGAAATTTCAATGCTCTCTGCTGCTGAGCAGTAAGAAAATTAAAAAAAAAAAAATACAAGTGCTAGTTTCTACATTTACAAATCTATACAGACTAATTAGCAATTAAATGGAAATTTTAATAAATGCTATGAATCAAGCCTAATTGTATATTCTGTCAGCTAGTGCTAAAGTGAGAAATACCAATCCATACTTTTCCTCTATTACTCTGAATAATTGAGAATAAAGTGGGTGTGAATTGCATAACACTTCTTCAGTATGTACTTAAAAAAAATCAAGAAAATTCACAACTTTTCTATTTACTATGAAAACATCAATCAATTTTACATTTAAATAGATATGAATATGAAGCCAAGCAGTTTATAAAAGTATGTCTTATTCTGAATTATGTCACAGTAAAATGAATATACTTTTTGAAAAAAGAGAAATTAGTCTTCAAATATAACATGCTTATGTTTTTGCATCAGGCATCATAGATTATACTGCATGTGGTAGTAGTAGTAATAATGATAATAATACTAAAATAATATGAAAACACACTTGGACATGCTAGCTTATCTACATGTATCCCATTTTGGTAATAGAAATCATGAGGATATCATTTGACAGGCAAATAACATAATGGCATTCTCTTATTTTTGGTTGCTAAATAATGTCCTATAGAAAAGGAATACTATTTCATCTAAAATAATGACATTACTAATACTCAATAATTATCTCTCTTTTTTATTTACAGTTCTAAGTAGTTTTTCAGGAATAAGGATTTCAAAAATCATAAAATTTAGGGCATACTGCTTTATAAAACATGATAATGTAGGAAGTAATTTGGTTTAGTAGATAAGGCTTTGACTTGGAATCAAAAGACAAAATTCAAATCCAAAACTATCCAGTTTTATGCAGTTGAAACTTTGAGTAAGATAAGTAGACAAAGCCTTCATGTCTTCATTGTTTAAGTCAGACTAACGATTTCTACTTTAAAAGTAACACTAAAGATCCATTGAAATAACTTTTAAACAAGTTTTAGATTTTAAATCTCAAAAGAAAAGTTAGCAAGCTGATTCCAATAATCAGTTGTGCAAAATAAGTTGAAGTTAATTTAACCAATTATGCTGATATAACTTCTTGAGTCAAAGAAGCAAATAATACATATTAACATCATTTTAGAAATTTCCATTATAATTTGTATTGGGTTTATTATTGTTTATAAGATACATTTATAAACGTTTAGTGTAATTGAGGAATTTTCTTTATCCAAGTACAAAGATACTTGTGTTTAATGACAATTTTATATTAAAATTACATTTGATACATTTAGTATCTTAACATCCTGAATTTCTTTATATAAATTTAATACTATGAGTTACATAAGTTGGCCTCAGCAAATTTATAAAATAGAGTTCAAACTTTCCATTATCTTTTATTTATTTTTTTTTAATTCCCATTTACCATACTAGTGTGAGTTGCTCAATCATGTCTGACTCTTTGAAACTCCATGGACTGTAGCCTGCCAGACTCCTTTATCCATGGAATTCTCCAGGCAAGAATAATGGAATGGGTTACCATTACCTTCTCCAGGGGATCTTCCTGACCCAGGGATCCAACCTGGGTCTCCCTCATTGCAGGCAGATTCTTTACTGTCTGAACCACCAAGGGAAGCCCACATCACATCCTTTAATTCAGGAACATCCCTGTCATTTTGATGGTTTATTGTTTTATTATCAAAGATTTAGATTGTATCCTTAGCTTATGTTAGCATAAGAAGAACTGATAAGGGAACAATTAACCATTCTACAGTAAAATTTTAACATTGTTTCCTAAACCACTGAAGCTGATACTGACCTGAAATATATTGTCAGATATTTCTCCAGCAAAGATGGGCTTATTTCATATCAACAGATAATTATAATACAGGGTCTCAACCATGGTAAGTCACATGTAAATCCTTAGCTTGGCAAGGGAACTCTTTTATAGAAAGGAAAAAATATTTGGGAGGGTTGTAGTAAAGAAACTGTCCATGGCTTTCCAACAGTTGAATCCTTACCAGCAAAGAGGAGTCTTTCTTCTTCCTGTTGGACTCTGGTATTATTGTAGGGTGTATGTGCTACCCTTCTTATCTCTTAACTCTATTTGATTGAAGTTTCTGTTTCTTAATTTTTACGCCCCACTAATCACCTTATAATAGGGAATAATTAAGTAACATAAACTCTTAATAACAGATCTAGTTTACTTCTATTAATATTACAGAGTCAGGAGCAAATACAAAGAACATACAGCTTTGAAAAGGAATGCTATAGCCAGCTCAAAGACAGCTTCCACTGAACCTAACCTGCTGTTATTCAAACAGTCCCCCCCACCCCAGTGTATTGAAGTTGCTCTGTGTGACCAGTATAATAAAGCATAAGCAAAGGTGCTTACAGTTTCTGAAGCTTGATTGTAAAAGATGTTGCTGATTCTAGAATATTTCCTCATGGATCACAAGCTCTAAGGAAAGCCAATTGCCTGTTTTTGAAGACATGCAAACTGCCCACTGAAGAAGTCTGTGCTGAAAGACCTTGGCAGCCCCTTAGAATAGCTAACACCAACTTGGTCGCTAAGCTACCTGAGAGAAGTTGGAAGGAAATCTTCAAGCTCCTCCAGTCAATCTTTAAGACGGTGACAATATGGCTGACATCTGTCTGCAGTTTATGAAAGACCTGGAGCCAAAACTACTCTTCTCAGCAACTTCTGAATTCCTGACTCATGGAATCTGTGAAATAATAGATTTTAATTGTAGGAGAACCCACTAAATTTTGAGGTATTGAATATGCATCACCGATAACTAATAGAAGTATTTTAAATCTTTATTTTTCATGTACTATGAAGTAATCCTTTTATAAAATTCATGATTCTGCACTTTAAGATATATTATTTCTCAGCTTCCCTAATATATCCAAATATAGGATTTTCTTGAATTAACAAACATGAGGTACCACTTCTGGATTTATTAACATTCTCAATTATTTTTCATTTTCATTTGTGAAAATTAGATCGTTTTAATCAAAGTTTCCAAGGCCATGACATTTTCACTGAAACTCCCATTTCATTTGCACATTTTAATATACCATATATTTCATTGATTAGCAATCTCATTAATTTTGACATTATAAAAATTTATCTATTAAACAGTAAGCAGAATTTAATGGAATTTCTGTTAATGCCTTTGTTTTAGAGAAATAAAACTGGAAAGTATTTTTTAAAGATAAAGAAAAGAAAAAAGAAAACTGAAAAGTAATACCAAAAAGGCCTGCAAAAATCTTTCTAAAAGAGAGTGGCAACTTGACTCTTCCTGTGTTATTATTTAGTAATTATTAATGGACTTTCCCAGTAAATTCACTAAAATAGTGCTTTATCTGGATTCAGTTTTACTTGTAAATTTTTTATACTAGCTAAAATTACCAGATTTTTGGCACTATAGATTTTAAAACATAATAAAGAGACATTAAATTTTTAATTATGTTTCAGAGATCATTAGGTATTCAATTAGAATTATTTTCAAAAAAAATGGAAAGTTTTACTTTTTCTCTAACTGAAATGGGCCACAAATAATATTCTTTTATTCTTTAGTTTTGAATCAAGAACAATTTGTTTCTCAGATGGAGTGCTGTATTAATATATAGATATTAAAATATGTATTTTAGAAACTTTAAAATAAAATTAATTTTGCAACAAATGACAATAATTTAAAATAAAATCAATTTTTATTCAACCTCATTCCAAAGAGGCAGATACAAGTTAAAACCACAGTAAATACTAATTGACACTTACTACACAGATGAAAATTAAACATTTGTTATACTAAGTATGAGTGAAAATAAGTACCTCAGACTTTCAAGATGGCATTGTGTTAGATGAAATCAAGTTGAAAATGATCTTAGCTCATTCATGAAATTGAAGCAGCAATCTCATCAATGTCTGTAAAGAAATTTTTGTTCAAAAATACATGGAGACATGGCTCAAAATCCACGGTAGCATTTATAATACAAAAACACTGGAATAATTCAAATGTCTATCAACAAACATTAGAAAAATAAATAATGGAATACTCATACAATGAAATATATATTGTATTATATGTTAGCTACAGGTACTAAGCAGAGGAATGACAAACAGAAACTTCAGGATAATATTTTTTTTGGTAAGGTGATTGAGTCTTTATGAGGAGACATAAACAAGATATTCTAAGGTTTCTGGTAATGTTTTATTTCTTTCTCTGTGTAGTATATTAGAGAAGGAAGTGGGTATTCCTTCTATTATTTTATTATTTATATTTACATACTCATTTAAATAAATTATGTATGTATGTATGTGCATATACACTAAACATAATTCAATAAGCAAAAGCATATAGACATCAAAAATTAGAACAAATATTATTCTAGAAGAAATCATATATACTGAGAACTACAGTAGTATATTTAATATATGTTTAAAGCAATCCATTATAAAAATACATTAGAATATGTACAGATGAAAATAAATAGGAATCCTTTAAACTATAAATATGGATTGAATATGCCTTAAGAGAAAACAGATGTTGACAAGTAATTAAGAGAGGCAAAACTCAGTTTAAATTACTCTAGTAAAACACAGATGGGCATCTACACACAATCAGAGAGGCAACATAAGGAACAGACGTGGGAAAAATCAATACAGTGTTAGGTTACATTTCATAATGGCTGGTGTGAGTTGCCCTAGATGACTTCTTACAACAAGAGCCTAGTTGCTAGAAGGAAGGAAGAGTAGAGCAAGGAGGGGAAAATGATAAAAAGAAAAGAGGAAAAACATAAACCCACAAACTCAAAAAGGTAGATAGAAATTCAATATATGAATGATAAAATAAAATGCATTCATTGTAAATTTTCATGTATATATTACTAAAATTTAATTTATAACTATGCAATTAACATTTGTCTGGAAATAGAGGGAAAAAATACCTAATTGGGAAATATTTCATCTCAGGATAACTGTTACATCACCACAATTGAATCTAAAGTCAAAATACTATCTGATTCACCAAAATAAATGCTGACCTTCTGTATTCATAGAGCATGAAATTATTGCCCCATACATTTTTTTTTCGTAATTCTTATTGCTTCCTTAGACAAGAATGTACATGAGTATGACTGTAATAAAATGTTCAACCAGGACATTTATCTTTGCTTTAGAAGCATAAATCAAGAGCACTAAAAGAAGCTCTCTTAGGAGTCATCTACATTAAACAAGGCACCTATATTTTATGGTTAATATGCTATCGTAGTCACAGATCATAAAACACAACCACACTTATCAGTGGAGCTATAGTTATCTTCCCAAAACCTTGAAATATACAAATGGCATATGCAGGACTAGCCCTTGAATTAGATCACTTTAAATGAATCAAAGAATGTTACCTATTTAACTTAAAAATTAACCAAAATTTCCAAGTATTTTAAAAATTATATAATCCTTTATCTCTATATAATATGCTTCACTGTAGTGTTCAAATAGGCTTTCTGACTTGGCCATCATTTTGCTCCATGGAAGGAGCAGTGCCAAGGGCTGGATCACAGATTTTACTCAAAGCCCTGTGCTCCTTCTGCAAGGCATCCCTAAAGGAGCCCAGGGCCAAGATAAACAATCTTGTGAGCCTAGAGCAAAGTAATTACATGATACAGAACTGCACTGTAGCCATTTTGTTAAGCCACTTGGGATAATGCTGAAGAAAAACAATTCAAAATTGAACTTTAATGATCTTCAGAATAGTGAGTTCCAATACATCAAATCCTGCTTCCATCAAGCCTTGCCACTCTAGGCAGCTGCCTAAGGGGCTTCCTCTAAGACCTGTCCTTTTTCTTCTACTATATGTACCAAAAACACTGGAGAGATTTTCAAAAGATTTATATACACTCTACAATTTTAACATTTATGTCTGGAACATCTTTTGAAGGAGCTTATATTTCTGTCATTTCAAGAAACAAGTAGTAAAAATTCCATTGTATTTCATCATATTTCTGGAGGCGTTTTTTTTCATTTTAGACAATATCTTGAGCATGTTATTTTAACATTTTTGAAGGAAGCCACCCACCTCTTTCCTCTTATCAAGAATATAGAAAATGTGTTGGCTACCATGCAAAATGTTGACATAAAAAACAACTATGAAAATTTATTTCACTACTTATTCTCTTTCCATTACAGGTCTAATTAATTACCTGAAATAATTATTTCTTTCTAAGGTTGACTCTGCTTTTGTCTGTATTGTTGTTGTTTAGTCACTAAGTTGTGTCCAACTCTTTTGCAACCCAATGGACTATAGCCTGCCAGGCTCCTCTGTCCATGGGATTTCCCAGGGAAGAATATTAGAGTGGGTTGCCATTTCCTTCTTCAGGTGATCTTCCTGACCCAGGAATTGAACCTGTGTCTCCTGCTTGGCAAGTGGATTCCTTACCACTGAGCAACCGGGAAAGTCCATTTTTATCTGTATACTATCTAGAAACAGTTGTGATATTTGAGAGTCAGATTTGGGCTAGGAATAAATTTCTAGCTAGCAAATTCTCTGAGGTTGGCACTTGTTTCTTTATTTCTTACTGTTTCCAGAACAAACATCTATTACTATTAGTCTCTGGCCTGGTTGGCCAGACTTAACCTCTAAAATAATTCTTATCTGATTACTGCTTCAGTTTACTCTTTCTTTTCAAATCATTGCTGTTTAATTTTTTTAGTATTTAAAGTGTATTTTGTCTCTTCCATTAATGTTTTCATTTTCACCATAGCAGTTTTGTTAATCAAAATAATGTACAATGTGTAATCCTATATCTTCATCTATTTTCAATCATTTTGATATATTCTGTCAATACCATCAAATGCAATGATATTAATATACAAAAAAGTTATGGATCCGTATAATCAGTCATGCCAATGAATGTATAGAATATTTCCTCATTCTAAAATGGTACCTTGTAGACAACTTTTCATTCAAGGCCTAACATCATCCCCTGCCTTGGGAAATGAATGACCACTACATATGACACTTGTTTATTTTCAGTCTGGTTGTTTTTAGAAATTCATACAAATGGTAGGATATATTGTCTATTCTTTTGTCCATAGCTTTTTTATCTCAGAATATTGGTGGTAAATTCATCCATATTGTTGCATGAATCAGTATTTCACTCTTCATGTCAATATGTACATATACTGTCACTTGATATCCATTCACCTGTTAATGGACATTTAGGTAGTTTCTAGTCTTGACTTCTATGAATAAAGATGATAGGACAATCTGGATACAATGATCTGTGTGGACATATACTTTAAGTCAATCATACTTCAAGAGGTTTTAACAAGAACAACAGCAACAACAAAACCTTGTCTTTTCTCTATATACAATTAAAACTACATATTCACTCGTAGCCCTGTTTTAACCTGTTAAACAAATCTTAATGTGTTATGTTTTTATTTTTCTTTAGTTAAAAATACTTTCTATTTTCCCTGTGATTTCTTCTGTTACTTATGAGTTATTTAGAAAAGTGCTGTTTAGTTTTCAAATACTTGGGGTTTACATAGTTTTTTTATATCATTTTACAGAGAGTCTTTGACTTAAGGTGGTTCAGCTTACAGTTTTGCAGCTTTATGATAATGCAAAAGTGATACATATTCAGTAGGAAAAGAACTTTGATATTTGAGGCTAGCTTTTCCCAAGCCAGCAAGCAATATGAAGTACAGTAGTCTCTTGTGATGTTGGGCAGTGGTGGCAAGCCTCAGATTCCAAACAGCCACACAATCACAAAAGTAAGCAATTGATACAATTGAGATTATTTTGCACCTGTGTGACCATTCTATTTTTTACTTTCAGTACAGTAGTCAATGAATTACATAACATATTCAATACTTTATTACAAATTAGGCTTTGTGTTGGGTAATTTTGCTCAACTATAGGCTAATGTATTTTGAGCATGTTTAAGGTAGACTAAGGCTAAGCTATGATATTAAGTAAATTAGGTATCTCAGTTGCATCTCCAATTTATATTTGTCAGGATGCAGCTCTACCATTAGTCAAGGCAGATCTGTAATCTGTGAACTCAACCATTTTAAATGTTTTGAGACTTTTTTTTTTAGAAATTCATTGAACACATTTTTATTGAGCACCTACTGTGTACACCAGATCTGACCCAGATGCTGGTGGTACAGATAGAGCAGAAGACAGACAAAAACCTCAGCTCTTACAGAGCTCCTGGAGCTTACATTCTTGTGAAATTAAGGCAAGAACACTAATACATGGAAAAAAGGACAAGTTATGAGCCAAAGAACAGTTCCTCTGAAGAGTAACAAAATGGATCCCCATTGTTAAAGTCAGAAACAATGAAGTCCCTACCGGGTCACCCAAAAATACAGGGCCCTGCTGAGCTCCCTGACACAAGCCTGATAAAGTAAGGTCTCACAGTCTCCCCTTTACCACAATCTAAGGGTGGAGGTCATTGCACGGTGCTTCCAAGGAGGTCCAGAAGATCATTTAAGAATCTATCTCCAAACCAGAGGAAAGCAATGGTTGTGCAAGTTTGTTTCAATCAAGACAATATTCTCTCAAATATGAAATTCAACAAAGATGAATGTAACTTCAGGCAATAAAAAAACAAAAAGAACCATGAAACAAAAATTGCTTATAGCATAATAATTAATGAGAACATAGAAAAGAATTTTGCCTAAGAAAGTATGTAATCTTTAAATATTTAATTACTTTAATTACAAGTCAGCCTTTCCTGCCATCTTACACATCTAATAATTTTGGCAAGATGACAGATGGTAATGTTACAAGTTTACTCCTTTGGTTTAGTTATGTCTTTTAAAGAGCATGAGGCTTTGTTTTAACATGCAGTTACTTGTTTCTCAGTTTGACTACTTTGAAGCTTATTTTTACGCATTTCAGTAGAAGGTCTAGACCGGCCTTCCCTTCAAGAATAGTTCAGTTTCACTACTAAGCTCTTATCCCTTTGTGGTTTCCAACATATGTCTTGTTTGGTTTCCAAAAGTTCTCAAATCTGTTTGGGTGAAATTTGAATATCTCCTTCTTTTGGGCAAACTCTGGGTTTTGTTCGTCTTACAAGTTCCATGTAATTATTTGGCTTTATTGAGATTCTCACTGTAGTTGAGCATTCAGCAAAGAGTTTTATTTAAATAAAGCAAACAATTAAACATTTGGAGCTCTTTCTATAAATATCTTCTTCCTTTACTGAACTTTATCCTACAACTTCCAGTTGCATCAAATCACCTCTCTCCCCTACCCACAATCTTCATTCTTTCAACTCAGCAAGGTCTCTAGGTTCTTTAAGGTTTTAGGTTTTCCTTTCCTGCTCTCTCCTCCAGATACCTTATCCAGTATTTTATTGTGTTAGGCTGATCATTGGGCTCACAGTCGTGTTCTGCTACTGCTCAATATTTGAAAGCTATTGTTATATACATTTTGTTAAGTTTCTCATTGTTTACAGTGAATATTAAATCTAGCCTTTTTTACTCCATTATGTGCTTTAAAAAAGTCTTCTTAGTCAGTTTTTGATATATTGACACAGAAAAAATAGTAGATGCACATGTCTGTTGGTATGTAGAATTTGACAAAGGATCATCAGTCATCAAAACATTATAACAGATGCTTTTGTGCATATATGCTCAGTCATGTCCAGCTCTTTGTGACCTCATGGACTGTCGCCCACCAGGCTCCTCTGTCCATGGGATTTTCCAGGCAAGAAAATGTCATTTCCTCTTCCAGGGAATTTTGCCAGTCCAGGAATCAAACCCATGTCTCTTGTGTCTCCTGCTTTGGCAGGTGGACTCTTTACCACTTTGCCACCTGGGAAACCCATTAACAAATAATATATAAAAAAAAGCAATTTTAGTTAAATGAGTGTCCAATGTAATACAGGTGCAAGGTAGGCATTTTTAATTTACTTATTTCCTGAAATCATCCTTATTGTGAATGTTAGGCTTCATGTTCATCAGAAAATGAATCCTAAATGAGACTATTTCATGAATCTTTTCAATAAGAAAATTAAAAATAAATCACTCAGAATTTTAAAATCACATTTTACTATATTTGCAAGTATACTATAATTTTTGTGGTACCACTCATGGGATAAAAAATGAAAATCTATCACGAAATATGTCCTGCATTTCCTCATACAGGCATGGAATGTTAGATGTGATGATAAATTATAGATATGATTGAATGTGGAGCTGAATGATTAAACTTGCAACCAAAGAGCAAGCAGTCAATAAATACTGCTTGACTGATTTATAAGCAAGGTTGTAATCTTAAATGCATCCAAAAGTTAAGGGAAAAAAGCACACAGTAAAAGTAAAAAGCAAAATACTAATAACATGTTACTATAAATCTCTTTACTTCAAGACAGCAGCCTTTATTTCTTAGAACAGGTAAACCCAAAGATAGGTTTGTTTATCTCTGTGATCAATAAACTCATTTTTATATTATGCCAGTTAGGAACTATTGGAAAAATAGACCTTATCTGAAAATCTATTTATTTTCTATAGCTTTGTGATACTAAATCCTAAGTAAAAGACTGAAAAGTCTTTCTTAGAGTTTGAACTGTAGGATGTGGATATTAGTAATTTACAAGTTCTTTGACTTCAGAGCTATTCTGAAGAGAATTAAAAGACATACTGTACATTTTTTCCAGCTTTCATATACTTCCCTTTAATTTTCATCTCTCTAGAACTAAAATGTGTGTATGATCAGTATTTTTCTTTTGTAACAAGGAACAATATTCCCACTTAAAATTTTTCCTCTTGTCTTCCAAAGAAGTAAATATGCTTTCCAACCTCTTAAGGTCTTTTTTTTTCCCCTTTAAATATGTGGAGTAAACCAATTTGTGGAATAAATTAATCTGGGATTGTTGCTTATATCAAAACAGCAATAGGTTGCTTTGCAAAAATAGGTCTTATATCAAAGACCTATTTTCTCTAACTATCCAACTCTTTTCCACAGTGGGAGACAACTCTATTTAATGGAAACCTTTATTGCAATGACCTCATTTTGTTTTTAACTTGCAGGGGTTGAGAGTTAACCTAGATTTAAGATGTTTATGCTACTAGGCAATGCAGATTTTATTATGACAGTTCAGGAAAGAATGTTTGGAAAAACAAAATCTTGTAGAATTCTAAAACCACTGCACTGGCCTTGTTCCAGGGGCACATTTCTTGTTCAGTTCTCATTTTGTGATACTAAGTTGGGTAAAGTAACTCATATCCTGCTCGATGAAGAGCCTAGTTTAAACAATTCTCTAACTTTTCTTTTGCTAGCATTCAACAAATTTAAACAAGATCCTCTAACCTTTGAAACAAGTTGTACATTAATAATAACATGTTCAACCTATGCTCATAGACATTTCACAAAATGCCTATGAAAGATTTCAAAATACTGTAACAAAACATATTTTCCTTCCTACTCAGAGAAGTCATTTTTCTAGTGAGGGCTATTTATCTGATAAAAAACATTAAATAACTTAAAATGAGCAGAAACTAAGCTTATTTTCAGAAACTTCACCATTTATCTAGAATGTAGAATTTTGCCAGGAGAAAAATTACATTTCAGTGATTTCTTTTTTTTTTAATTTATTTTTTTTTTATTGTTTTTGCCATACAATGTCATGATATCACCATGGGTTTACATATGCTTCCCCTCCAAAACCCCCCTCCCTCCTCCCTCCCCCCCGGAAAATCTCTCTGCACCAGCCCCAAGCATCAATCCTGGGCTGGCGATTGATTAGACATATGATAATTAACTTGTTTCAATGCCCTTCTCCCATATCATCCCACCCTTACCCTCATCCACAAAGTCCACGAGTCAATTCTATACCATCTGCGTTCCATTTGCTGTCTCGCATGTTGGGTTCTCATTACTGTCTTTCTAAATTCCATATATATGTGTTAATATACTGTATTGTTGTTTTTGCTTCTGGCTTACTTCACTCTGGATAATGGGCTCCAGTTTCGTCCATCTGAGTAGAATTGCTTCAAATGAATTTTTTTTATGTAGAATTTTGCCAGGAGAAAAATTACATTTCAGTAATTTCTTGAGTCATAGATATTGGCTCATTTCTGGCTTTTATCACTTTAGGGAACTTTCACTCAAAGGTCGAATACATTTCATTATATCTTGACTGCTGAAACACAGGCAAATATATGATTTCTTAGCTTGTCTTACAATAAGAGCAGATACATGAATTGGCCTAGTGGATGTCCCCAAATGACTCAGAGAATTAAATGCCCAGCTGAGAAAAATTCCAATCAGTGGCAATATCTTGGGTGCAGTCAGATCTCACAATCTTGGCTTATTGTACAGCCAAAAACTTCTGATTGTCAATTAAGCACAGGAGAGGATCTTCACATTTCAATCAAGATCTAGAAAAATCTCAAAGCTTTGTCATTTCTTTTTAAAGAAATCTAAATTTATCTCACAATTATAAGTTCAAAAATTGTGGGAAAAGAGTTTTATGTAAACCACATAATAGATACTAGTGTCAGAAAAAAAATCAGTGTATGTTTAATTGTGTGGCATTAATCTATATTTTTCCTCAATAAATAAACTGAAGTTCCCTCATGAATTCTTCAAACACACTTGAAATTATAATGCTGCAAAAAGGTAAAAAATAAAAAAAATAACACTGATATCAGGCACTTACTCTTCATTTAAAAGGCATATTTTCATAGGTAAGGATATTCTGTGCTATAAAATATCAGGTTAGGGTTCTTTTTTTTCAGGAACCTTTGAATGTAATGTGTGCTTGAGAAGCATTCCTCAGATGATATTGTCATGAAAGGAAGATCTTTATTTAGATGAATATATCTATCTTTATTCTTGGCATATGTACTTAGACATCGCTATGGCAAATCACATCATGTTTAGTTGTTAAGTCATGTCTTACTCTTTTGTGACCCCATGGACTCTAGCCTGCCAGGCTTCTCTGTCCATGGGATTTCCCAGGCAAGAATACGGATGAGGGTTGCCATTTCTGTCTCCAGGGGATCTTCCAAACTTGGAGACTGAACCCACATCTCCAGCATCGACAAGTGGATTCTTTACCATTGAGCCACCAAGGAAATACCAATCACTTATTACAAAGCATTAAAAAAAAAAAAAACAGTGTTTTAAGACTTTTCTTTATAAGAAATAGTGGCTTAATGGGCATTCTGAGTATGTTTCCACAAGAAAATTATTGAGAAAATCTACGAATTTTATATCATGCTAGCTTTTATAATATTAGAGTATTTGAATGTGGTCTAGTCACTAATCTTTAATGGATCTTGCTTTTTTCATAGATAATGAATCAATGTTAAACTACAGGATTTCCCAAGGTTATTTTTGTTCATTAGATACATGAAACAAGAAGTTTTTTTCAGACATACTTTTAAATGTACTAAATTAAAATAGATATAATATTTTTAATTCCTCATATTTTAAACACTCTCATTGCTGCACGAGAAATTGATATATGAGGATGTATTCAAACTTCTTATAAATGAGTAGCATAATTAGGAAATATCTTCTGTGAATTTCTTAAGAAAAAAATCTTAGTCATATCTTCCATCTAAAGCTACAGGTAAATGAGATATATTTCAGATGCATATCCTGGAAAACATTATGGTTTGACAAAAATTGATTCTGGGTCACAAAATTAGCTCTTAGCTAATATTTTCCTGAAAGCAATTTCTGTAAGTTCTTCTTCTAGAGTTACCAAAATAGTATAATATCAATTTTTCCTTGTATATAGTTAGAAATTCACAGAATTAAAGATTTTAAGATACAAAGGAATTATGCCTTTCACTTCATTCTCAAAGCTTAGACTTATCAAATTAGATTAGGAAGCAGAGAGATATTGTCATACATGAAATATAAGAATGCTGGCTTGGTTTTCTAGTTGATAAAAGTGCTCAGTTGCTTCACTCATGTCAACTCTTTGTGACACTATAGACTGTTGCCCATCAGGCTCCTCTATCCTGAGATTCTCCAGGCAAGCACAATGGGGTGGGTTGCCATGCTCTCCTCCATGAGATCTCTCTGACTCATGAATTAAACCTGTTTCTCCTCTCTCTCCTTCACTGGAGGCAGATTCTTTACCACTGAACCACCAGGGAAACCTTCTTGTTGATATAGACTTCTCTGATTGAGAAGTTAGCTATTTGGAAACTATTTCTATCTTCTTGGGAACCTTGGAACTTATCGTCTCTTATATTATAGATTGGTATGTTTGTCCTATAGATTATACTTATAGATTAAAGATTGTTTTATTGTTTAGTTCCATTTTCACAATTTCTAGTGAAATTTCTCTAGAATTCAGACAACATTTCATATTTCAGTACTCAAGTAAGCCTTTATTCTCCTATTAAATAGCAATTATAAAGTGATGTTTCTTGACACTATACTTTAGCTATGTCAAATCAGCCATATTTGAATTTCACATTGCAATTCACCAAATGTGATGAATAGATGGGAAGATAATTTATTCAAGACAGTTAAGCCTAGTTTTACCTTATCCTTTACCATAACTTCATAAAAAGTTATGAAGACCTAATAAGATAAATAGAGGTAAAAATCATTGACACTTTAATGACATTATGGATAATTTGTCAAGTAAGTCTTTAATTTTATTCTATAGAATCAGTTGTTCATTCATTCTTCATGTTAAAGGCATGATCTACACACCAGCTAGAAATGGATATTGTTTCTACATAGTAAGTAATTGTTCCCACACTATAGGCCACAATTTCAAGTAATTCCAAATTAGTTATTAATCTGCTAACAGATGTTCAAATGACAATAATTTATTCCTGTTCTGAAAGACAAACTTTTTCTTCCAATTAGACTATTTGAGATGCCTTTGATCACTATCTCTAATGTTCCTTCAGCAAAATATCCCATTGTCATTGGTAATTGGGTTGACACTACTATCTCATCATTAATTTAAATAGAGTGAACATCCTCTGCATTTATAGATGTGGGAGCTATTTATTTACTGTTTTCACATTTCTTTTTTTTTTGTAAATTCTATAGCTATTTCTGTGTTGAAATTCATACCCTTCTTTAACTTGTTTGTTGAACACTGATTAAGGAGGAAATGTGAGGTAATGGACCTAGATTCTTCTCAAATTTGAACACATTCAATAAAGCTAATGCTTGCCTGCTTTACTCAAATCCTATGGCTCCTAATTTGGGAAAATGCTATATGAAGTCTGAACCCTCCATATACTTCTTTGTTAGTGACCATGTTTTTCCATATCAATTCTCATGAAGATAGGAGAAAACTGTCTATACAGCCCATGAAATTATCCAGGTCAGAGTACTGGAGTGGGTAGCCGTTTCCTTCTCTAGCAGATCTTCCCAATCCAGGGATCAAACCCAGGTCTCCTGCATTGCAGATGGATTCTTTACCAGGTGAGCCATTAGGGAAGTCCAAATTCTAAAACATGTCATATGTTTATTATTTTATATTTGTAGATTTCTGACAGGTATGTATACACCTTTGTGAACATTTTAAGGTGAATTAGGAGATGGTTTGTTAGATAACTATTCTGCCACTTTGCCCATTTTATTGGAAGATTTTCAATGTCTACTTATGGTATGGGTTGAACTTTACTAAATGGAGTCACGGAAAATAGAAATGAAGGGTAATGCCATTTTAAAATAGGCAGTCTGGCAATTCAGAATAAATAATATATCTGTTAAAGTCTTTGGTATGAATTTTTTGAAAGAATTGTTTCCAAAGCATGGCTTTGTACAGGAAAACTTTAGCAAAATTAGGGATAGAGAAAAATAGTGCTTTCTCTTGATAAACATTTAGAAATGCTTTGGCACTAAAAATATAGTCATATTTTATATATGTTATAAATAATAATGTAATGTGTCTATACAAAACTTTTATCCAGGGGAAACAAACCAATTTGGGGCTTAGATACATTATTCTGAAACATGGAGATGGGGATCTGCTCACCCTCCTTTCATTAGCATTTATATTGAGAACCCAACAGAATTTGGCTAAGACAAGTGTTGAACACCAATTGCAAGGTTCTTGGTTTACATAGTCACATAAGTGCATATCATGTTGTCTTGGAAACCAAGGTAGCTATAAACACAATTGTATACTGTTTAGCGTGTGAGAACAGGTATGAACACTTTCTTAGATTATAAACTATGCAAACTGTTAGTTAATATTCATGTTACCATGGTAACAAGGATAGGTGTCCATTAAATAAGATAAAAATTATTTTAAAAATTGATTATTTGAAACCAGACTCATAACTAATAGTAAATTTATTTCCTTTTTCTTTGTTTCTATTCTTTTTAGAATAGATATAAACATAAATAACAACCATGATGACATAGTACCTATTCTATATATTTCACTTGTTCTCAGAGCATTCTATCTAAAATATTTGATGATTTGGTGTTCAATAAATAAATTTTTTGTGCATTCATTAATTTACTTAATCATGTTTCTGGATTAATTGAATTACTGGCTTAATAATTATTACTATCATAATGTTAAAAATTGTTAAAATAAAATAGCAAAAAAGATTATGTGAACAAATAATAATTCTATTTGAATCACAATTGATATAAACTTAGTGGTGTTTTTATCTTTATAGTTCTTTTCCTTGCCTCTCTGCTTTTATTATAGTCAAATCCAAATTATTAGTGCTTTTATTAAGAGAAATGAGTTTTCCTGTTATAGAAACAAGAGTATTAAAGTAAATAAATTGCTAAAACTGAAAACTTTAGATCAATAGGTCCTTTAGATATATTTAATTCTTTGTCATTATTGCAACTGAATTTAAAAAATTATGCCTGCTGCCTATAAGATATATAAATGTAACAAAATTAATGAGCAGAAAATTCCAAACTATATGTTTTTAGAAAGATGAGTAATCTCCTTACTTATTCTTTCTCTTATAACAAGATGCATATATTTCTTATATGAACATATCAGTTTTTTAAAAATATCTGTATAAATAATTTTCAGTTTACATATGTATGCATATATATATAAAACATTAATCAAGTAACTAGTCCCCGATGGATGGGAAATTAGACTATTTCAATTACCCATTACTAATTATTTGAATATCTTTACATATATCTTTTTGGCTTGCATCTTTATATTTTTCTGTAGAATGAATCCCAAGAAAGATTTTGTTTTTCATACAAAACTTAATAGATAGAGATGATATTGCAAATTATCTTTGACAATGCTTTTGAACTGTGGTGCTGGAGAAGATTCTTAAAAGTCCTTTAGGCAGCAAGGAGATCAAACCAGTCAATCTAAAGGAAATCAACCCTGAATATTCATTTGAAGGACTGATGCTAAAGCTGAAATTCCAATACTTTGGCCACCTGATGGGAAAAGCTGACTCACTGGAAAAGACCCTGATGCTGGGAAAGATTGAGGACAGAAGGAGAAGGGGGAGACAGAGCATGAGATGGTTGGATGGCCTCACTGATTCAATAGACATGAGTTTGAGCAAACACTGGGAGACAGTGAAAGACGAGGAAGCCTGGGGTGCTGCAGTGTAAGGGCAGACCTGAGTGTGTGTTGGACACAACTGAGTGACTTAACAACAATAACAACTGATAATAATCATGTGACTAGTGTGTATTGATCATATTTTTCAAAAAATATAGTATGCTTGTATAAAATTTATTAAATATATACTAATGCAGATGTAGGAAACATTTTAAAAATGTATCTCACATATGTATTATACACACTGAGAAGGTATTATTTAAGGTATATATATATATATAAATACACTGAAAAAACTTTCAATCATTTTTTAATTCTTCAATTCAAGGAGGTTAAACTTGAAATTAGCAATGAAAAAATCAGTAACAAATGAAATAAATACACTAGTCCTTATAAAAGGAGGAATAAAACTACCAATTATTATGAAATTCATGAGTGTAAGTTGTTGCTCAGTCACATTCAACTCTTTGGAATCCCATGGACTGCAGCACACCAAGCTTCCCTGTCCTTTACTATCTCCCGAAGCTTGCTCAAAACTCATGTCCATTGAGTCAGTCATCCAACCATCTCGCCCTCTGTTATCCCCTTCTTTTCCTGCCCTCAATCGTTTCCACCACTGGGGTCTTTTCCAGTGAGTCAGCTCTTTGAATTAGATGGCCAGAGTTTTGGAGCTTCAGCTTCAACATCAGTCAGTCCTTCCAATAAATATTCAGGTTTGATTTCATTTAGGAATGACTGCTTTGATCTCTTTGCAGTCCAAGGGACTTTCAAGAGTCTTCTCCAACACCACAGTTCAAAGCATCAACTCTTTTGTGCTCAGCCTTCATTATGGCTAAACTTTCACACTCATCCATACATGACTACCAGAAAAACCATAGCTTTGACTAGATGGATGTTTGTCTGCAAAGTAATGTCTCTGCTTTTTAATATGCTGTCTAGGTTGGTCATAATTTATCTTCCAAGGAGCAAGTGTCTTTTAATTTCATGGCTGCAATCACCATCTGCAGTGATTTTGGAGCCCCCCAAAATACACTATTTCCGTCGTTTCCCCATCTATTTGCCATGAAGTAATGGGTCCAGATTCCATGATCTTAGTTTTCTGAATGTTGAGTGTAAGCTGAATTTTTCACTTTCATCAAGAGACTATTTAGTTCCTCTTCACTTTCTGTATAAGGGTGGTTTCAGCTGCATATCTGAGATCATTGATATTTCTCCCAACAATCTTGAATCCAGCTTGTGCTTCATCCAGCCCAGCATTTCACATGATGTAGTCTGCATATATGTTAAATAAGCAGAGTGACAATATATAGCCTTGACCTACTCCTTTCCCAACTTGGAATCAGTCCTTTGTTGCATGTCCAGTTCCAACCGTTGTTTTTGATTTTCATACAGATTTCTCAGGAAGCAGGTAAGGTGGTCTGATACTCCAATCTCTTTAAGAATTTTCCACAGCTTGTTGTGATCCACACAGTCAAAGGCTTTAGCGTAGTCAGTGAAGCAGAAGTAGTTTTTCTGGAATTCTCTTGCTTTTTCTATGATCCAGTGGATGCTGGCAATTTGATTTCTGGTTTCTTTGCATTTTCTAAATTCCACTTTGAATGTCTAGTAGTTCTTGGTTCACGTGCTGTTGAAGGCTAGTTTGGACAATTTTGAGCATCACTTTGCTATCATATAAAATGAGTATAGTTGTCTGATAGTCTGGTCTGAACATTCTTTGGTATTGCCTTTCTTTAGTATTGGAATGAAAACTGACCTTTTCCAGTCCTGTGGTCACATTGAATTTTCCAAATTTGCTGGCATATTGAGTGCATTTTTTTTTTTTTTTTTTTTGCCACCAAAGGTCTGTCTAGTCAAAGCTCTGGTTTTTCCAGTAGTCATGTATGGATGTGAAAGTCAGACTATAACGAAAGCCGAGAGCTGAAGAATTGATGTTTTTGAACGGTGGTGTTAGAGAAGACTCTTAAAATTGTCATGTGTCTAATCAATCGCCAGCCCAGGATTGATGCTCGGGACTGGTGCAGCGAGATTTCCCGGGGGGGGAGGGAGGAGGGAGGGGGGACCCGGAGGGGAAGCATATGTAAACCCATGGTGATATCATGACAATGTATGGCAAAAACAATAATAAAAAAAAAAAAAAAAGTCCCTTGGACAACAAGGAGATCACACCAGTTCATCCTAAAGGAACTGAGTCCTGAATATTCATTGGAAGGACTGATGTTGAAGCTGAAACTCCAATACTTTGGCCCCCTGATGTGAAGAGCTGACTCATTTGAAAAGACCCTGATGCTGGGAAGGATTGAACGTGGGAGAAGGGGACGACAGAGGATGAGGTAGTTGGATGGCATCACTGACTCAATGGGCATGAGTTTGAGTAAACTCTGGGAGTTGGCAATGGATAGGGAAGCCTGGAGTGCTGCAGTCCATGAGGTTGTGGAGAGTCGGACACAACTGAGCCTAAACTGAACTGAGTGCATATTGAGTGCAACACTTTAACAGCATTATATTTTAGGATTTGAAATAGCTCTACTAGAATTTTATCACTTCCACTAGCTTTGTTTGTAGTGATGCTTCCAAAGGCCCACCTGACTTCCCACTCCAAGATGTCTTCTTCTAAGTGAGTGATCACACCATCATGGTTATCTGTGTCATTAAGAACTCTTTTGCATAGTTGTTCCGTGTATTGTTGCCACATCTTTTAATATCTTCTGTTTCTCCTTTATTGTGCCTATCTTTTCATGAAATATTCCCTTGGTATTTTTAATTTTCTTGAAGAAATCTCTAGTGTTCCCAATTCTATTGTTTTCCTCTGTTTCTTTGCATTGTTCACTTTAGGAAGGCTTCCTTACTCTCTTGGATATTCTTTGGAACTCTGCATTGAGATTAGTATCTTTCCTTTTCTCCTTTGCCTTTCACTTCTCTTCTTTTCTTAGCTATATGTAAGGCCTCCTCAGACAACCATTTTGCCTTTCTGCATTTCTTTTTCTTGTGCATGTTGTTTATCAATACCTCCTATACAATGTTATGATATTCCATTCATAGTTCTTCAGGCACTCTAACAGATCTAATCCTTTGAATTTATTTGTCACTTCCACTGTATCCAAATTATAAGAGATTTGATTTAGATCATACCTGAATGGTCTAGTGGCTTTCCCTGCTTTCTTCAATTTAAGTCTGAATGTTACAATAAGGAGTTCATGATCTAAGCCACAGTCACCTCCCTGTCTTGTTTTAGCTGACTGTATAGAGCTTCTCTCTATGAGTGCAAGAGAAATGTTAAGCAGAGTCTCAGTGCTGGATCACCACTCTCATTGAGTAGAGCAAAGGTCATTAGACTACCAAATGTAATCATGTTTTGCTGACATGCTTGTTTTATGCTCTCATCACAAGTAGCCCCTCACATGTCGTCAAGCAAGCTTTTATTTCTATACTGATTTGCACATCTCACTCTAACTCAATTCCTCTTTTGCTCATACTCTTAAGTCTTTTCACTGGAACCAAGAATCTGCATTTACTAAATTTTCAGTATTTCTCAATTTCTTCTCTGAAAAAATTTTCCACCCTCACTGGTATTAATTTACCTGAGGGTACTGCTCCTTAATATGTAGACTTCTTAATTGGAAGCTTATGTTTTCAATTATCTCTACTTATCTTCATTCTTAAAAATGTAATAACATAACACTCTTTCTCTTTTTCTCTCTGTTATCTACCTATTTATTTTCCCTTCTCCTTAACATACTCCTTTCTCTTGTAAAATTTTGTTATCTGTGTAAGTTTTTAATAACATTTCTTCCTTGTATCACTGGTTACTCCTAGTGATCATGTAAAATTTTAACTTGAGCCTACTCTAGCACATTAACTTAAACTTTGGATTATTAATATGCTATGCTCCTCCTTCAATGAGGCCAATTATCCTTTAGAGCTAATCTCCATTCTGATTGAATCCAACTCCTTTCCCCACTTCTTGTTATTTCCTTCATAATTTTAGCAATATTACACTTTTGTGGTTTTCCCTAATAATCTCTTTTCTCATTCATCCTTCTTTTCTGTAAAATTAAATATGCCTTAGAGTTCTTTACTTTATCCTCTGTTGAATTCACCAAGTCCCCTAACATTATGTTACATCTATTAGCTTATTTCTACTCCTTTCAGCTCATTATCTCCTCTATGTTTAAACCTCATTTGATAAGCTACAAATAAAAAAGACTACATGTCTAACAGGTATCTCATCCTTAATATGACCAAAACTGCATTCTTAATTTTCAATTAGCTTCCCATTGATTTATATTTTTACTTTTTCATACTGTCACTAATACCTCCACATAAATCATAGTAAACTGAAATACTGAAAAAAAGAATTCCCAGTAGTTACTTTGTTCTCCAATTTATTTTACCATAATGAGTATCCGGAAAGACTTTTGTTACTTTCTATGATGAACATTTTATTATGGATACACTGTCTGAACTTTTCTTCTGGAATATTCAAGTTTGTTCTCATTTCTGAGTTTTTGTACTTGCTTTTACTTGGCCTGAACCACAATATTTTTTACTCTTGGTATAGTACACTATTTTTATATTTATTTTTACTTTCACTTCTCAGCTGAAATGTCAGCAATTCTGACTAGTATTTTTATAGTCAGTCATGAAATAACAATTACTCCTCCAATATATTTTAACGTTTTGTTTGTACTTGACTAAAATGTATCACAAGTCATATTGATATATGTTGTTTATTCATTTTATTTTTTCTTTTTTACTTTCTCATGTTTGCTTAAAGCTTTTCAAAGCAATGATACTTTGTCTCTTATGCTTACCAAAATTTTCCTGAATTTAGAAGAATGCCTGTGTAGACCAATACCAATATTTAAAATTTGTTGAATAAGTTAATAAGACATAATATTTAAGAAAGCAGCATGTTTCTAAATAACCTGGTACAGTGTCTCAATATTTGATATTATATCTGGTCCAGAGTACTTTGAAATACTTGTGTAGCCCTACAAATCCCAACATTTCTAGTCTTGCCAAAAAGTCTGCATTTTAGCCTTAAACTGTGATTCAGTAGCCTTTTCATATACCTGCCTAGGCTTTCCTAAAAGCTGAGGTTAAGGTTCTTTTGGAATGTCAACTGATGATCATATCCAGTTCTAAGCAGGCTTCCTTCTCCAGGTCTATGTATTTCTGTCTGTACTTTTCTCTCTTATACATATACCTCTTACCATGAATAAATCTTCCATTGCTCATGACTTCAACTTCTGAATTAATCATTTGACATAGTCCTCCAAAATTTGACCACCTAGTATGATTGCCAAAATCAGTGACTTGACTATGAGTCTGAGTATTAGTTTGCCTATGAATTTCTGACTATCCTTGCCAAGGATAGTGTATATATATTGCTTAGTTTTCTGTGCTCACCTTGATGTCTTTTTCTTCATCTGTCACATATATCCAAGTCTTCATTTACATTTTGTGCTTTAGCTCACAAAATTATTAGCCAGCCAATATTTAATATTTGCAGTATATATTAAAAAGATTTTTTAATATCCATACTATTTCATACTTAGGACACCTAGTTAGAGGTTGTTTTAGTTTAAGCTTAATAAGCAGCGACCTACATACTAAAGTTTCAGGGATGTAGAAAAGTGATTTGACTTCAAAAACATTTTTCTGTTGGCCTTTATAATGCTCAGATAAGACATAAAAGTGCTACCTGAGAAGGGAAAGCAATAAACCACCTCCAGACATTAATCCTGGCTGGTTGGGAGCCAAAGGAGGCCAAAGGCTTTTTGGAAGTATGCAGTATTCCTAATAAGTAGAACCAAAGACTTGTCTTAATTCTAGTCCCAATTGACCTGAAATTATTTTTCAATCACTTTCATGAACACTACAGTATGAATAATGAACCATGATTTACATTAAATGTCTAGTTTCTACATTAGATACCTGTTTTATTGCTCATTTAAATTCTTATTATAGCAGAAATTTAGCAAATTATGCTATCCTTGTTTTTATCTTAAGTAAAACACCATTCTAGAATTTGAGTTATTATTGAAGAAATATATATTTAAACTTTTTTAAACAAAGACCTTTTCCCTTGTGCATTTCAGATTCCAAAAATACCAGCTGGTGCTGCCATGTGTTATAAGATGCTGGCTATAAGCCTTGATAAAACATTTTTTTTCATGATTTTTTTTTTTTTTAGACACAATAAAGCGATCTTGTAATAGTGCACTAGCCTGATTAGACACTAGGGGAAAGGAGAAGAAACACTTGGAACAAACTCAGCTTATTAAGAATAAGTAAAAGCTTTTAGTTTCAAAAAATCTACTCCAAGGAAAAAACTTTAGCGTTCTCTGAAAGCACAAACTGAAATCTTATTCTTATGTCTCTCAAACCCATATAACAACAATGTTATTATTGAGTTAGATGTTCATATATGAGGTATGTTTCTAATTTCAAAAGTAATTATTAAAACTTCATGCTGACTCTATAGTCTGCAGATCCATGGCAAACATCTGTAGGGACCCATAAATTACCCATTTTCCCTTGTGTAGATCAAATTCTGTACCATTTGTTTTTGATGTTACAATTGGAATACTTTGAAAAAAAAATCTATTTGCCATTGCTTCTCCTGTTGCCTATCTATATGAGCAGAAAAATAATTGCTTATATAATTTTATTTTTCTATTTTTTTCTGACATCCTAGACACTTGAGGATTTTTAAACAATGTAACATTTTGAAAACTAGAATTTTTAGGGATTTTTTTCTTTTAAACTTTTAAAAAATATGACGTTTTTAAATTAACAGCTATTTTATGTTTTGAGACTACATCAATTAAAAGACAAAATATTATGAGAAGTATTTGGTAAAACTAAATTTGATTTGAAAGTGAAAGTCCCTCAGTCATGTTTAACTCTTTATGACCCCACTGACTATATAGTCCATGGAATTGTCTAGGCCAGAATACTGGAATTGGTAGCCTATCCCTTCTCCAGTGGATCTTCTTGACCTAGGAATTGAACCGTGGTCTCCTGCATTGCAGGCAGATTCTTTACCAGCTGAGCTACCAGGGAAAAAAATTGATTTAGATATACTGGTAGGCTACAGTCCATGGGGTTGCAAAGATTCAGATATGACTGAGTGACTAACACTAACACACTATAAATATAAAAGATTAGTGAGTTTTTAGTTCAATTTCTTTTTCAGTTTTTCATTGTAAAATGGAAAATTCCTAGTGTAAATTTTTAATTGGTCTAAATAGTATATTTTTGTGCACTTTAGTCACATTATTTCAATGTCTTAATTATCATAAAAATGTATATAAGTGTATATATCTTGAGATATATTTTAATGTTTAATATTTGCCATTTATTTCTTTATGGATTAATCAAAATTTCTATTCCTTCTATTGCTTTATGGAAATCTTGCTTTAAATAGATGTCAGTGCTCTGATAAATTTAGCCCATGATTAGCAATACACTATGATTAAGTAAATATTACATATTACATGATAAATATTTTCTTCCTTTGTCCATTTCTTTATTCAGTAAAGGACTTTAGATTTCTGGATGGGAATGGAAGTGATTTGACTTTTCTAAGTTATTTATTTTATTTTAATTGTGGATGCAGAAATCTTTGCTGCAAGTAAGAAATCAAACAAACTATACTGAACAATGGGAATATCATTGCACACTATATATGGAAATCCAAGAATTTCAGAAAAGAATGGACCTCTCAGCTCAGAAGTTAATTTCAGGCTCTTTATCATTCTCTATTTCCTGCCTCTTCTATTCTCTGTTTGTACTCACATTAAGGTTTGGTTTACTTCAAGCCACCAAGGAATGCTCATCACCAATACTTCCAGGTTCACATTATTTCAACATGTGAACCAAGAAAGAAAGAAACAAACAAAAATATTCACTTCTTTCTCCTTCTACCCATTTATCAATAAAAAGTACTTTTACCATCAGATATTTTTTCTAAAAGTTTTCTAGGTATATCCAGCTATTCTTCTGCATCTAAAAGGTTCACATATAGGAATAAACCTGGAGAAGGAACGGCTGCCCATTCCAATGTTCTGGCCTGGAGAATTCCATGGACCGTATAGGCCATAGGGTCACAAAGAGTTGGACATGACTGAATGACTTTCACATAGTAATGAAGGAAAGGAGAACAGTTAGTTGTCAGTGTAACCACAGCTTGGTTACCTAGTGTAACAATGAAAGAGTGAATATACATTGAAAGAATTCAACAAATCTTATGGAGATGTCCTGTGATTGTAATACTGCAGAAGAAGTCAGGAGATTCTGAAAAAGTCTAGGAAATCTGTTCCTATTGAGTCATTATCTTTCTACTTATTATCCACTTGATGTGGTATGATGCCCATGTATCTAATAGTCCAAAACTTTTCTAGGTTTCTGGCATTGGCTTCTGTTTGATATCCAAATTAAGTAATTCAAGCTATAGTCTCAGTATAATTTTAAGACGTTAATTGTTTTTCCCCTGAATTTTTAAAGATAAGCAGAATAATCACTAACTTTTCAGTCATTGCTTGCCCTCCCACATCCCTAACTTCTCTGCACATTATTATCTCTATCCATTTCAGAACTACTTTCTCACTCTTTAGATATTTACATGGTCACTGAAATATGAAAATGAATGCATATAGACATATTTAAGGGAGGTAACATTAAACAATGTTAATACCTAGTTGGATCAAATAATGAAAACAAAAAACTTCATTTAAAGCTTTCAGCTAGTTGCTGAAAGTATCACACACAAAAAATCAACAATATCCCTTTTTGTCATTATACAAGAGCTTAGCCAGTGCTTCTTATTACTTACCTGATTACACACTAAATTGCTGAAGTCTTTGTCTCTCAGTTTCCTTCAAAATTCCTGCTTTCTTGATTTTCTCCAATGATAAATAAAAATAATTTAATTATAGAAATAGTTTTATTTCCTTTCTCACCAACCTTTTATAATAAAGCACATCAAGATTTTATCTTAGAAAGGCACAAGATTCAATCATTTAATTTTCCCAAAGACACCTAGAAAGTAACTTTGTGTAGACTGTACACTCAGCAAATATTGATGCAATGACTGTTAAGATTTTATTGAAGTAGAAGTGACACATAATAAACTGCTTATATTAAAACTGAATATATTAAAAATAGTTGAAATGTTATATATATATGGATTATGTATCTAAGAATGTCATTTATGTAAATATCTTGTATATTGCATCCCAGAACTTATTTACCTTATATATGAAAACAAGTATCTTTTGACAAATTTTATCAAATTTCCAGATCTCTCACCTCCTCCCAACCCCTCTGTAATCATAAATCTGGTCACAGTTTTTATGAGTTTATGTTTGTATTTTTCTTAGATTCCACATATAAGTGAAATCATTTGATATTTGTATTTCTTTGACTTATTTAACTTAGCATAATGACCTCCTGGTACATCCATTTGTTGTTACAAATAGCAGGAATTCCCTTTTTGAAGGGAATGGTATTCCACTGTATTTGTGTGTGTGTGTGTGTGTAGTCTATATGTATAGGATGATACCAAGTGTTCATCAATGAACAAATGGATTAAAAATGTGATATATATATATATATATATATATATATATAATACACACATACATATATAAAGCTAAAGAAACATGGTATACATAAGAACATGTGTGTATACACATATGTATGCTCAGTCACTATGTCCTGTCCAACTCTTTGTGACCTCATGGACTGTAGCCTATGAGGCTTTTTTGATTATGAAATTTTTCAAGCAAGAATACTGGAATGGGTTGTCACCTCCTACTCAAGGGGATCTTCTGGACCCAGGGATTGAATCCGCATCTCCTGCATCTCCTGCATTGGCAAGAGGATTCTTTACCACTGAGCCACCTGAAACATCCCATATACATGTGTATATCACTTTTAGATCTATTTATATATACCCATTGGTAGATACCTAGTATTTCCATGTCCTGATTATTGTAAATAATTCTGCAGTGTATGTTTTAATTCAGTATCTCATCAGGATAGTTATTTTGTTTTCTTCATATATATACTAAGAAGTGGAATTTCAAGATCATCAAATAGTCTTAGTTTTCATTTTTTGAAGAATCTGCACCCTGTCTCCAAAGTGGTAATACTAATTTACATTGCAAATTGGTGCACAATTGTTCACTTTTTCCTATATCCTTACCAGCATTTGTTGTCTCATCTTTTTGATGATAGCCATCCTGACAGATATGAGGTGATATATTATTGCAGTTTTTATATACAATTTCCTGCTGGTTGGTGATGTTGAGCACCTTTGCATATGCATGGCCATCAAATATCTTCTTAGGAAAAAATGTCTATTTGGGTATTTTAGTCATTTTTAAGTGAATTAATTTTTTTTGTTGTGATTTTTTTTCCTGTTCTTGAGTTGTATGAGTTTCTTACATATTTTGGATATTATCCCTTATCAGACATGTAGTTTGCAAATATTTTCTCACATTCTATAGGTTGCCTTTTCATTTTGTTTTTCATTGGCTATGCTGTATAGAAGATTTTTAGTTTGCTGTAAATTCACTTGCTTATTCTTTATTCTGTTGCTTGTGCTTTCAGTGTTACATCTAAAAAATCATTGCCAAGACTGAAATTAAAAAAAAGAAAAAGTTATGTTGTAATGTAAGAATTTTATGGTTTAGAGCTTACATTTAAGTCCTTAATACATTTGGTCTAATTTTCATGAGTACTATGAGGTAGAGATCTAGTTTAATTTTTTTTTGCATGTGAGTATTGAATTTTCCCAAAACCATTAACTGAAGAGACTGTCTTGTCTCCATTAAGTATTCTTGAGTCTCTTGTCAAATATCATTTGACTTGGGTTTATTTCTGGGCTTTCAATTTCCATTGGTCTAAATGTCTGTTTTTATGCCAGTACCATACTGTTTTGGCCACTATGGCATTGTAATATGGTTTGAAATCAACTTTATACTTCAAAAATAGTAACATGATTTCTTCTAAATTTAGGATATTTTCTTAATAGAATCATAACCTTTGCATTTAAATCTTTTAAACCGAACTCTAGTATATCAATTTATGAAGCAATATTCAATAACTTTAAATTGGAGAAAAATAAAATGATTGGTGTCTTCTCTCATATGTGTTCCTATTTTAATAGCAAAAGATCAAAAAATATTTGGTGGTGCTCTGGACATGTACATTGGATAAAATTATCTATCATGTTTCGTTTTGTGACAAAGTCTTTCAACATAGGGTAAACACTGAGTATGAATTCCTAATAGCTAAGTTCCAGAAGTTGTATGATAGAAACAAACCAAGCACAGCAAAATTAAACACACACACACACACACACACACAATTTTGTGTGTATATATGTTTTTGTATGTATATATTTATACATTTAAAGGAAATCTACTTTCCTTTTAGTTATGGAATTACAAATAAATGAATATAAGCAAATAAGTAGAAGAATAGTCTTATGACTCAACTATAATGATTTTAAACTAAAATAAATTCCATCTAACTTTTGAACAGATAAAACTTAATGTAGCACTTACCCTTTATCATGAAAATATGTATCTGCACCTAAATTATTGTGTTTTCTTGTGAAAAATTCAGTGGTCATTTTATTCTTAATATCATAGTATATAATATATATATAAAATGCAATGTTATACATATATGTACATATATATATGAACATATGTGTGTGTGTCGTTGTAAACTACTCATGAATGTTTTAGAAAAATTTAAAATATTTTATTTTTCCTGATGATGGTTCAAGGTCAAATATATTTATTATATGACAAATTTTCATTCTGTAATGGATCTTTTAACCTTAAATAATCTTGAAGTATTAAGCCCTAGAAACTACAATGTGCATAAAGCTTTACTTTGAAAAACAAAGGCAATTCTTAAAATCTAAAATAATGATAGTTCCATCAGTGCATGTGCTTGCATTAGCTTTGTAGGAAAGTGATCAAATTCAGAAAAGAAGAAAGAAGCAAAATAATAAAGAGAGGAAAAGCATTTTAAAGAAATGATTATATCAGACAATGCTTGAATGCACTTGTAATATTAATAGATCAAAATTCTTAAATAATGTGTTGCATCATGTGAGGGCTTCCCTGGTGGCTCAGATGGTAAAGAATCTGTCTGCCAGTGCAGGAGATTCAAGAGACACTGTTTTGATCCCTGGGTTTGGAAGATCCCCTGAAGAAGGAAATGGCAAACGAACCTGGTATTCTTGCCTGGAGAATTCCATGGACAGTGGAGTCTGGCAGAAAACAGTCCACGGGGTCACAAAGAGTCAGAGAGGACTGAGCGACTAACATGTCACTTTTCATATTATGTGAAAATTTCATTGTTTTTAAGGAATTCAGTTGTTTTAGAAAACATATAAAATGGTATTCTTAGCTCACAGAATAAACAAGATGCAATAAAAAACTTAGATACTAGAATTTGTATTATTATATGGAGATTCTCCTAATTTAATGGATATTGATTGTGTTATGTGATAGGGCACTTTAAATGTCCAGTTTAGGAGTTCAGATAACATAGTAATAGCCTTATTAATTAAACCAGAAAACAGAATAAACATGGTGATAATAATTTCTAGTTAACTTTTTGATCAGAAATTTTCATTTTTTAATCATCAAATATCAAGTGAATAAGACTAGATCTGTGCTTTTTACCATGTAAAAGTTAAATCATGCCCTAAAAGGATGTGTAAAATTAAGGGTGACATATAGATTGCATTTATAACAGAAATGAGAATGTAATGCTTAAGATGTTACATTAGGGAGAAAAAAGGAATCCTTATAAAGACTTTTGTGATTCCAAGTAGCCAAATAAATCAGGATTGTGTGTTTATAAAGCTGAATTATAAGCATATCATGGAATAAATCTAGAGTGTCAGCTACAGTAATGAGTATATCCACACTATATCAATATTTCATTTGCTAATAGTAATGTATAGCACAAGACAGTTCGTAATGCATTTGCAGAAGCATTCAGGAAAGGAACTTGGGCATGCAGGCTTATTTTGCAGAGCAGAGTACATTGATTATGCTTAAAGATTGTGTATAATCTCTGTTTGAGCCTATAAATCTAGATGGAAAAACTGAAGAGCAGATTTTGATAAAGTATTATTGGAATTAATAGAGTTACAAATATATAGACTACATGGAATCCTTGTGAAATAATATCTGTTTTTCCCCACCCAAAAGGGAAGTGATGTTTTCTTTCATATGTTGTGTATCTTTTTCAAAAACATTATTTTAAATAATATAAAATATGTTTTTAAAACCAATACATTTTAGGAAATTCTTATTTTAAATAAAGCTTACTTATTTTGAGATTATATCACATAATATTTTTTTTAACTTAGAGTAGCTAACCCTCTCCACATTATGGAAGTCAAGGCTGAACAAAATGATATACATTACTTATCATTATATATTTATGAATATTCAAGAAACAGAATTTTTACTAATTTTATCAATGAAGAAACAGAATTAGGTTTTACAACTATCAGCCCAGTAACTTTCATTGTATGCCATACTTATCTTTCTTCAATGCAAAATGTTAGGATACTATTTGTCATAATAAAATTAATTAAGGGTAGCACAACACAGTGCATTCTTTTTCTCATCTGCAAAATAAAGATGATATAATAGGTCATCTTCAATTTATTTTTGCCAATTCTGAAATGCTATGAATTTATTAACACAGCTATGAGGAAACTGGTACTCATACATTTCTGCTGCAAATTCCAATCTTCTACCATATGGAGAAGAATTTGATAATACCTAACAAAACAACATATGTGTGTATCTTATGAATACAAAATTCCTCGTCTTAGATTTATGCTGAAATACACTTCCAGTAGTACGAAAATAAATAAATGTATATATATATACATATATATATATATCAGCATTTCTTGTTTTTATAAGATACCAGAATCTGTGTAAAAAGTCCATATATAGAAGTGTGATTAATAAACTGGTATATCCACAAAATAGCCATGCAGATGTAAAATGGAATGAAAAAAATCTTTAAGATCTGATGTAGAATGATTTTTAAGAAAATAGAAAAGAATATCTATTTATACAAAGAAATAACATGTTTTGTGAAAAGGAAGGGAAAATAAAACATATATATATTTACTTAGTTCTGCATAAAGAGATAAACAGAAAGGATGAACTGGAAACCAATAACACTAGTTACTCTTGTTGAGATGGAGGCATTCAAAGTAGAGAAAATACACATTACAGGAACTGAGAAGGACACTTCTATGAATATATTTTTAATACAATTCTGACTTTAAAAATTATGTTACTCTTTCACATATCCTAAAAAATAATAGACTGAAAAACTGAAAGGAATAGAGAAAATTCACTAATATAAAAATAAATGGAAATGCATAAATTTAAGTAGGTTTCAAAAGAATAGTATAACAAAAAAAAGGAGGAAAAAAGCTTAACAATTATTGAACTGTATGTTCTTAGGCTAAACACAAATCATGTACCTTACTGTTATATTTTCCTATTTTTATGTGGCAGACATTCTTAAAATATTTTCTGTGTATTCTATGGGGAATAAATACATTGATATCTTGTGAGATCCCAATTTGTTACTGTGTTAGTCAGAGAGCACCTTGGGAGCTTCCCAGGGGACTCTGAAATTGGTCCTCAAGAAGTAGAGAGAGGAGATATTATAATAAATGGTTATTTATCCAGATTGTTGGTGGCAGATTTGGAACTGGCAGATGATCAATGGATACATAATAGCTAGATGTTGAAATAGAAGAGATGTTTATATATATATATGCATGAAAGAATGTATATGCATTCAATTTATTTCCTAACCCTTCCTTTGATGTAGCCAAGAAACCATGACCTATGGTAGCTCAGAACAGTGTACAGATTTTGGCTTCTGTATGCAAGCTTCTACTAAAAGGAGTTAGAGATCCTTCATGAAATGCTGATTCCAGGCCTAAATCTAGTAGGTCTATGGTAACACACTCCAATATTCTTGCCTGGTAAACCCCATGGACAGAGGAGTCTGGCGGGTTCCAGTCCATAGAGTCAGGAAGAGTCGGACACGACTAAGCGACTAACACTAACCCTATGGTAGAAAGATAAATTAAATATGTAAAAGGGATGGCAGAATTATAAAAATTGTTATTTGACAATCGTAAATATAATAATTGATTTAGGTAAGAATCATCAATGGACCCTTAATGAGCATTTTAAAGATTTATGATTTTTAGTTAAACCTAGAAGAACCTAGAATACTTTTATGTGCTAACGAATTAGGAAATGCTTAAGCAATGATGGAGATATTTCAAAAGAACTCAAGAGTCAACAATGGAAAGAAGGAGTGATGAAGGAAGGAGTGCATCAAGGAGTCCATAATGGAAAATTTCTGACAATTTAAGTATCAAATAAATAACATAAGTAGGTAGTTATAATACAGTGAACACAATAAGAATACATGAATCGGTTTGATAAAAATAAATTAATAAATGCAACAAATAATTAAGAAGGAAAAGTTTTTCCATATTGTGGAAATGTATATTTCTGTACTGAAATGTACTGAAATATGTAGAAGGGATGGTACAATTATAAATGTTGCTATTTGATAAGCATAAAAATAAAAATTGACTTGGGCAAGAATCATCAATGGGTGCTTAATGAGCATTTGAAAGCTTTATGATTATTAGCAAATTGTAATGGTCTCAAAGTATAGCACTGCAATATACTTATTGATTACAATATGGAAAATTATAATTTCACAGTGGATGAAGCTGGAAGTCATCACCTTAACTGAATTATTCATATTAAGATCTACAGTACTAGGACAAACAGGCATAATGACTGGTGTGATTAAAATGCACTGAGAGAAAAGCATAACAGGTGTTGAAAGACTTTAAAAAGGACACTGTGCCTTTAATGATGAGAAACATCCTTTTGCTGGCTTTGAAGAAGTGAACTGCCACACTGTACAAGAACCTATGAGATGGCCATTATAATGAGAAATGCACAAGGACTCCAGGAACTGAAAGGGACCTCTGACTGATAGCAAGAAGTTAGAGAACTCAGTCCCACAATTGCAAAGAACTTCATTCTTCCAACAACCTCAGAGCTTGGAAGAGAACACTATGTTCTAGAAAGAAACAACTCCCAGTCAGTAACTTGTTTGCATCATTGCAAGATGTTGAGTGGGGGACTCAGCTAAACTCTGGCCAGGCTCCTGACTGACAGAAACCATGAGATAATAAGCATATGTTAGACAGACTGCAAGGTCTGTGATAATTTGTTATATAGCATAGATAACTTATACATATATGTTATGAGTATAATTTGATCTCTACACCAGGCTACACATTTGACTCACTCTGTTATGTTGTCCTTGATCATAATGAAACTGAAGCTGGAATTTACTTAAATGTTTTATACAGTGTCAAAATACATTATTTTTCATACATTTAAAACTTTGAATATGTTGAATCACAGATAAAGCAAGGGAATTCTAGAAAAACATCTACTTCTGCTTTGTTGATTATGTTAAAGCCTTTGACTCTGTGGGTCACAACAAATGGTGGAAAATGCCTAAAGAGATGGGAATATCAGACCACCTTCCATGACTCACGAGAAACCTGTATGCAGATCAATAAGCAACAATTAGAACAAGAGCTAGAGCAACAGACTGGCTCAAAATTGAGAAAGGAATACATCAAAGCTGTATATTATAACTCTGCTTTTTTAACTTATGTGCAGAGTATATCATAAGAAATGCCAGGCTGGATGAAGCTCAAACTGGAATCAAGATTGCTAGGAGAAATATCAATAATCTCAGATATATAGATGACACTACCCTAATGGCAGAAAGTGAAGAGAAGCTGAAGAGCCTCTTGATGAAGATGAAAGAAGACAGTGAAAAAACTGGCTTAAATGTCAACATTCAGAAATTTAAGATCATGGCATCCAGACCCATCATTTCATGGCAAATAGATGGGAAAAAAATGTAAATAGTGACATACTTTATTTTCTTGGCCTCCAAAATCACTGTGGATGGAGACTGCAATCACAAAATGAAAGACACTTGCACCTTCAAGCAAAAGCTGTAACAAACCTAGCAGCATATTAAAAAGCAGAGACATCACTTTGCCATCTAGTCATCTTGTCAAAGGTCCATCTAGTCAAAGCTATGGTTTTTCCAGTAGTCATGTATGGATATGAGAGCTGAAGTATAAAGAAGGCTGAGCACCAAGGAATTGATTCTTTTGAATTGTGGTGCTGGAGAAGACTTTTGAAGAGTCGAGATCAATCCAGTCACTCCTAAAGGAAATTAACCTAGAGTATTCATTGGAAGGACTGATGCTGAAGCTGAAATTCCAATCCTTTGGCCACCTAATGCAAAAAGTCGACTCATTGGAAAAGAGACTGATACTGGGAAAGATTGAAGGCAGGAAGAGAAGAGGACGACAGAGGATGAGATGGTTGGATGGCGTCATCTACTCAATGGACATGAGTTTGAGCAAACTCCAGGAGATAGTAGACAGGGAAGCCTGGGTTGCAAAGAGTCAGATTCAACTGAACAATTGAACAACAAACCTCTACTATTAGTTTGATTTCTCTTACAACTGTTAGATATGTACCCTAGCACACAGCCAACATTTTGCTGTCAGATGATTTATTACTAAGAATGGTTTTTTAAAAGTGCATCTTTTCTGTAATAACATCTTTATGTATTACTTAAATAATTCTTCATATACCTGTATGTACAATGAATTATTTACTGATATCTATGTGAGCATACTCTGAAACACAGCAAAATTTCTTTCTTAAAAATCACTTTATCAAAGTTTAAATTGTAGCAGTTTTAGATTTAGTGAAAAATCAGAGAATACAGTACAGAGAGTTCCCAGTTTCCCTGTTATTAGCATTTTATGTCCTTATGGTTCATTTGTTACAGTAAATTAACCAATGTTGATACATTAAAATTAAGGCCTACAGTTTTTTTTTAGATTTTATTAGTTTTAATCTAATATCCCATTTCATTTTAAACCATATTCCATTTAGTTGTCACATCTTTTTAGACTCATCTTCGCTACTAAACCTTCTTCCTTTCATTTTTTTTTTAATGATTTTGGGTATTTTGAACAGTACTTGGGTATTGTAGAAGGTTCCTCAACTCTCTCTAATTCTTTTTTCATGATGAGATTAGTGCTATGAATTACTGCTAGGAAGACCACAGAAGTAAAATAACATTGTCATTACATCATATCAACTATACATATTGTCAACATGATTTATGATTTCGATGTTGCTATTCATGTGATAATTAAATAAACAGATGACAGTTGATCGAAGCCAGATTCTCACTGTTGGAGTGGGAGTTTACAGATCAGCATGGAGAGAAGCTAGAATGATGCATGTGGTGATGGATTAGAGACATAATAATAAACTCAAGTTTAGCTGAATATAAATACAGATGGTTACATACCGAAATATTTATAGATATGTGTATATATGCAGGTTTGTACAAACACATGTAATTTTGCTCCGTTAGCAGAGAAAGTTAAAAACAAACAAACAAACATCTCCTTGGCAAGGAGCACATCTGGTACCCAGATCTTGTTTACCTCTACCATTTTCCAATAAAAGCTACTAGGGCTTCCTGTAGAAATATCTGATTCTAAGACTAGGGCAGATATACAAACTGAGCATATAGCATCTTGCCATGCGAGAGAGTAAGAAAACGCCCAAACACACATATACATACACACAGTGATAGGGAGTTATATAAAAGGAGTTCAATTGCTAACTGAATGTGTCCTCAGTGTTCAATCAAGCCTGAAATAATGGGAACTATCTTAAAATAGTATTATGACACCAAGAATAAAATAAACATATGTGCAGGGCAGCAAAGGAGACACAGACATAACGAACAGACTTTTGGACTCAGTGGGAGAAGAAGAGGGTGAGATGATTTATAAGAATAGCATTGAAACATATACATTACCATATTTAAAACAGATAGTCAGTGGGAATTTGATGTATAATGCAGGGAACCAAAAGTCGGTGCTCTATGATAACCTGGAGGGGTGGGGTGGGGAGGGAGGTGGGGGAGAGTTTAGGAGGGAGGGGACAGAATTTATGGCCAATTCATGTTGATGTATGGCAAAAACCATCATAATATTGTAAAGTAATTATCATCCAATTAAATGAATCTAAAAAATAAATACCCATAAAATAGTACACATATTAATTAGTGGGATAGAAGAGACAAATGTCTCATGCACAACTATTCAAAATAATTTATGAAGACCTTCAATCCTCAGGTTAGGAGAGTATGACTCCCCTTCCAAGGTATGGACTGGACATAAGAATTTCCAAAATATATCATGTGGAAAGGGAATGAGTGACTTCACAGTAAAGAAACATGGCGATTGAGGACAACAAGAAATCACAAATTCTTTGGTATTTTGAATTACTTACTCCAGCAATCTATAATAGTATCTGAAATCTATTCTGAATCTGATGTCAAACTTGTCAGCATAAGCAGTCACAGGAAGAACTAAGATTTTAGAACTCAGAATGGGTGCAAATTGTACTTTAATAACTGCATTTTAATGTACCATCTTGCTAGACACACTCCATATTTATAAATTTAGAGAATTTAGAGATTTATAATATTTTAGTTATTTAAACATAAAGGTTGGTATAAATAATTCTGAATCAAATGAAAGAATCTACATATAACTTGTTTCCTAGTATTATGTACATTTACCTTACCATTTTAATGCCATTTAACTTCAGTGTTTAATATACTGCCTTGTATCTACAGATGTTTTATGAGCAATTTTTTATTTGATTTGCTTATGACTTCATAGAACAAAAAAGAATGATAAAAAGTGATTCTTCACTTTGGCATATTATTTTCTGCCCTTTAAAAATGGAGATTTATGTATTTGACAGTTGCATAATTTTACATGATACTACTGTTGATGAAAACCCAGTTGGTCTCTCAGAAAAAAAATGGAAAAGCTATCTTCTTTAGCAATTAAAAATCAAGAGAATAAGGATTTTAATAAGCCTCATGGGAGACTTGTCTTTTGTATCTTTGATAAATACATGATTCTAAGAATGAATTATATGAGTAGCAATAATTTCCCAGTAATGTGATCATTAAAAGGGCTCCCAACTGCAATATATCAGTATTAATTGGGAACAGATGATCACTTTACTGACATGCTCAAGTCATTATCCATATTTCAATACTTCATGAATACCTGAATATTCTTAATGAAGTAATTATTTTTTAAAAGATTTTCAGTGCAACCCTTAATAGGATTGTTTACTTTAAACTAGGAAAAAGTAAAAAACAAAAACATAGAATTAAGCATTGCTGATAAAGATTATTTGAGAAAAGTATTTTGGGAAAATGAGCCAAATATTAACTTTTCATTATTTTTGGGTGTATAATAACACGACAATTATGCTATGCATTACCAGTTTTGGTATGTAAGCAATATCAAACAGCATTGATGCCTGTTTCTTGAACTACTGGTCCAAATTTTGGAATATAATCTATTAATTTAAATTAAAAAAATACAAAATAATGAACCCCCCAAATCCCGACAAGAATTTTGTATTTCCTACTGAGTATGACTTTTATATAATTTATTTAAGACCTGTGAGCATCTTTGCCCACCTGTGAAAGTCAAGCTATAATATCTCTGGTATTTGAAGGGATTTCAATGCAAATCAAGCTTGTTTATGTTTTCTTACTTTCTATAATTAATTGTTCACTTTCTAATTTTTAATATAATACAATAATCATATCCTATTATTCAGTTCAGTTCAGTCACTCAGTCGTATCCGACTCTTTGTTTTTTTTTTTTTTTTTGTATCCGACTCTTTGTGACCCCATGAGCTGCAGCACACCAGGCCTCCTTGTCCAACACCAACTCCCGGAGCTCACCCAAACTCATGTCCATTGAGTCGATGATGCCATCCAACCATCTCATCCTCTGTCATCCTCTTCTCCTCCTGCCCTCAATCTTACCCAGCATCAAGGTCTTTTACAGTGAGTCAGCTCTTCACATCAGGTGGCCAAAGTATTGGAGTTTCAGCTTAAACATCAGACCTTCTAATGAAGTCTCAGGACTGATGATATTCTTTATGATGGACTGGTTGGATCTCCTTGCAGTCCAAGGGACTCTCAAGAGTCATCTCCAACACCACAGTTCAAAAGCATCAATTCTTTGGTGCTCAGCTTTCCTTATAGTCCAACTCTCACATCCATACATGACCACTGGAAAAAACATAGCCTTGACTAGATAGACTTTTGTTGACAAAGTAATGTCTCTGCTTTTTAATATGCTGTCTAGGTTGGTCATAACTTTTCTTCCAAAGAGTAATCATCTTTTAATTTCATGGCTGCATTCATCATCTGCAGTAATTTTGGAGCTCCCCAAAATGAAGTGTATCATTGTTTCCACTGTTTCTCCATCTATTTCCCATGAGGTAATGGGACCAGATGCCATGATCTTAGTTTTCTGGATGTTGAGCTTCACTTTCTTCAAGAGGCTCTTTAGTTCCTCTTCACTTTCTGCTATAAGGGTGGTGTCATCTGCATATCTGAGGTTATTGATATTTCTCCCAGCAATCTTGATTCCAGCTTAGTGTTTGTTATAAACCATTTCACCACCAACGAGAATTCTAGTTATTTTCCCTGATGAATCCTGTATTTCAGTCAAACTGCATTTTTATGTATAATTTAACTTGTTATTAATCAAATATATATAAAACTGGTCATTAGAATTGTCATTAATAAAAAACAGTTAGTGTTACCATATTAAGCTGAAATAATTCCTACATAAAGAAGGCAACGAAAGAATGAAGTATTTAGTTGTTTTATGATACCCTTTTAGAGGTAAATGCATAATTTTCATTAAGCATCATTTTACTTTAAATAGTACATTTCCAATAACTTCTCAGGCTCTAGTGGAGCTGAAATTAGGACAAAGCATAAAGGAAATGTTAGTCAATGATAATATTTTTAAATTAAATTGTTTCCCCATAAAAGAAATAGGTTGTTATTGTCCTTTTTCTACTCCTTTTAGATTTTTTTTTTTTTGGTTAAAATGTGCAACCCCAGATAAAATGTGTGCATATGTATGTGTATGTATGTGTTTAAAACAAAAACATTTTATTAAAAGAATTGATACAAAAGGGGCATTCAAAACTTTTTGTTTCTACTCAGATTGTGTTTAGCTATGAGGGACAGAAGAATGACTCAAAAAGCGACTATACCCCTAAAAGCCCTGAACCGAGGTGCAGAGGCAGTACCAATGGGGTTACAGATATGGGACACTGGAGGACTGAAAACTAATATCAAAACACTGGTGTGACATTGAAAATCTTACTGTAATTTTTTTAAGGTATATTTTTTAAAAATTTAACAGAAAAATTGAGAAGATAGTAAAGAGATTCTCATATAGCTCACACATAGTTCCCCCTATTATTGACAGTTTGTCTAATTGTGTCACATTCTTATAATTAATGAATCAATATTAGTACATTATGGGCTCCTTTTGTGGCTCAGCTGGTAAAATATCTGCCTGCAACGGGGGAGACCTGGGTTCAGTACCTGGGTTGGGAAGATCCCCTGGAGAAGGGAAAGGCTACCCACGCCAGTATTCTGGCCTAGAGAATTTCACCGACTGTAAAGTCCATGAGGTCGCAAAGGGTCGGACATGACTGAGCAACTTTCACTTTCACTTCACTCTCACATGAATATATAATTTTTTTTTTTTTTTTTCACATTTCCTTAGGTTTGACCTCAAGTCCTTTTCTGTTCCAGGATCTCATCTAGGATACCACATTACATGTAGAAATTATATCTCCTTAAGCTTCTCTTTGCTATAACAGTTTCTCAGATTTTATTTGTTTTTGATGATCTTGACAATTTTATGAAGTAATGATGAAGTTTTTGTCCCTCATTTGGGACATTTGTGACTTTTATTTTTAAATGTTAGACTAGTATTACATATATTTGGGAGGAAGATTACAGAGATAAAGTACCCTTCACATCATACCATTGATACATACTATCAATATAGTAATTTGCTCATGAATTTGACTATGATCTCCTGTAGAGCTGGGCAAGTGTTTTTCAGGCTTTTCCACTGTAAAGTTATTCTTCTCATGTTTCCTCCACACACATACTTCAGACTTATTTTTAGAAGGAAATCAGAGAAGCCCCACTCCCCAACTGTGCTGGGCGGACGACAGTTCACAATTAAGACTGGGAGCTATGCTTCACTTCCTTGAGGGTAAAATATCCACATAAAATATTTGAAACACTTTTTCATAGATTTGCCTGGTAAACATCATTTATGTATACAAATAATTTATTTGTATCAGTGTAGACCCATGAATATTTATTTCATACTTTGGCTGAAAATCTAATGTGATTTTATTTTGTTGATCAAATTGGGTTGACCATTAGAAGTTCTTTATCCAGCTCTTTTTTCCCTTGGACATATACATTGTGTGTATATTTTGTTTTGTTTTTAACTCTTTATTTTTTGGCACTACTTGATATTCCAGAATTGTCTATTTCATATCTCAGTCTTACTTTATATTATATGAGTTTTTTGAAAAAATTATGATTCCTTTATTGGAAAATAGTATTAGATAGGACAAAATAAACATCGGTGTGCTTGCTTATTGTGACTGAGATTCCAGTCATTTAGATTACAGAGCAAGGAAATACATGTATGTATACTAACACCTGTGTGTGTGTGTGTATATATATACATATACATATATATATACACACAAATACATATATATATATATATATATATATACCTGCTTGTCTGTCTAATCTATCTAGATATTTCTGTAGGTAACCAACTGCATTTACATTAAGAAAAGTTAATGTATGACTCAAATCTATTACCATGTGTATCATTGTCGTCTCCACCCGTTCTTCACATGTTTCTCTCAGTGAGAAACCCCACTTCAACCATTCATTCTGGTATATATATATGTAATGCACAAAAGTAGCAAAACTGTTAACTCACACTCCTGTGGGATACTATCTTATCAGCTAGAGTACAATGCTAAGTGCAGTTTATTTTTATTTTGTCTCATAAACTCAACTCAACATATTAACCTTTTGTTCTATGTCTTGCTATACTGACTCATTAATTCCAGGAGTGTTGTTTTCCCTTCTTTTTTTTTTCTTTTTTTTTTTTTTTAGTCTATCCTTTTATTTTTCTGCCTTGAGAGCTTCTCTTCTTCAAAAGAGAGTATATGATATGTAACAGTTTTGACTATATTCCTTCATCATTTTATGTGAAGTATGTTGGTATCATGGGAAGGGCTAGAGGAGGGGACATATTCACAAGCTTATAGACAAATCTCAGTTTTTAGTGAATCTGTGTTTCTGAGCTGCGACCTTTGCTAGTGCTTTTTTCACCTTCCTAGCTGAGAGAGGGAGGCTACAGGGAGTGGGAGTGGGAGAAATGCCCTTCCCTATGCTCTGCAGATGGTGCCTGCAGCCATGAAATCAAAAGACATTGCTCCTTGGAAGAAAAGCTGTGACCAACATAGACAGCATATTGAAAAGCAGAGATATTACTTTGCTGACAAAGGTCCATATAGTCACAGTTATGGTTTTTCCAGTAGTCATGTACAGGTGTGAGAGTTGGACTATAAATAAACCTAAGTGCCGAAGAATTGATGCTTTTGAACTGTTGTGCTAGAGAAGACTGTTGAGAGTCCCTTGGACTCCAAGGAGATCAAACCAGTCCATCCTAAAGGAAATCAGTCCTGAATATTCATTAGAAGGACTGATGCTGAAGCTGAACTTCTGATTCTTTCGCCACCTGTTGCGAAGAACTGACTCATTTGAGAAGATCTTGAAGCTGGAAAAAGATTGAAGGCAGGAGGAGAAGGGGACGACAGAGGATGAGATGGTTGGATGGCAACACCAACTAGATGGACTTGAATTTGAACAAGCTCCAGGTGCTGGTGATGGACAGGGAAGCCTGGCATGCTGCAGTCCATGGGGTCACAAAGATTTGGACATGACTGAGTAACTCAAATGAACTAAATGCTCTGATAGTCTTTTCCCTTACAGAGGAAGACTTTGGTGATGAGAATTATCTGGGCATATTTCACGATGGTTTTGAAGTGGTGGGTTATCCTGTGATCCCAGTTCTTTGATAGTTCAAGAAATTATATTGATTTGCAGTTTGTTCAATTTTTCTCATGCTCACAGGATGAAAGTGATAATTACAGAGCTCTTTACACATTGAAGTTGAAACCATAAATCTTAAATATTTTAGGTAAGAAATAAAATCTCAAAATGAAATTTGCTCCACCAGCTTTAAGCTTATTTTTATTTTTCCTTTTAATGATGTAATTATCAAGTAACAAATGCCTTCCAAACATGTCTCCCATTATTTTTGGAGCACTTTCAGCTTAATATCTCCCCAAGTTATGAACATTTGAAACTGCTGGCAGCATGTAGTTGGATGGATCTGGTACTCTCTACAGAAAAATGTCACTGAACAGTGTTAGAAGTATATACCTTCTCTGAAAAATAATTTTGTTTCAACTTTTTATTATTGAAATTGCATTCTGTTCTCCAGAAAAGCCATTTATTAAAACAGCCATTGGTAAAATTTATTTTTCAAATGTGAAAATCCAGGATTTCAAGTCTTATTATTGATTTTATATAATCAATGCACAAATGCATAAATATAAATAAAAGTGAAGTGGTACTTTACAGATAATAGATCTGAGAGAACTGTCAGCATGACATCACCAATTAACATTTGCTTTATTTGAAGATAAAGTCTGCCTATGTGACACTAAAAACTAACTAGAATTCATGAAGGATATTAGAAGAGATCATCAACCACTTACACACTAAAAAAAAAAAAAAATCTTACCAACAAAAACATTCACAAAGCATTGCTGGAAGTCAAAGTAAGCTTTATTTTTCAGAATATGGATAAATCTACATTTCAATTGTAATAGTGTATTATTTTTCTATTGCCATATAATAGAATGCCACAAATTTAACAGTTTAAATCACACACATTTTTTATCTCATGGAGTCTGTGTATCAGAATTCAGAGCAAAAATTGTCTGGTGTGTTACAAGGTCTTACAGTGCTGCAATCAAAATGTCAGCTGGGCTACACTGATTTCTGGAAATCAAGGTTCTCTTTAAAAATCACAGGTTGTTATTTTGGATTCTTGTGGACTGAGGGTTCCTCATTCTTTTACTTACTGGTACTTTCAGTTTCTAGAGGTCACAAGAAGTCCTGTGCCGTACTGTTCCTCCATAGGCTCTTTAAAAAGCGCTCAAAATATTATGAGGATATACCCCATGAGGTCATGCCAACCCAGAATAATCTCCTTTTATATTTACTCAAAGTCAACTCATTTGAGATCTGAAGTGGATCTATAAATCCCTTCTCTTATATGATGTAACATAGTTATGAGTTAGAGATCCTATCAAATTCACAAGTTTTTCCCTCATTCAAGGGAAGGGATTACATATGATGCATACAACAAAGGCAAGAATCTTAGGGACCATTTTAAAATTCTGCTTCTGTAAATAAGTTAGCGTTATAGTTTTTGTTCAGTTTGCTTTTAACTATTTTTCTATCTTTAAAGCAAGCAGAAATAATGAGTATGGAGTAGCTACTTCCTATAATTTAGTTTCATTATTACAGATATCATCTTAAATAAAATTGGGGAGTAGTTTTGATAGGTTGTTGCTGTTTATTTTTGTCTTCAAATTTAAAATATAAGTAGCATCCTGCACGTGGAATAAGCATGATACTCTATATAAAGTAGCGAAATACAAAGAAGTACAAAGAAGTTACTTCACTTTTCTTCCTCAAAAATTGTCCCATCCTCATCCTGTCGATTGCAGTTAAGAGACTGGTGCTTGATAAACCTTGACTAGGCAAAGAATCTACTTCTTTCAATCCTACTCTTTCAGCAATTGTGTAACTTTAGATTCACTTTCTAATAGGTACTTCTGCCTGATGTAATTCCAGAAAATGTCTCACTGATTTAAATATTTCTAACAACAAGACATTTTACAACATGCAGTGTAAAGTCATTGATAAAGCCACAGTCACAGATCCTGAATCTGATATACAAAGACGAGCTGGTCAAATATTGCATCACATTTGCTGTCATTAAATTATTTTCAATAAAATATATATCTTCAGCTCATAGATATCATGCTGCTGTTCAAGCTTCTTTGGCTGTCATTTATATGCGTTTTAAGAACAAAATAAAAATTTATTGTTTAGAGTCGTAATTAGCAAACTCTTTCTGAAAGGATCAGGTACTAAATAGCTTTGGCTTTGTGGCCACATTTGGTCTCTTTTGCATAGTCTTCTTTGCTTTTGTTGTTTTTAATTTTAACAAATGTTTTAAAATATAAAAATAATTGTTGGCTCTCAGTCTGACCAAAAACAAGCTCTAATCCACATTTGACTTTCTGGTAGTAGCTTACTGACCCTTAATTTGGAGGAATAAAATTATAAACTAAACATCTCACCTTTGCTTGCTAGCCCCAACAGTCTATAAGAACTTGTGTGTGTGTGTGTGTGTGTGTGTGTTCAGTTGTGTTCAACTCTTTGCAACACCATGGACTGTAGACTACCAGGTCCTCAGTCCATGGGAATTTTCAGGCAAGAATACTAGATTGGGTTGCCATTTTCCTCTTCCAGTGGGTCTTCTGACCCGGGGATCAAACTCTTGTCTCGTGTATGTTCTGTATTACAAATGCTGAAGAATTCTTTACCTGCTGTGCCACCAAGGAAGTTTATGGCTTCCCTGGTGGTTCAATGGTAAAGAATCTGCCTGCAGTGCAGAAGCCACTGGAGACACAGGTTCGATCCAAGGCCAGGAAGATCCCCTGGAGGAGGACATGTCAACCCACTCCAGTAATCTTTCATGGAGAATTCCATGGACACAGGAGCCTGGCAGGCTGCAGTCCATGGGGTCTCAAAGAGTCAACCATGACTGAAGTGATGTGGCACTAAATTTCATTTCTAAAAAGAAATGCAACCATGGTTTCCAAACTTTTTCTTTTCTCTTTAAAAAAAAAACTTATGTATTTATGCATGTGTGTGTGCATGTATGTATGCTTGTCTGTATTTATTTATGTTTATTTAGACTGGTTTTACACTGGAGTTAGTATAATTTATACAAGGCCTGAAACTCAACTCCTCTCCCATTCAAAGCAATTTGTCTAAAGAACTTATTTTGGATCATGAGTAAGGATAACATTACATTAAGGATAATCTTGAAACCACTTACTGTATATATTTTATATATATACAAAATTTTATAGATTATTTTTATAGGCAGAATTTTAAGATGGTCCTATGACTGTCAGCCTTCACTAAAAAGCCTGGAATTGTGCCACTTTAGGACAAATGGAGATGATCTAGAGGGGTCTAATATAAGCATGAGATCTTACAACAATGTTTTTCTATTTTATGTGGTGGAAGAAAAATTTAGAGACACTTAATATCAGAGAAATAGTCTGTTCTTGGCTCTGAATATGGAAAGCACAAGAGGTCAGCCTTTAAGAACTGAGAGTGATGCTTGTCTGGCTGTCAACAAGAAAACAGAGACTTCAGTAACACTGGAACCCGGATTCTCACACAGCCCAAATGACCTTGGAAGCCAGTTTTCCTCAGAGCCTTTAATAGGAAGCCACCAAACCAACGCCTTGATTCCAACCTTGTGTGGCCCTAAGCAGAACCCAGACAAGATGTCTCAGACTTCCGATTCATTGAACCGTGAGCTAAGAACTAGGTGCTGTTTTAAGTTGCAAGATTATGATAATCCTCTGGGTAAGAATAGAAAACTTAGATAGCTATCATTTCTAACAAATTACTTGCAATCTGCTACATCTGTGTCATTACCTAGACCCAACAATTATCAACCCAAAGACCTTCCTAATCCATCACATATTATTTTCAAACAAATGCCACATAATAGGTAACTTCTGCTGCTGCTAAATCACTTCACTTGTGTCCGACTCTTTGCAACCCCATGATGAACTATAGCCCACCAGGTTCCTCTGTCCATGGGATTCTCCAGGTAAGAATAATAGAGTGGGTTGTTATTCCCTTCTCCAGGGGGTCTTCCCCAAACAGGGATAAAATCCTCATCTCTTACTGTCTCCTGGATTGGCAGGCATGTTCTTTACCACTAGCACCACTTGTGAAGCTAAAGTGTTTCAAGATTTTTTTCTGTGATGGTTTATTCTGATGCGCCACATGGTATTTAGTTAAATATAATTTCAGGATGTTTCTGAGTGAAATTAGCATGTAAATCTATGAACTAAGTGAAGTAGGTTGCTGTCTCCAATGTCAACAGGCATCCTCTTGAGGGCCTGATGTGAACAAAAAGGCCTCACAATGAAGCTAAGTGAGGCCCGGGTGACTCCTGAGCATGGAGGCCCTTTTGTTCACCTGTTTCTTGTAGGCAAGACTCCAGCCTCCATGACCTGAGTTTCAAAGAGCAGATATAAACAGTTGTACATCAGCGGAGAAAAAGCCAAGAAACCACCTGAGGCAAGATTAAAGGGACCAGGGAAGCCCATTCAGATTCTGAGACTGACCACGTGAGATGGGATTAAAGGAGTACATTAGTCAGAGTTCTCTAGTGGCAGAACAAATAAATTTCAGAAACAGTACATTTTTATTTGATGCAAGACTCCCTTGATGATCATTTACTAAAATGAGAGTTTAATAGATAACAAGCTCTTTTTATAAATCATTAATGGATAATTCTAGATCTCTTATTTGATCTGCATGAATTTTGGTTTAGTGATATTTCATTTCACAAAATGAAAGCATAGCTCATAGCCCAAATCCTTATTTGTAGGTTTTCTTTTTCTTTTTTTTTTTCTCTGTTCTATTCGGGGAATGGTATTCTTTAATGCACGCTTTTGGTATTTTAATACTTAAATTGCTATAGTTCACAATACACTAGCATGTCATGATTGTTTCACAATATACACATATATCATTATGTTGTATATTTCAAACTTATTCAATGCTATATGTAAAGTATATCTCAATAAAACTAGAGCAAAATGAAAAAAACAAACATATGCTTTTACAAGACAAATATCTGCTGGTTCTAACAACATATGTGTTTCCTACCAATGCAGGAAATGTGGATTCAATTCCTGGGTAAGGAAGATCCCTTGGAGATGGACTTGGCAACCCACTTCAGTATGCTTTCCTGGACAATCCCATGGGAAGAGGAGCCTGGTGGAGTTCATGGAGTCTCTAAAGAGTGGGATGTGACTTAGCACTGCTTAGCAACTACCCCATGCACTGTAGCCCTCCAGGTTCCTCTGTCCATGGGATTGTCCAGGCAAGCATACTGGAGTGGGTTGCCATTTCCTTGTCTGGGTGATCTTCCTGACACAGGAGGGCTCAAACCCACAGCTCCTGCATTGCAGGTAGATTCTTTACTACTGTGCCGTATAACATCATTAGTGACTGAACAACAACAATGAAGAAATACCAGAAGTAATTTTCTAGGTACCAACTCTGTTCAGCTATCTCCTGAAATGTGTTTTTCTAGATACTGAAAGACGGAAATTGAAACGAGGGAAGAAAATGAATGGCACACTACTTTGCCCATCTCATTTTCCCCATAAAGTGTGTTAAGCACATTGCTTTAAAGACTTGTATGGAGAGAACAAGATAAAAATATCATTGCTCTTAAGATAACATCTATGAGAGGATTTTGTGGAGATGGGAAATTTATCAAACTAAACACATAAATAAACGTGCCAAAGTCAAATTGCAAGATTCAACTTCTCTAAAGAAAAAATAAAAGCTTAGTGAAGGGCCAAAGACAATTTGTCTGACATAGTAACTAATGTCGTATGACCTGCAACATTAGACAGATTAGAATCAAGCATGTGTTTGCTATTCCAGGCACAAAAAATCACATGTGGGAAATCCCTAAGGCAGAAATGAATTTAAAATGCTTGAAAACAGAGAGAAAACATGTGGTTCAGACACAATGAACAAGATGAGAGTTGCTATAAGAGTTATTCTGATGGAATTTCACAGGAACTTTGTAGCTAGACCCCTGGGGTAGGATATAGCAGGACTGTAGACTTGATTCTCAGCCCCACTTACAGACACTAAAATATTTTAGCAGAAGCCATGCGTTCCAGTTTGAGGCCTATTAGAGACCCAAAATTCTTGGTCACCTCCATGTTTGCCTATATCCCCTCAAAATATTCTATTTCTTGAAGTCTTCCTCATCTCATTTTAATATGTGTAGGAAAAAGATTTACCTCTTTTTCCTCCTTCTGTCATTATTCCCAAGCGGGCCACTATCAATTTAATTAGGGTTATTATAAAAGTCTCAATAATCTTCTGGTTCCCATCCTTGCAGTCACAGTGATCCTTTAAAAATATAAATTAGTTCTACTCAGATGGACGAAACTGGAGCCCATTATCCAGAGTGAAGTAAGCCAGAAGCAAAAACAACAATACAGTATATTAACGCATATATATGGAATTTAGGAAGACGGTAACGAGAACCCAGCATGCGAGACAGCAAAAGGAACACAGATGTATAGACTAGACTCAGGGCCTCTGTGGATGAGGGAAAGGGTGGGATGATATGGGAGAATGGCATTGAAACATGTTAATTATCATATGTCTAAGCAATAGCCGCCCAGGATTGATGCTTGGGACTGGTGCAACGAGATTTCCCGGGGGGAGGGAGGAGGGAGGGGGGTTATGGAGGGGGAGCATATGTGAACCCATGGTGATATCATGTCACTGTTTGGCAAAACTAATAAAAAAAATGTTTAATAAAAAAATATATATATATATATATAAATTAGATCCAGTGATGGGTTTGCAAAAGATCTTTCAATGTTTTCATTGGCAGCATCGTATAAAATATGAAAGACTCACCACTGTCAACAAAATCTTGCCCTATATGCTCCTCTGACAACATCACTTCTAGATCCCTTCTCTGTCACTTTGTTCCAGCCATATCCTTCCAATAAGAATGTCACAAGCACGCGCCTTCCTTAAAGTCTTGCACTATTCACTCCACCTGGTAGAATCTTTTCTCAGGTATCCACACGGCTCATTTCCTTATTCCTTCATGTAGCTGGTGAAATTCACTACATCTGAGAAGCCTTCCCTGACTTATAGTTATCTAACACTAGCTTTCATGCTTTAATCATCACTCTGTATTTTCATTCTTGGCTTTATTTTTCTTCATGGCTCTTATCACTACCCAACATATATATTTCTCTGTAGTATCTCCCTCCAATACAATATAAACTTATTGAAATCAAGGTCCTTGTTTTCTTTGCTGCTGCAGTCACAACCTAAAGCATCTCTTAAAATGTAGCAGATAATCAATACATTTGTTGATTGAATTTTGTCTTAAAAATTATATTCTGCCTACCATGAGAAGAATATTTCATAGCTAAGAAATTAGATGCTGGGGATCTACTTGGAGAGATTTTAGAGGAGTAGTCTCGAAAAGAAATGATGTTGATTAGGATTACAGTGATAATAGTATAGGTGAAAAGATGAGGAGATATTTCTGAAATATGTTAGAGTAAAGAGCATAGGAATTATTCCTGGAATTGAGGAGGAAAAGCAGAAGGAAATTGTAATTTGGGCTCATGGTGGCACAATTTACTAAGAGATAATAAGTTAAGGGTTGGGTGGAAGTAGAATCAAGACTTTGATTTGCCATTTATTTCAGATGCCTATCACATAGCACATTTGGCTATTTGAGTTTTGAGCTCAGGAAAAGATATAAATTTGGGAATCCTGATATAATATATTACTGTCATTTGTCATTCCTTTCTTCCATATAATGTAAGAATGGCCAGAATGTTCATTCAGATTTTTCTATAGCATCTTATGGAAAAACCCAAACAAATGTTTTGACCAACCCAATAATATAGTGGATGTAATTTTAAATTATCCCTAAGTACAATGACTTTGGAGTTGATCATTGCACAGTCAATGGGACACTCAGAAAAGTGATATAGGTGGATTCTTGCCTGGCTAACTTTGTCAACTTGTACTTCTGCCATCTTCAAATAGAGGACAATGCCCCTAGCAGCTTTTGGTTCAAGGAGAATGAAAAGATGTATGAAGCAAGCCTGGACAATGCAGATGGAAGATGAATCTAATTGATCCCAGGAGAACTTCAGCTAATTGCACATATCTGGGGGAAATAAATGCCTGGTGAATTTTGGGGTTGCCTTTTCTGCAGAATTATAGCAATAGATATCTGACATATACAATAGCAGTTGGCTTGTAAATGGTAATGAAAATCAGAGTGTAAAATTAGGTCCTCTGGGCAGAGAGGAGACAGAAGAGGCAAGAATCTAGAGCCAATATTAAGGTACTCAAGCATTTTGAGATTATATTCTGTGAGAAGGGAGCAGAAGTAGATGGAGATTGGTTAGTCTTGTGTATGTGTCGTAGGAACTCAAGAAAAGAAGGAAGGATTAGTTAATTATTGAATAAAGCTAAGAGGTGAAATAATTGGTACTAAAATAATTATGTCTTATATTTAATAACACTGAATACAGAGCAGCACCAATGAAGTTATTCCAAAAAATAGCCATTGAGTTCTCTTGATAATATAGTTTTTTTTTGTCTCAGAGTTAAATAGATCATCAAACAAGAATAAAATGTTTGTCATTTTTTCACATTCTATAAATCTTATGATGTGAAGCACAGGCACTTGACATGCTGAAATCTGGATCAGTTCAGCTCAGTTGCTCAGTCATGTCCAACTCTTTGAGACTCCATGAATCCCAGCACTAGGGGCCTCCCTGTCCATCACCGACTCCCAGAGTTTAACCAAACTCATGTCCATCAAGTTGGTGATGCCATCCAGCTATCTCATCCTTTGTCATCCCCTTCTCCTCCTGCCCCAATCCTTCCCAGCATCAGGGACTTTTCCAATGAGTCAACTCCTTGCATGAGGTGGCCAAAGTATTGGAGTTTCAGCTTCAGCATCAGTTTTTCCAATGAACACCCAGGACTGATCTCCTTTAGGATGGACTGGTTGGATCTCCTTGCAGTCCAAGGGACTCTCAAGACTCTTCTCCAACACCACAGCCCAAAAGCATCAATTCTTTGATCCTCAGCTTTCTTCAACATCCAATTCTCACATGCCTACATGACTACTGGAAAAACCATAGCCTTCACTAGATGAACCTTTGTTGGCAAAGTAATGTCTCTGCTTTTTAATATGCTGTCTAGGTTGATCATAACTTTCCTTCCAATGAGAAAGTGTCTTTTAATTTAATGGCTACAATCACCATCTGCAGTGATTTTGGAGCCCATAAAAATAAAGTCTGACACTGTTTCCACTGTTTCCCCATCTATTTGACATGAAGTGATGGGACCAGATACCATGATCTTAGTTTTCTGAATGTTGAGCTTTAAGCCAACTTTTTCACTCCCCGCTTTCCCTTTTATCAAGAGGCTCTTTAGTTCTTCTTCACTTTCTGCCATAAAGGTGGTGTCATCTGCATATCTGAGGTTATTGATATTTCTCCCAGCAATCTTGATTCCAGCTTGTGCCTCTTCCAGCCCAGCATTTCTCATGATGTACTCTGCATATAAGTTAAATAAGCAGGGTGACAATATACAGCCTTGATGTACTCTTTTTCCTATTTGGGACCAGTCTGTTGTTCCATGTTCAGTTCTAGATGTTGCTTCCTGACCTGCATACAGATTTCTCAGGATGTACATCAGGTGGTATGGTATTCCTATCTCTTGAAGAATTTTCCACAGTTTGTTGTAATTTACACAGTCAAAGGCTTTGGCATAGTCAATAAAGCAGAAGTAGATGTTTTTCTGCAACTCTCTTGCTTTTTCAATGATCCAGAGGATGTTGGCAATTTGATCTGATTCCTTTGACTTTTCTAAATAAAGCTTAAACATCTGGAAGTTCATGGTTCACATACTGTTGAAGCCTAGCTTAGAGAATTTTGAGCATTACTTTGCTAGCATGTGAGATGATTGCAATTGTGCGGTAGTTTTAGCATTCTTTGGCATTGCCTTTCTTTGGGATTGGAATGAAAACTGACCTTTTCCCATCTTGTGGCCACTGCTGAGTTTTCCAGATTTGCTGGCATGTTGAATGCAGCACTTCCACAGCATCATCTTCGAATTTGAAACAACTCAATTGGAATTATGTCACCTCCACTAACTTTGCTCATAGTGATGCTTCCTAAGGCCCACTTTACTTCACATTCCAGGATGTCTGGTTCTAGGTGAGTTATCACACCATTGTGGTTATCTGGGTCATTAAGATCTTTTTTGTACAGTTTTTCTGTGTATTCTTGCCACTTCTTAATATCTTCTGCTTCTGTGAGGTCCATACACTTTCTGTCCTTTATTGAGCCCATTTTTGCATGAAATGTTCCCTTGGTGTCTCTAATATTTTTGAAGAGATCTCTATTCTTTCCCATTCTATTGTTTTCCTCTATTTCTTTGCACTGATCACTGAGAAATGCTTTCTTATCTCTCCTTGCCATTCTTTGGAATTCTACATTCAAATAGGTATATCTTTCCTTTTCTCCTTTGCCTTTTGCTTCTCTTATTTTCACAGCTATTTGTTAGGCCTCCTCAGACAATCATTTTGCCTTTTTGCATTTCTTTTTCTTGGGCATGATCTTGATCCCTGACTCCTGTGCAATGTCAGAAAACTCCATGCTAAATAAATACTGTACTATAAACTTGAATGAAATCACTACATTGCCCCAGCATCAAGTTATCTCTAATTATTAGTAAGCACTCTGTCACATATTTAACTATAGTAATAATGGGCATATTTAAATCTGAAAATATATAATAAGTATTGGCATTCTTTAAAAATGAATGCACATATTTTCTAAAAGAAGTTTATGTGATACTTAATACATCAAGTAAAAAAAATCTACTTCTTTGTTAATAATACTCTCCACAGGAACATTCAAGCATTTTTATATTAATTGAAATTAATGACCAAGAACTCCTTTGCTCCTAAGGAAGTTCTTTAGCATATTTTTCATTTTCCCTTATGCTTTAGAGATTTTCAGTTTCATCTGTGGCTTTCCAGCACAAGTATATATATCAAGTGTGTGTGTGTGTGTGTGTGTGTATATATATATATGTGTGTGTGTGTGTATGTGTGTGTGTGTGTGTGTGTGTGTGTGTGTGTGTGTGTTTATCAAGTCCTGCTTCTTTAAAGGGCAATAAAATTGTCAGATATAATATTTAAAGCAGTTTTTGAGAAAGTTAAGTTTTATATTCTGTTCCTTCTGCTGAGATGGTTGTCTTCATACTCAAGAATTCAATTCTATAAGTTTTTAATGGAACAATTTCTCAAACTTGTTATAACTACTGGGAAAAAAATTATTCAAATAATGCTTTCAAGTATGTGAATTTATCACTGTGAGTTAATGTTTAATCATGGATTCCTATTTACTGAAGAAAAAGAATCTGACATTTCACATTTGTACATGTTAGATTATATGATCAAGACATTTAAAACAATACCATGTTTTCAAATGTTTCACAAAATACTACTCCAGACAGTGTGTCTATCAAGTAATATGAAGGCAGATTGACTGAAAAAAAAAAATCGAATACAAGTAAGTTTTTAGTTGATTATTGCTTCAATCTTTATCTAATACGTTTATTTGATTTTTGCCTTTTTTATTTTGGCATACAGAATAAAACATTCCTGAGGGTTATAAACTTCTCTGGGAAAGAAGTATTCTAAGATATTTCTTCAAGTGCAAAATAATGTACTTTTCAATTTACTCAAAGATTTGTAGACATAAAATTCTGATTTACAAAAAAAAAAAAGAGAAAACTCTGTCACCTGACAATGACAATAACAGAAGCAAATAATATGGATTTTAATAATGAACTTTAGTAGTAATTTTTTAAAAATGCATCTTTCTTAAGTTAAAGGATGATTTAAAGCTATGATTTAAATTCAATTCACTTTTATTTCTTTACACTTACAAAACACTAACCACTTACAAAAAAGTAAAACACAGGTTCATGTTATTGAAACAGAAAGTATAACTTACAGCTACACTGAAGATATATGAAAGGTCTAGAAATTTGGAGCATTAGATTATTTTCCCATCTCACATCTATCACCAATATCAGGAACGTGAAGAAAATGACACAGATAAATAAGTCACATTTTATATATATATATATATATATATATATATATATATATATATAAGCTTGTATTCTTAATATATCTTTTCTGTGAAACCTGAAAAAATAGCAAAAATGATGAAAGGCTTAAACTAAACAATTTTTGTTTTTCTCACACTGTATTATATAGAAGCAATAAGATACTTGATAAAGTTGAAAACCAATTTTCTTGAGAAAAAGAAAACACATTCTCCTTAAACTGTTGGCTTTCATGTGTGTGTGTGTGACAGAGAAATAAAATAAATCAATTCAGACCAGCAAAAATATACTATGGTAGCCACAATTTGTCTTATCTGGATGTCACGGCTTGGAGGAAGGTCAAAAGCATTGAGGAAACAAAGGAGAGGGAAGAAAGGAAGAGAGAAAAAAAAGAGAGAGATGGAGAGACAGAGAGAGCAAAAATGAAAGGAAATTCTAGGTAAAGTTAGCTTTGGTATGAAAAATAATTTATTGAAAAAGTTCATTTAACTCAGCATTTTGGAGCCTGGGAAAAATTCCAGTCCTGGATGAAGATCAGCTTTATTAATTCAAGTGTTTGGTAATCATAGATTGCTAATCTGTCATCTGGTTTAAAATGAATGGATGCAACAAAAATTTGCTTGTTAAATAATAGTAAAGTAGAAGTAATAATCCTGGATCTAAAAGGCTTACACTCTGGCTGCAGCGAAAAGTGAAAGTGAAGTGAAAGTCGCTCAGTGATGTCCGACTCTTTCCGACCCCATGGACTGTAGCCTGTCAGGTTCCTCTGTCCATGGGGATTCTCCAGGCAAGAATAATGGAGTGGGCTGCCATTCTTCAAGGGATCTTCCCAACCCAGGATAGAACCAGAGTCTCCCACATTGTAGGTGGATACTTTACCAGCTGAGTCACAAGGGAAGCCCAAGATCACTGGAGTGGGTAGCCTGTCCCTCCTCCAGCAGATCTTTATGACCCAGGAATCGAACTGGGGTCTCCTGCATTGTAGGCAGATTCTTTACCAACTGAGCTGTGAGGGAAGCCCATAGAGAAAACAAATGTTAATTAAACCAGGTAACACCTGCATCGTATATTATCAAAGTGTCTAATTACATGAGATTTTCTGAGGTTCACATCAGATGCTTAAGAAACTTAGATAAGAGCAGGACCACTGCAATCTTGAATGTTTGATATGTTAAATAATGGCTCCCAGAGGTATCCTGGTCCTGATTTCTGGAGTCTGTGAATCTTTCCTTATTTGGCAAATGAGGCTTTGTAGATGTGTTTAAATTAAGGATCTTGGAATAGATAGATGATTCTGGATTACCTGAAATGACTCTAAATGTGATTACAAGTATACTTTGAAGAAGGAAGTAGAAAGTGCCAAGTGTAGAGTCATGTAAAACTAATCCATGGTGCATTTTTGAACTCACTTTTCATGTATTTGTGAACACCTGTGCTGTGTTGTGCTTAGCCCCTCAATTGTATCTGACTCTTTTCCACCTCATGGACTGTAGCTTGCCAGACTCCTCTTTCCATGGGGATTCTCCAGGCTAGAATACTGGAGGGGATTGCCATGCTCCAGAATACTGGAGAGCATTGCCATGCTCTCCTTACGGGGATCTTCCTGACTCAAGAATCCAACTCGGGTCTCCTGCTTTGCAGATGGTTTCTTTACCAGCTGAGCTACCAGGGAAGCCCTTGTTAACAACTACATGCTGATAATTCTAGCACTGTTGCATCACTATAGAGATAAAGTTATCTACAGTCATAAAGCTTATATTTTTTGTGAGGTATAAACTGTAACTAAGTAATCCTATCAATAAATAAGACAATTTCAGAAAGGATTATGCAAAAAAAAATAAGACAGAATAACATGAGAATACCTTTTAAGAGATTGAAAAACACTCTTCATTGGAAGAAAATAAATGCTGGAGAGGATATGGAGAAAAGGGAACCCTCTTACACTGTTGGTGGGAATGCAATATAGTACAGCCACTATGAAGAACAGTGTGGAGATTCCTTAAAAAACTGGAAATAGAACTGCCATATGACCAAGCAATCCCACTGCCGGGCATATACATGGAGGAAAACAGAATTGAAAGAGACACGTGTACCCCAGTGTTCATCACCACATTGTTTACAATAGCCAGGACATGGAAGCACCTAGATGTCCATCAACAGACAAATGGATAAGAAAGCTGTGGTACATATACACAATGGAATATTACTCAGCCATTAAAAAGAATACATTTGAATCAGGTGGACGAAACTAGAGCCTATTATACAGAGTGAAGTAAGCCAGAAGGAAAAACAACAATACACTATACTAACGCATATATATGGAATTTAGAAAGATGGTAATGAGAACCCTGTATGTGAGACAGCAAAAGAGATGCAGATGTATAGAACAGTCTTTTGCACTCTATGGAAGAGGGTAAGTGTGGGATGATATGGAAGAAGAGCATTAAAACATGTAAATTATCATATGTGAAATGAATCACCAGCCCAGGTTTGATGATTGATACAGGGTGCTCAGGGCTGGTGCACTGGGATGACCCAGAGAAATGGAATCAGAAGGGAGGTGGGAGGGGGGTTCTGGAAGGGGAACACATGTATACCCATCGTGGATTCATGTCAATGTATGGCAAAACCAACATGATAATGTAAAGAAAATAAATAAATAAATAAAAATAAATCATACATTCAACAGAGGACTTACATGGAATATATAAAAAACAAAAGTGTTAGTCTGTCAGTCATGTCAGACTCTTTGTGACCTCATGGGTTGTAGCCCACCAGGCTCCGCTGTCCTGGAAAGTTCCTAGGCAAGGATACAGGAGTAGTGGTCCTTCCTTTCTCCAAGGGATGGAACCCAGGTCTTCCACATTGTGAGCAGATTCTTTACTATCTGAGCGACCAGGGAAGTCCCACGAAATACATGAAAGTTTACCTCAAAACATTAGGAAACAAGCTGCCTAATTAAAACACACACACACACACACACACACACACACACACACACACACACAAACAAACACGAAACGCTTAGATTCTTTTTTTTTTTTTTAATTGTTTTTGCCATGCATTGTCATGATATCACCATGGGTTTACATATGCTTCCCCTCCGGAACCCCCCTCCCTCTTCCCTCTCCCCCCCCGGGAAATCTCGCTGCACCAGCCCCGAGCATCAATCCTGGGCTGGCGATTGATTAGACATATGAAAATTAACATGCTTCAATGCCCTTCTCCCATATCATCCCACCCTTACCCTCATCCACAAAGTCCACGAGTCTATTCTATACATCTGCGTTCCTTTTGCTGTCTCGTATGTTGTGTTCTCGTTACCGTCTTTCTAAATTCCATATATATGCGTGAATATACTGTATTGTTGTTTTTGCTTCTGGCTTACTTCACTCTGGATAATGGGCTCCAGTTTCGTCCATCTGAGTAGAATTGCTTCAAATGAATTTTTTTTTTAATGTTGAGTAATATTCCATTGTGTATATGTACCACAGCTTTCTTATCCATTCGTCAGTTGATGGGCATCTAGGTTGCTTCCATGTCCTGGCTATTGTAAACAATGCAGCGATGAACATTGGGGTACACGTGGCTCTTTCAATTCTGGTTTCCTCGGTGTATATGCCCAGCAGTGGGATTGCTGGGTCATAAGGCAGGTCTATTTGCAGCTTTTTAAGGAACCTCCACACTGTTTTCCATAGTGGCTGTACTAGCTTGCATTCCCACCAACAGTGTAAGAGGGTTCCCTTTTCTCCACATCCTCTCCAGCATTTATTGCTTGTAGACTTTTGGATGGCAGCCATTCTGACTGGTGCAAAGTGGTACCTCATTGTAGTTTTGATTTGCATTTCTCTGATAATGAGTGATGTTGAGCATCTTTTCATGTGTTTGTTAGCCATTTTTATATCTTCTTTGGAGAAATGTCTGTTAAGTTCTTTGGCCCACTTTTTAATTGGGTTGTTTATTTTTCTAGAATGGAGCTGCAGGAGTTGTTTGTATATTTTTGAGATTAATTGTTTGTCTGTTGTTTCATTGGCTATTATTTTCTCCCATTCTGAAGCCTGTCTTTTCACCTTGCTTATAGTTTCCTTTGTTGTGCAAAAGCTTTTAATTTTAATTAGGTCCTATTTGTTTATTCGTGTTTTTATTTCCAATATTCTGGGAGGTGGGTCATGGAGTATCCCGCTTTGGGTTATGGCAGAGAGTGTTTTGCCTATGTTATCCTTTAGGAGTTTTATAGTTTCTGGTCTTATGCTTAGATCTTTGATCCATTTTGAGTTTATCTTTGTGTATGGTGTTAGAAAGTGATCTAGTTTCATTCTTTTACAAGTGGCTGTCCAGTTTTCCCAGCACCACTTGTTAAAGAGGTTGTCTTTTCTCCATTGTATATTCTTGCCTCCTTTGTCAAAGATAAGGTGTCCATAGATGCGTGGATTTATCTCTGGGATTTCTATTCTGTTCCATTGATCTATGTTTCTGTCTTTATGCCAGTACCATACTGTCTTATTGACTGTGGATTTGTAGTATAGCCTAAAGTCCGGTAGGTTGATTCCACCCGTTCCATTCTTCTTTCTCAAGATTGCTTTGGCTATACGAGGTTTTTTGTATTTCCATACAAATTGAGAAATTATTTGTTCTAATTCTTTGAAAAAGACCTCTGGTAGCTTGATAGGAATTGCAGTGAATCTATAGATTGCTTTAGGTAGTATACTCATTTTCACTATATTGATTCTTCCAATCCACGAACACGGCACATTTCTCCATATGTTTGTGTCCTCCTTGATTTCTTTCATCAGTGTTTTGTAGTTTTCTATATACAAGTCTTTTGATTCTTTAGGTAGAAATACTCCTAAGTATTTTATTCTTTTTGTTTCGATGGTGAATGGAATTGTTTCCTTAATTTCTCTTTCTGATTTCTCACTGTTAGTGTATAGGAATGCCAGGGATTTCTGTGTGTTGATTTTGTATCCTGAAACTTTGCTATATTCACTGATTAGCTCTAGTAATTTTCTCGTAGAGTCTTTAGGGTTTTCAATATAGAGGATCATGTCATCTGCAAACAGAGAGAGTTTTACTTCTTCTATTCCAATCTGGATTCCTTTGATTTCTTTATCTGCTCTGATTGCTGTGGCCAAGACTTCCAAGACTATGTTGAAAAGTAGTGGTGAGAGTGGGCACCCTTGTCTTGTTCCTGATTTCAGGGGGAATGCTTCCAGTTTTTCACCATTGAGGATAATGTTTGCTGTGGGTTTGTCATATATAGCTTTTATTATGTTGAGGTATGTTCCTCCTATTCCTACTTTTTGGAGGGTTTTTATCATAAATGGATGTTGAATTTTGTCAAAGGCTTTCTCTGCATCTATTGAGATAATCATGTGATTTTTATTTTTCAATTTGTTAATGTGGTGTATTACATTGATTGATTCACGAATATTGAAGAAACCTTGCATCCCTGGGATAAAGCCTACTTGATCATGATGTATGATCTTTTTGATGTGTTGTTGGATTCTATTTGCTAGAATTTTGTTGAGGATTTTTGCATCTAAGTTCATCAGTGATATTGCCCTGTAGTTTTCTTTTTTTGTGGCATCTTTGTCAGGTTTTGGAATTAGGGTGATGGTGGCCTCATAGAATGAGTTTGGAAGTTTACCTTCGTCTGCAATTTTCTGGAAGAGTTTGAGTAGAATAGGTGTTAGCTCTTCTCTAAATTTTTGGTAGAATTCAGCTGTGAAGCCATCTGGTCCTGGGCTTTTGTTTTTTGGAAGATTTCTGATTACGGTTTCAATTTCCGTGCTTGTGATGGGTCTATTAATATTATCTATGTCTTCCTGGTTTAGTCTTGGAAAGTTGTACTTTTCTAGGAATTTGTCCATTTCATCCAGGTTGCCCAGTTTATTTGCATATAGTTGCTGATAATAGTCTCTTATCATCCTTTGTATTTCTGTGTTTTCTGTTGTGATCTCTCCGTTTTCATTTCTAATTCTGTTGATTTGGTTCTTCTCCCTTTGTTTCTTGATGAGTCTGGCTAACGGTTTGTCAATTTTATTTATCTTCTCAAAGAACCAGCTTTTGGCTTGGTTGAATTTTCTATGGTCTCTTTTGTTTCCTTTGCATTTATTTCTGCCCTGATCTTTAAGATTTCTTTCCTTCTACTAGACCTGGGCTTCTGCATCTCTTCCTTTTCTGGTTGCTTTAGGTGTAAAGTAAGGTCATTTATTTGATTTTTCTCTTGTTTCCTGAGGTGAGCTTGTATTGCTATGAACTTTCCCCTTAGAATTGCTTTCACAGTGTCCCATAGGTTTTGGGCTGTTGTGTTTTCATTTTCATTCGTTTCCATGCATAACTGAATTTCAGTTTTGATTTCTTCTGTGATTTGCTGGTTATTCAGCAGTGTGTTGTTGAGCCTCCATATGTTGGAAGTTTTGAAAGGTTTTCTCCTATAATTGATATCTAATCTCACTGCATTGTGGTCAGAAAAGATGCTTGGGATGATTTCAATATTTTTGAATTTATCAAGGTTAGTTTTATGGCCCAGGATGTGATCTATCCTGGAGAAGGTCCCATGTGTGCTTGAGAAAAAGGTGAAATTCCTTGTTTTGGGGTGGAATGACCTATAGATATCAATTAGGTCTAGTTGATCTATTGTATCATTTAAAGTTTGAATTTCCTTGTTACTTTTCTATCTAGTTGATCTATCCATTGGTGTGAGTGGTGTATTAAAGTCTCCCACTATTATTGTGTTGTTGTTGATTTCTCCTTTCATACTTGTTAGCATTTGCCTTACATATTGTGGAGCTCCTATGTTAGGTGCATAAATATTTATAATTGTTATTTCTTCTTCCTTGATTGATCCTTTGATCATTATGTAATGTCCATCTTTATCTCTTTTCACTGCCTTTATTTTAAAGTCTACTTTATCTTATATGAGTATTGCCACTCCTGCTTTCTTTTGGTCTTTATTCCCATGGAATATCTTTTTCCAGCCTTTAACTTTCAGTCTATATGTGTCCCTAGGTTTGAGGTGGGTCTCTTGTAGACAACATATATAGGGATCTTGTTTCTGTATCCAATCGGCCAATCTTTGTCTTTTGGTTGGGGCATTCAGCCCGTTTACATTTAAGGTAATTATTGATAAGTATGATCCCGTTGCCATTTATTTTATTGTTTTGGGTTCCAGATTATCTATCCCATCCGTGTTTCCTATCTAGGCAAGTTCCTTTAGCATTCGTTGGAGGGCTGGTTTGGTGTTACTGAATTCTCTCAGTTTCTGCTTGTCTGAGAAAATTTTGAATTCTCCTTCAAATTTGAATGAGATCCTTGCTGGGTACAGTAATCGGGGTTGTAGATTGTTTTCTTCCTTGACTTTAAGAATGCTCTGCCATTCCCTTCTGGCCTGAAGCGTTTTATTGAGAGATCAGCTGTTATCCTTATGGGATTCCTTTTGTGAGTTATTTTTTGCTTCTCCCTTGCTGCTTTTAATATTTGGTCTTTGTATTTGATATTTACCAATTTGATTAATATGTGTCTTGGGGTGTCCCGCTTGGGGTTCATTCTATTTGGGATTCTCTGTGTTTCTTGGACCTGAGTGGCTATTTGCTTCCCCAATTTAGGGAAATTTTCAACAATTATCTCTTCAAGAATTTTCTGATGGTCTTTCTTTTTGTCTTCTTCTTCTGGGACTCCTATGATTCGAATATTGGTGCGTTTAATATTGTCCCAGAGGTCTCTAAGATTGTCCTCATTTCTTTTAATTCTTTTTTCATTTTTCCTTTCTGTTTCATTTATTTCTGCCATTCTGTCTTCTACCTCACTTATCCTGTCTTCTATCTCTGTTATTCTACTGTTGGTTCCCTCCAGGGTGTTTTTGATCTCATTTATTGCATTATTTATTGTATTTTGACTCTTTTTCATTTCTTCTAAGTCCTTGTTAAAGCTTACCTGCATCTTCTCAATCCTTGCCTGCAGGTTATTGAGCTGCAACTCCAACTTATTTTCCAGGTTTTGGATCATATTCACTATCCTTATTTGGAATTCTTTGTCAGGTAGACATCCTATCTCTTTGTCTTTTGTTTGGTCTAGGGGGTATTTATCCTGTTCCTTTACTTGCTGGGTATTTCTCTGCTTTTTCATCTTGTTTATCTTGCTGTGTTGCCCCTTTATTGTGCGGGTTCCTCACTATGGGAGGGGTTAGATGTGTGGTTTGTAGAAGTTTCCTGGATGGGAAAGCTTGTGTGGTGTTCTGGTGGGTGGATCTGGGTTTCCTCACTGTAACTAACAATGGAGTGTACAGTAAAGAGATTTGAGGTGTCGGTCGACTTGGTTTGACCTTGGGCAACCTGTGTATTGAAGCTCCTGGCAGTGTTCCTCTGTTGCTGGTGAATTTGCTTGGTATATCTTACTCTGGAGCTTGTTGGCCCTTGGGGGTTGATTAATTTCAGTTTTGGTATGGAGGAGGTTGATGAGTTCCTATCGATTAATTAACTCTTGGATCCAGGAATTTTCTGGAATTCTCAGGGTCTGGGTTTAGTCTCCTGTCTTCCAGTAGCCTCAGGGCTCTTTTATCTCTGCACTGATGGTGGCAGAACCCCTAGTTTAGTGATGAGAAGTTTCTTCACAGTGAGGGACACCCTGTCAGGTACACAAAGTTACATGGCATGGACCAGAAGGAGAGGAGAAGAATCCGATGGTGAGGGAGTGAAGTGGCCAGTGATTGCTCCTCTGTGTGCCCTCCACAGCCTGGATCCCATGGAGATGTTCACAGAGTTATATCGAAACGTGAAGAGTGTGGAAGGAGACCGAATTGACCAGAGAGAGAAAGGAGAGAGTCAGATGGATAGAGACAGATCCAGCCAGTGGTCAGTTATTTCAGTGTTCTTCACAGCTGGTAACTCTCAAGCAGAGTCCCAGAGTTGGGTAGAGAATATACAGAGGAAGAGGATGTTGAAGGTGTCTTGGTAGGAGAAGAAAAGAGAAAAGAAAAAGAAAAAAAGAGAGACAAGAATGGGGAGAGAGCAGTCAAGCCACTGATCTCACTCCAAGGTAACGATGAGTATTGGAGCTTGGGTCCTTAAAGGTACAAAGTTGATACCCAATACTAATAGGCAAAGATTAAAAATCTAGAGTAAACACGGGATTCTCAAAATACTGTTACAAAGAAAAAGATAGAAAGAAAGATAAGGAAGAGAAAGAAAAACAAAAACAAAAACAAAAACAAAAAAAAAGAGGAGAAACAAGAATTGGGAGAGAGCAGTCAAGTCAATGATCTCACTCCCAGGTAGCAATGGGTACTGGAGCTTGGATCCTTAAAGGTACAAAGTTGATACCAAATACTAATAAGCAAAGATTAAAAATCTAGAGTAAAGACTGGATTCTCAAAAGTGCTATTATGAAAAAAAGAAAGAAAGAATGATAAAGAAGAAAATACAACAACAACAACAACAAAAATCAGTAAAAAAAAAAATTAAAAAAGGGGAATAAAGTGGAGATATAAAAGGTAAGAAAGGAGATAGGACGGAGAATGCAATAAGGGAGAAAGAGGAGATTAAAAAAAAGGTAAAATAAAAATTAAGGAAAAGAAAGGGGATAAAAAAGAAAATAACAAGGTTATAGGGGACTTAAAAAAACTAAAAAAAAAAATACTAAAAAAAAAAGGGGGAAATAAAAATAAAGGAAAAGAAAGAAAGAAAAAAAAGAAAATAACAAGGTTATAGGGGACTTAAAATTCTAAAAAAAAAAAGGGGGGGAATAAAAAAGTTTTAAAAATTTAAAAGATGTTCCTAGTACAGTTATAACTAAGGCTTTCTCTGGTGCTGGTGCGTACTGGGAGGGGTCAGTTTATTTTTCAGACAATTCCTTGGGTCCGGCTTGTACTTCTCATGGTCTATAGACTCCAAAGCTGTTGCCTCTGCTAGCTTAAGCGTCTTCTGTTTGCTGGTCTTTTATGTGTCTATTCAGCGCTCTGGAGTTTGCCCTGCTCCTGCTGAGTGCGCTTCCCCCGCCCCTTCTGCTCGGCTCTCTGTCGTCCGCCTGGAGCAGTTGGGGAGTGCGGCTTCTCCCCTCCCCCGGCCCAACCTCTGGGCTTTCCCTACGTGCAGCTAAGCACGTCTTCTTAGGTGTGCAGAGCGCCGATCCGTCCCGAATCCCCAGTAGTCTTGGTTAGCACCTAGCTCTGTGTGCAATTTGGCCGAGGAAGCCTCGCTGGGGCTGGGCTATGCCCGCTGGTCTCGGGCAGGGGTTGGGTCTGTCCGCAGCCCAAAGGCGCCCAGCTCCGCCCAGCCGGCCGCCTCCCTGCCGACTCCGCCTCACCCTTTGGTCTCGCCGAGGCTGGGTTATGCCCGCTGCACTCGGGCGGGGGCTGGGCCAGTCTGCAGCCCACAGGCGCCCAGATCTCCTCGCCCGGCCGCCTCCCTGCCGACTCTGCACGCCCTTTGTTCTGTGCCACCCGGCCGGCCGCCTCTCTGCCGACTCCACACCTCTCCTTGTTCTGCGTGGGCCTGGCAGGGGGTCTCTTCCTGGGGAAGGCTACTTCTCAGTCTATCTCTGGTTAGCCCCCTGGGTTGGGTCACTCAGGCTGCTCCGTTCCCTGAGCGCGCGGCCCGCCCCTCCCTGAGCAGTCCGCTTTGGCTAGTGGGGGGTGGGGCGTCCGCCGCCGCTTCCCTGTGCCTTCCAGCCAGAAATGTAGCTTGCAGGGCTTAATTATTAATCTGCTTTTACTCCCAGCTATCTTGCTCTCCAAGATTCACCGCAAATCCGCCCGAGAGAATGCTCCCTGGTATTCGGAAACCTTTCTCCTCTTTTTTTTTTTTTTCCTCTTTATTCCAGACTCCCCTTCCGGGACGGATCCCCGCCCCCAACTCTGTCTCTCCCTTTACTTTTTTCTCTCTCTTTTTTCTTTTGTCCTACCTCCTCTCGTCAGCAATGGGCCGTCCCTTCAGATGCCCGATGTCTTCTGCCAGCATTTAGATCCTGTTTTATGGAGTTTGCGTGGTCTTTAAAAGTTCTTTTGGTGTATTTATTGAGGAGAGAGTGGTTTCCCCGTCCTATTCCTCCACATCTTAGTTCCCCTCCCTACGCTTAGACTCTTTACCAAAGAAGATATGAGATATCAAGTGAGTGCATGGAAGATGTTCAACATTATCAATGTTTAAAGAAACAAATTTAAATGACAATGAGATACATATCAGAGTAGCTAAAATAAAAACATCTGACGATACCAAATACCAGTAACAATGCAGGGCAAATTAAATCTCATACATTATTAGTGGGAATGCAAAATGATACTCTGAAAAATTGTTTAGCAGTATATTATAAATTTAAACATATGGCTGCTATGTGATCCAGGTACCCCACATTTGGATACTTATGCTAGAAATGTAAATAATTTTGTTAACACAAAAATGTGTACACAAATGTTTACCATAATTTTATTTACATCTGACAAAATTTGGGAAGAACTCAAGTACACTTGAGAAGGTAAATGACATCCATAACAATGGAACACTACTAATGAATAAAAAGGAATGTATTAATACAAATCAAAATTTGGATGAATCTCAAAGGCTGAGGAAAGAAACTAGCCTCAAAATATTACATACTACTTGATTCTATTATATGAAATTCTTGTAGAGATCAAACTATAGTGATGGAGAACAGGTCAGTGAATGTCCTTGATCTGGAGTGGATGGAGAATTTGACAATAAAGAAAAAACAGAATGAAAGAGTATTTTGAGGCTCTAAACAAATGGATTCTAGACATGTATGAGACCATATACAAAGGGACTAAATTTCTTGTGCTTAAATGAGAATAAGGGCTCATGTAGGCAGAACGCAGTGTGGATAGGAAGGAAATTGGCATTGGCAAGAGGTCAGTGAGAATTAATAAAGGAAGCCTCACCAAACTGATAAATTTTAAGTAACTAGAACGATATGTAGCTGAATAAAATACTTTTCTCCACAAAAATAATCAAAGACCAAACTGAAAAGGTTACACACATATGATTCTAAAATTGTGACATTCTGGGTAAAGTTATATTCTTGGCATGGTAAATCTCTATCTCTATCTATCTATCTATCGGTTATCAAGGGTTGAGGTGCAGAGAGTTGAATAATTGGAGTACAGAGGATTTCGGTGGCAGTGAAAATATACCCTATGATACAATAATGATGGCACATGTCATTGTAGATTTGCCCAAACCACTGATTATACAGAGTAGATGCAAATATACACTATGGACTTTGGGTGATTATGATTTGTCAGTGTTAGCTCATCAATTGTTACAAATGTTATTCTGGTGAAGAATGTTGATAATAGAAAGGCTATGCAGGAAGTTTATGAGATACTTCTGCATTTTCTCCTAAATTTTGGTGTAAACTTAAAACTGCTTCCCCCAAAATAAAGCCTTACAAATAAATAAATAACCTAAAACAAAACTAACAAGCAAAACTTTTAATATTCTCCCAGAAGGAAAATTCTTTATTCTGAACTGTTTTAACTCTTCTGCAAAGGTCACTGATTTGGTGAGAAGTTTATGATACCTTGAAAGCTTTCTTTCTTCCTTTCCTACCTCCCTCCTTCTTTCCTTTCATTTGATTCTATCTTTGTTTTTTTTTTATTTTAATTTATTTTTACCTCTTTATTACATGTCACTACAATCAAAATGCAAATACTTTAAAAGCAAGAGTACATTTAAAATTTACTTCCACTCTCATGAATTAGAATAGTCTTAAGCATAATAGACACTTGGTGGATAACAGATTTTTCTTTGTTTTCTCTAAACATTTTCCTATAATTTATATATCCTATAAAGAAGTGTGACATAACATTTTCTTTAAGTTTTCTAACATTTTAGAAAAACAAATGTTTCTAATACATTTTGTATTTATCTCAGTAATGCATTCTCCATTTCAAAAGGAGTAAAAAGTTTTTAAGATTTTTTTTAAAGTGATTCTATGGAAAAGTACTAAACAGTAGTAGATATATTTAGATTAGGAAATAGAAGGTTAGGAGAATAACTGATACCTGTTTTCAAGTATACTAAACTTGATTATAAGAATCATGTTGACCATCTTTCCCTAATACATGAAGGTCATGACATAGATAAAGGCATCATAATTTGTTGCAATACTGCTGTATAGACATAGGGAAGAAAACAATGTTTAATCATGATGATAATTAATTACTCAAACAAGTTATCATGGGGACTGTAGAATTCTAATCCTAGGAAATGAAAAAACAGTATAATCCTACATTATTTCTATTAAAGCAAAAGTTTTGATCTCAGTCCATTTCCAAGGCGAATCATTCAGCATTACAGTAATCCAAGTTTATGCCCCAGCCACTAAGGTTGAAGAAGCTGAAGCTGAATGGTGCTATGAAGACATACAAGATCTTTTGGAACTAATACTGAAAAGATATATCTTTTTCCTCATAGGGGATTGGAATGCAAAAGTAGTATTCAGGAGGTAACCTGGAGTAACAGGCACATTTGGCCTTGGAGTATAAAATGAAGCAGGGCAAAAGCTAACAGTTTTATTAAGAGAACACACTGGTCATAGGAAATATCAATAAACTCAGATAGGCAGATGATGCCACGCTAATGGCAGAAAGTGAAGAGGAACTAAAGAGCTTCTTATTGAGGATAAAAGAAGAGAGTGAAAAAATCGACTTAAAACTCAACATTCAAGAGACAAAGATCATGACATCCAGTCCCATCACAAATAGATGGGGGAAAAGTAGAAACGTTGACAGACTTTATTTTCTTGGACTCCAAAATCACTGCAGACAGTGACTGCAGCCATGAAATTAAAATATTCTTCCTCCTTGAAAGGAAGCCATGACAAACCTAGACAGCATTTTAAAAAGCAGATACTGCTGGGCATACACACCAAGGAAAGCATAATTGAAAGAGACATGTATACCCCAATGTTCATCGCTGCATTGTTTACAATAGCCAGGACATGGAAGGAACCTAGATGTCCATCAACTGACGAATGGATAAGAAAGCTGTGGTACATATACACAATGGAATATTACTCAGCCATTAAAAAGAATTCATTTGAATCAGTTCTACTGAGGTGGACGATACTGGAACCTATTATACAGAGTTAAGTAAGCCAGAAGGAAAAACAATACACTATACTAACACACATATATGGAATTTAGAAAGATGGTAATGAGAACCCTGTATGTGAGACAGCAAAAGAAATGCAGATGTATAGAACAGTCTTTTGGACTCTATGGGAGAGGGCAAGGGTGGGATGATATGGGAGAACAGCATTGAAACATGTTAATCATCATATGTGAAATCAATCGCCAGCCCAGGTATGATGCTCAGGGCTGGTGCACCAGGATGACACACAGAGAGGGAATCGGGAAGGAGGTGGGAGGGGGTTTCTGGAAGGGGAACACATGTATACCCATGGCAGATTTATGTCAATGTATGGCAAAACCAACACAATAATGTAAAGAAAATTAAAATAAATAAATTAAATTAAAAATAAATAAATAAAAAGCAGATACATCACTTTGCCAACAAAGACTCATATAGTCAAAGCTATGGTTTTTCCAAAAGTCATGTATGGATGTGAGAGTTGGATCATACAGAAAGCTGAGCAGCAAAGAATTGGTGCTTTTGAACTGTGGTTTTGGAGAATCCCTTAGACTACAAGATCAAACCAATCAATCCCAAAGGAAATCAATCCTGAATATTCATTGGAAGGAATGATGCTGAAGCTGAAGCTCCAATACTTTGGCCACCTGATGCGAACAGCCCACTCATTGGAAAAAATCCTGATGCTGGGAAAGATGGAGGGCAAGAGGAAAAGGGGAAAATAGAGGATTAAATGATTGAATGGTATCACTGACTCAACAGATATGAGTTTGAGCAAACTCTGGGTGACAGTGGAGGACAGGGAATTCTGGAGCACTGCAGTCCATGGGGTTCCAAAGAGGCAGACACAACTTAGCACCTGACCAACAGGGTTCCAGTCTTACTATCAGAGAAAAATAAAACTCCCTTAAAAGTAGAAATCCTTTGTGAAATTAATCAAATTGCTTGCCTTTAAAAACTCAATTTATTAATAGGTAAAGTCAAATTCAAATTATTTTTATTAGGGAAGCTTTATTAATTAAATATTTCTGAGTGCTTTCTAAGTAAATTGAAAGTACTAAAAAATAAAATGATTTTATATTAATCTCTTTATCGTCTATGTATTTGAAGTTCCAATTAAACATATTTTTACATGCAAAGGAACATATTTTATATGCTTTAATTTGTCTTGGAGTTTAGCATACAAATAATCACAAAGAGGATCATTTCACTGTACTGCACGTTTTAAAGCCATGTCCATATTCTAAACATTGATCAACAACAATTTATCAAAAACATTTAAAATTGTGGTAGGTTATATAAGATATTCAAAAGAACTATAAAACAATGTCCTCTCTCAAAAAAGAAAGATAAAACACCACAGGATGTGATAACTGATATGAAAGCTCATTTTGGAAGAACTTATTAGATGTAAAATTATATCTTAGATCTTCAGGGACAAATAGGTCAGCAGCGAGTGAGCAGATTTGGGAGGCTTCACCAGTGCTATTCAGCTTTCACCAGTTTTAGTTCCTTCTGGGTTGGGGTTTACTGACACAGAACTCTAGCATCTTATATAGAAGGTCAGACTGAGCAGTGATTGACATTGCAACATGAAGCAAAATGCAAAGCCATAGAGTAGGCAAGAGTATGCTGTGATTTCAGGATGTTCTTCTAAGCGCTGGAGATAATTAAGAAAGATGTTGGCTAGGCATAATAGTACCCAATTTTATAGAAGTTTATGAACTAGACACTGTGTAGAGAATAGACTAGGAAAGGTTACCTCTGAAAAGGAAAAGTTATGATGGATCAATTCTCCTTACATTATTAAAGGTAGTGAATAACTCAAACATTTAGATGCTTAAAATCTAGTTTAGAGTGACTGTGATGTATTAAAAGAATTGGTTGAAAACATTTATCTTTGGGTAGTGGAGGAAGGAGACAAAAAATATAATAGAATTTATGATAACCTAAAAAGATTTTAGCATATGAAAAATAATAGTTTAAAAGAATTGAGGTAATTCTATTTTTATCAACTGAATATTTTATTAAAGAAATCTACCATATAATAATATAGAACTACTATTAATCACCAAATTCTTATTTATGGATTTATTTTTTTCTTACTGGAAATTTTCATAAATAAAATATTAACATACAACAGCCATTAAAAGTCTTTCAGAAATTTTATTTTTCTATATACCCACTTTAGTTTCTTTCTGAAAATTTTTTACATAACCTATAAAATATCCCAAAGAAAGTATGACATTGCCCTACTTCATCTCCAAGAGTTATGCTGAGTTTAAGATTAAAAATGTGCAAATAAAATCTATGGATAGGTAAGAAAATTTCCCCCTGCTTGAAAATCACAGCCTAATCACAGCAAGATCCTCTTTGGCCCACTTCCTAGAGTAATGGAAATAAAAGAAAAATAAGCAAATGGGACTTAATTAAACTTAAAAGCTTTTGCACTGCAAAGGAAGCAATAAGCAAGATTAAAAGACACCCCTTAGAATGGCAAAAATAATTGTAAACTAAACAACTGACAGAGGATTAATCTCCAGAATACATAAACAGCTCATACACCACCACAACAGAAAAATAAGTAACTCAATCAAAAAGTGCATGGAAAATCTAAACAGACGTTTCTCCAGGAAAGACATACAGATAGCCAATAAACACATGAAAAGATGCTCAACATCACTAATTATTAGAGAAGTGCAAATCAAAGCTATAATGATGTATCACCTCACACTAGTTAGAATGGCCATCATCAAAAAATCTACAAACAATAAATGCTGTAGAGGATGTGGAGAAAAGCAAACACTGCTACACTGTTGTTGGGAATGTAAACTGATACAGCCATTACAGAGGACGGTATGGCAATTCCTTAAAAAACAGGAATAAATTTACCATGTGACTCAGTAACTCCATTACTGGGCATATATTCTGAGAAAACCACAATTTTAAAAGACACATGTACCCCAGTATTCATAACAGCGCTATTCACAATAGCTAGGACATGGAAGTAACCTAGATGACCATCAACAGATGAATGGATAAGAAGATACATCTTCTCTATATACTATGTACATATATACAAAGGAATATTACTCAGCCATAAAAAGAACAAATACAAGTCAGTTCTAGAGAGGAAGATGAACCTAGAGCCTGCTATACAGAGTGAAGTAAGTCAGAAAGAGGAAAATAATTATAATATTAGCATATTAATGTATATATATATATATATGGAATCTAGAAAAATGGCATTGATGAACCTATTTTCAGGGAAGGAATGGAGACACAGATGTAGAGAAGAGACTTGCAGATGCAGCAGGGCAGGGAGAGAGTAGGACAAATAGAGCAAGTAGCATCAACATATATACACTCCTGTGTGTAAGATAAACAGCTGGTGAGAAGTTGCTGTGTAGCACAAGAAGCCCAATCTGGTGCTCTGTAATGACCTGGAGGGGCAAGATAGTGGCATGGGGAGAGAGGTTCAAAAGAGGGGATATATGTATAATTATGGCCAATTTGCACTGTTGTATGGCAAAACCAACACAGTATTATAAAAATTTTAAAACTTTGAAAAAAATCAATTAAATTAAAAAAAAATCACAACCTGCTCAGCTGGAAACACAATGCTTGACTTCATCCATTGAAATGTAATGTTTCTTTATAAAATGCAAACATTTCCTGGATTGGTCATATTCTGAGACATCATTAATTTCTATCTGAATTGCCAGTTAAGATCTCAGCAAGTATTAATTAACAGCCAAAACCAAAAAGTGATTCCAAATCAAATTCTAGGTTTGTGAAAAGGTTCTTAGAGAAGAAGGCAGCCTACAAAAAAGAATATCCTTGTTTATCAGAAGAATGAGAATCACTAAATACTGTATACTTCATAAATTTGATGAGAATATGCTATAGATTCAAACCTGATGTTGTTCTTCAGGCCTATAAAATATATTTATTCTCTTATTCAGGTGGTTCTTAATCCAGTTGTCCTCATTATTCTAAAATTCTGCTTCAAAATATTCTGGACAGTGATAGATTTTCCATTTTTGAGTCAGGGCCAAAGTGTGTTAGAGGGAAGGAGCCAGTTGAGTACACTACCCCTACCCAGTAGGAAACCACTGTATTTTGGATGAAATCAGTCTGTGAACTCATCTGAGAAGCAGGAGGCATGTAGCTACTGAAAGAAGGGATAAATAAATACTAAACTTTCAAGACCTGGTAACTGTAAAACATTAGCTAATTTTCAGATTCCCAGATGTCCAAATGAGGCATTGGTTCGATAAGGCAAAATAAAGATCTGAAGAAATGAAGAACTGGATTGCAATAAGACACACCAGGACCAAGTTATCTTTCCAAGAAGTAGTTTCTGAATAAGCTGAGGTCCCAGGGATCTGTTCAAAACAATAACTGTTGTTTGGGGAGAAGAAGGGCAGGTGGGTTTTAAGACAAGAGGTAAGCCCAGTAGAAAGAATATCACTCTAAGAAAAAGAAGGCAAAAATCTTGTTTTTCTTTTTCTTTGTTTTTCTCAAGAGCACTGTAACCTTAGGCAAGTTATTTCAGATTCATACAGACCTCAGTCGACAATCCCAGTGTATATGGCCAGGAGTATGTAGGACAGTGGGAATGAAAAAATGAATAAGGCATTGGACATGATAATATGACACATGCCTGAAGGAAGCTGACTAAACTAGAGGGTGTTGTAAGATCCCTTTATGTCATTTTGTTAAAGATGCAATAAAAAATTCATTATAACTGGTTGCTATACCTTTGATTTGTTTTGTTTATGCTAAAAATCCACTTCAATAAATTGGGCAAAAATGTATTTGCTAGCAGAGAATCTAAAGGAAATATATGTATATGTGTGTGCCCATTAAACTTTTTTTCTATAGTTCTTAATTTTTCTTAAAAAATAGTGTATTCACTTTTATGACTAGGCCACATATCCAGGTCACTTTCTAATTGCAACTAATGTACATTATAGGAACTGAGAACCATTTCCTAGCTTTGATTTTGAGGCTTATTTGATTTTTTTTTTTTTTTTGTCAAAGTGAGATATGCCTATGTCAGGCAAAGTTTACAATAAGACTTTTCCTCTTAGATTATAATTAAAAACTCTGCTTTTTATTTTATTAGGAGCAAAATCCTTGACAGTGGCCTTCCTCTGCCTCCTATATGCAATCACCATCAAAATTTATCATTTTTACTTTCTAAATATATTTTTCAAATCCATCTACTCTTCAGGCTAAGAAATGATCATCCACAACTTTGGCTTCCTTTCTAGTGTATTCACATCTATTCCAAATCCTCCTAACCCATTCCTCAAACAATGTAAATGTGATCATCTCACACCAGTGCCTAAAAAAGTTTTTCAGCATCTTTCTTTTATCATTTTTAAATATATGTAAATGTTTACACATACACACACACAAACACACACACACACATACACACACTGGCCCGCGATTTCTCTTCTGCTCATTTATTAAATCCTTTCTCCTTCTATCAATATGGCCCACGGTCTTCTCTCAGCTCCTCTGAAGGCATAATATTGTATTTCACTCAGGATCTTCTCCTAGGCTAATTTCCTCCTGACATGTTTTCCTCCTATTTAGTGCAAAGCAAATTTCTCTACATTCTGTAAGATTTACTTTAAATGGCACTTCTTCAGAAACCTTCATTATCACCTCAACCTAGATTAGGTTTCTCTCTTTTTATATAGTTTAATCATTCTCTATACATTTATGTTATATATCTATCAAAAATTATAATTATGATACATTAATGAGCAAGTTAATAATATAGTATTTATTTCCATAAAAGATACCATCAAAATATTTTTTTTTAAAACCCACCATAGCTAGGACTTAGTGTAGTGTTTTACACATCTCATTGGACAAGGAGAGATTTATTATTGTTTTATGTGTTACAGATGCCTAATTTTTAAAACATTTCCAGGCTGGCCTTGGCTCTTGTTGTCTTTTGTAGGCATTTCCATGCATCTATTCCCTGAAGAAGAAAACAGAGCTTTCATGCTTCTGTTATAAAACCTGAGAGAAACCAGTTGCCTAAAATACTTCTTGTACTGTCTCTTCCATTGGATATTATGCTCCATGAGGGCAAGTATTGTGCCTGATTATATTCCCAGACTCTGGTGCTATAGCTCACATATACAAATAATTCAACAAATGTTATAAATTGATAAATATAACTTATTATTCCAATACTAATCTGCCTAACCTTTTTATCCCACTTCCATTCTTAAATTCACCTCAGTTAATCTTGAAATTATTTACATATATATTTACCATTCTTAATATAAATATATTCGCTTCAAAGAATAACATATGCATGAATAGATTCAAAGTCACAAGGTTTATGTATCCAACAGTGTTTTACATTCCACAGTTCTAATATATTTTGAAACCACTAATAGTTTTTAACTCAATAACTTCTAATTAGTTTTTTGAAAAACAAAAGAGGCATTAAAGGGTAATTGAATTTATCCAATTTAAGTATTTATGTCTCAAGAGGCAGAGCTGGAGGAAGCACTAAAGAAAAAAAAGAATGAAAACACTAAGAGAATAAGAATGACACCACCAATTTTTTTTCATTTGAAACATTTTAAGGCATAAATCTGTTTTCACACAATATGTTCAATAGTTCTCATTCCAAACTAAAGCACATTAACTTTTAATCATACAGAAAATGTCAACTCTTAGCCAAAGAACAGGAAAATTCCTTACAAAACTTACCCTGATAAATTAAAGCCTGATGTTAGCTCTGCCAAAGCCTCTAACAGAATTACTTAACAAATTTCAATATAACCAAAATGAAGAAGTAACAGTTCAAAAAATTAGTAAAAGATGCTTTAGTTTTGAGTTTTCTCCCCTGTACCTCACTTGAAAAAAAGAAAATTGGGAGAAATAGTGTCTCTAAAATGTATTGCTTTGCAAAACTAAAGCTTGTATCAACACTCAAAATAAAGATGAAGGTAAAATCGATTTTAAAATGTTATAAAATGCTTTCTTTCTCTCTTACCATGTCTTCTATTTTAACTAAGAATCTCATTAAAATTGAAATAACTTTTTAATTTATGCAACACAGTTAAACACTTACAATTTCTGAAGAGAGGAAATACAATGTTGATTTTTTACTAAGAAACTTAGAAAAAGAGAGTAAGATATCTGGGTTATAGTTAACATTTACTTCTGATTCTTTTTAAAAGGCTACTTAAGCAAATAGATTTGAAGAATCTTTAAAATGATCAGATAAATTAATTAGAATCATAAAAATAATATTCAGGGAAAATAGTCATTAAAACCAGGGCTGTTGCTATTATAAAGAGTAAATAAAGCTCAGTTTTCAAATTGATAATTGCATTTGTCAATGATTTTAATTTGTGTGAGGCATAAATATCACCACAGCCATCAACGCATGAGTGAAAACTAGTGTTCTCTTTGACCAAATCGCTCTTTCTTATGTTCTTGAAAAGTACAGTTTTTGAATGTTGCTCAAGTGTGTCTTTCTCTTTGAAGCCTTGTTTTCTGAACATCCTCACCTAAGGCTTCCCTGGTGGCTCAGTTGGTCAGAAGACCAGCTGCAATGCAGGAGACCTGGATTCGATCCCCGAGTCAGGAAGATCCCCTGGAGATGGAAATGGCGATCTGCTCCAGTTTTCTTGCCTGGGAAATCCCATGGACAGAGGCCAGGCTACAGTGTATGGGGTAATAACAGTAGGACTTGGCTTAGTGACTAAACCACCACCACCTGTACAAGGATCCCTTTCTGTATGAAGAGTTGCCTTTTGAACATCCCCACCTAAACTCCTGCCCCCAATCACATGCTCATTTATGCATAAGGAGCTGCCTTCCCGAATGAGTGCCCACAGTGCTACTCTCTCAGTCCTTACATTTCGTTTGCATGAGTTCTTTTCTTCCCCAAACCATCAAACTCACAGTATTTGTTTTACCCATCTGTGGACTGGGATCTAGCCCACCACCTGTTCCAAAGTGGCAATGCAAACATGTTGAACATTTTAATCCATTGTGTAGAATCTAGTTAGTGAAGAGTGATATAATTAAGAAAATCTATATTTGTGTCCCATTTACAAAACGCAAGTTTATGTCCCATAGACTATTTCTTTTAGAGTACTTCACTAGTTCCACGTTGAATATATGGAACAGATTATGCCATTTTGATGTGAGAGTGATTGTTTTTTTACTACCCACAGGGATAACTTTAAACCAGGGCCAACAAGATCATGCATCAAAAGGACAAGAAAACTAGTGCAATTGAAGTAAAATAATAAAAATAAATGAAAAATTCTGGTATGCTCAAAGACAGTAGTGAACATGACAGCCAACTAACATTCATTTTTGCCATTCTAAAGGAGGCAGCTACTTTACTTCCAGATAATTGTTGAACAGAAAGAGTATATTTTTGCTTATCTTGATTTTCTATTAGAAACTAGATCTTATATTGATTAATTTGCTTTTCACTCATGACATATTTATGGTAAGTGTGGCTTCATTTGGTTTTCTATGCAACTTCCCAAACTTAAGCCATTACTAGCTTTTCTCTAAACCATGACCTTAAGAATGACCCTTTTACCCATCTGTTCTATTAATAAAGATGTAAACATCTTCAATCTCCTATGTCTAACTTTTGTTGAACATCCTCTCAGTTACTACTACCTATGAGAGAACTTCAAGGTGTCTCATTCTGAGATTCTCAGGCCTAACACCAATCCCCTAATTCACAGTCACACATTTTCTCATACGTTTTCTTGGAGTGAACAGTCAAGAAAAGCATGGTATTGTTGTAGAGGCAGAAATTATTTTTTTCTTGCCTTTGAGGTCCTCTCTGTCCATGTCAGTCACTCAGTCTTGTTCAACCATTTGTGACCTCATTTGCTGTAGCCCACCAGGCTCCACTGTCCATGGAATCCTGTAGGCAAGAATACTGGAGAGGGTTGCCATTTCCTACTCTAGGGAATCTTCCTAACCCAGAGGTTGAACCCAGGTATACTGCATTGTAGGCAGATTCTTTACTGTCTGAGCCACCAGGGAAGCCCTTAAGGTCCTTAGATGGACTGAATAAATAAATTGACAAAATCAGATTAACAGGAGAAAAACAAATTTCATACACATGGGAAAGCAAAAGAGTTAGTCTCTCAGTCATGCCCGATCTTTTCAACCCCATGGACTGTAACAGCCCACCAGGCTCCTCTGTCTATGAGATTTTCCAGGCAAGAATATTGGAGTGGGTAGCCATTCTTTTCTCCAGGGGATCTTCCTGACTCACAAAGTAAATCCAAGTCTCCCACATTGCAGGCAGATTCTTTACTGTCTGAGCCACCAGGGAAATCCCTATAAAAAACATGAGACTTGAAGGGAAACAGGCAATTATGGATTGCATGCCACCCTGAGCTAAGGAATGGGAGAGGGACTTGGAGTCTGGAAGGGAAAGAGGGCAATTCAAGGACTGGAAGAGGATCAGATATTTGCTAAATCAGACATTTTCCCAGCCATGTAGTTAATTCTTTCAGATAATAAAGTTACCTCTGATAATAGTTTTTTTTTTTTTTCCCCTGGGCTAGGCCTCTCACTGAAATTCTTTTAGGCAGCTAGGGTAGAGGTAGAAATTTTCCTGATTCTGCTGAGCACTGATTGTCCTCAACTTGAAATAATTTACATGCCAAAGTGGTGTGTTCTGGAGAGTTGAATTCTAAGTGCCCTCATTGTCTCTGCCTTTGAGGCTACAGAGCACTCTCCTAAATGCAAACCGCAAGTGGCCTTAAGGAATCTGTTTCTTAATTAACCTAAGATCTACATACTTGATTAAGGGAGGGTTTGATTTAATACATTTACTATTTGATTCACAAATTATTTTTCACGTATGAAATATATTCATTCTAGAGACTAAAGGAGAAAATATATTTTATGTTTCTAGATTGTTTAGATTCAGAGATTACATGTGTACCTTTAATAATTTTAAAAATTATTTCAAGTAATTATTTGTATTGAATAATTTTAAGAAGGTCCTGAGGAAGTAGAGAGCTTCTTGCTTTTTCTTATTATCTTCAATATGAGATTTCCAATTTAAATGAATTGCATACATTTAAATTGAGATCTTGTATCCATGTTTTGTCCTTTTTCCTTTGGTCTTTCATAATCATTGGTAGAGAAATATTCTACAGCCACCTTTGCATTGCCTTACTGGTCATTTTTAACCCAGCACTCTGACAATTCACAACATTTGACTTTACAAAATCTTGATCTTAAAGTTTTATTAACATGAATAATTTCTATCAATTTTATCCAAAGCCACATTATATTTTATTAAATGTTCTGTTTAGGAGAGTGAAAAGTTTTCTCATTGTTCTTCTAAAATGCCTTGCATATGCTTATAACTTCATGCTTATTATTCCTAACCTTAGTGTGTTAGTCACTCAGTCATGTCCAACTCTTTGAGAGTCCATGGATGGTAGCTTGCCAGGTTTCTCTGTCCATGGGATTCTCCAGGCAAGAATACTGGAGTGGATTGCCATTTTCTTTGCCAAGGGATCTTCACAACCCAAGGATCAAACTCAAGTCTCCTGAATTGCAGATGGATCCTTTACCATCTGAGCCACCAAGGAAGCCCTATTCCTAACCCTAACCTCGTCTTAATATGTATACTATGAAACATGGAAGCTCCTGAATCTCTTTCAGGTCATAGTTAGTTATGTTGTATTACACTGCTTGAAATTTTAGCCAATTCCCCCCCCCCCCCATTACTGCAAGTTAGTAGCACAAGAACAATTATTTTTCTCTTATCTGAATTATAATTAACATGTGTTCAGTCTTGTCCAACTCTTTGCAACCCCATGGACTGTAGCCTGCCAGGCTCCTCTATCTAGGGGATTTCCCAGACTAGAATACTGGAGTGGGTTGCCATTTTTTCTCCAGGGGATCTTCCGGATTCAGTGATTGAACCCATGTTTCCTGTGTCTCCTGCATTGCAGGCAGATTCTTTATCTTCTGAGACATCAGGGAAATTCCATAGTACTTTGACTATTATAATTGGTCAAAATCATATAGAAAAAGGTACCAATAAAATTAAGCTGCCTTGTAACTTGTAACATAAAATTTAATTATTGTTTCTAGCAAACAAAATGGAAATGGAGAACAGTTGCTATCATGTTCTCATTATCTAATAAAAGGAAGTAAGTGAACTCATGAGGAAAGGAAAAACACACTTTTACTGACCCTAAATGTAAAGAGAAATTCATTATGTAAATGTTTTCTCCAAACAGCATAAGGAACATGCCTTTAATAGAAGTATAACAAAATATTGGACTGAATTTTTCATTTACTCATTTCTTATGTTTATCCACAATAAAGACAATAAACATAATGCAGGATCAAATTCCTATGAGGGAATATCTGTGAGATTAAAATTATATTACAGTATAAGTTTGAAGAGCTCTTGCTATGAGAGAAAAAAAAACAAACAAACACTGAATTATTTTATATTATGGAAAGGGTAAAACTGTAGGTAGAAAAGGATTGAAATGTTATTTTGATTTAACTATGGAGAAAAAAAATCAAAAGACTGCAATGTGGGAGACACATGATTAAACTTGTGCTTCTGAAAGATAATTCAGTTATTCGTGCCACCACTTCAAGTTGCATATGATTATCCTATTGAAATAATCACATAGATATATTTCAGAGACTTCTATGGATGCTATGCTTGACTTAAAAATTTAAAATTTGTGAGCATCGATTAGGAATTGATTACATGCTGTAAATATATGTTAAGAAATACTCCATAGTACAGCAAAATAAAGAAGATTCATGTTCACAGGTACAGAAAGATCTAAAAAATTGCTAATTAAAGAAAGAGGTTCAGTCTAAAATTTTTGTTCCAGCATTTAGAATTATGGAAGCAGGTTCTTTCACACACTGAAAGAAAAAGCTAGACTTTTTCAATGCTTTTAACTCCTTGGGAATCTGAACTTACAGAATAATGAACTGACCCAAAATCTAAAGGGAGATAGTGCCTGCAGAGAGAGAGAAGAGAGACAGAGCCCGGAAGAGCTGAGCATCTAAAATCAAACACACAGGTGAAGACTGAGTGTGAGCAGGTAGAGAGTATGTAGCCTCCAATGTTGCAGAAAAATGGGAGAATTCATTAACTTCTTGACAGATTTTTCTACAAACCCTCTAAAGACACTAAAAATCTTGGAAAGAGCCCAGCAGTCTTCACTGCGGTTCAGTGCAGACTTGCAAGGGAGACCAGCAGTCCTTGAGGACAGGTGAAAAACTCCATCAGGAATTTTCTCCCGCTCTACACTAAAGAGCAACCTCTTCCATTATTCTTTCCTGAAAAATCCCATGCACAGAGAAACCTGGCGGGCTACAGTTCATGGGGTCTCAAAGAGCTGACACGACTGAGGGACTGAAGACTCACACTATAGAGCAGAAACCTGACTGTGCACGGAATTGGTAACTGGGGCGACTGCCCTTAGGGCACTTGTGAAAACTCCACACAGAGAGGTGAAGGGATGGGGGAAACAAAAACGGAAAACACTTCTGAAAATTGTCAAGCACTATCTTATTTAAAGTACCTTTTATTCAATTTAAAAAAATAAAGTTTAAAGAAAAGGAAGCAAACACACATGATAAGCAGCTACTCCTAGGGAGGTGTATGAGTATGCATTGTGCCCAGAACTATTGAGGCCAAGGGGTACAGACCTCTTGGAAAGTAGGTTGGCGGGCTCTCACAGGGATTTTATGTGATAAATTCAACTCATTTCTACACATAAGGCTATTCTGGTTTTTCATTTCATTTTTAATGAGTGGTGGTTGTGTTCTTTTGTTTTTGAAAGAATTAGTTCATTTCCCTTGGTATACTTTTGATGTCTGCAGAGTCTGAGTAATAGGGCATCTTTCATTGCTCATTTTGCTAATTTGGGTCATATTTTTCCAATTTTGCTGGATGTTCATTGGTTTTATTATTTTTTTTCAAGTACCAGTTTTAGGTTTCCTTGATTTTCTCTATTGTTTCTTTCTTCTCATCTTTATTATTTCCTTCATTCTGCATACTCAGATTTATTTTATTTTTGTTTACTGGTTTTGGAAGGGGGAAGCTAAGATTATTGGTTTGAGACCTTTCTTCTTTTCTAATATAGGCACTTATTAGAAAATTTCCCTTAAGCATTGCTTTAGCTGATTACCACAGATTTCGATGTTATAGTTTTAATTTCCTTTCACCTCAAGCATTAGTCGTTCAGTCATGTGTGACTCTTAGCAACCTCATGGACTATAGCCTTCCAGGCACCTCTGTTCATGGGATTCTCCAGGCAAGAATACCAGAGTGGGTTGCTTTTCCTTTCACCTCAAAATATTTTCTAATTATTCACAATGATCTATGTAACTCAAGAGGCAGATGGGCCCCTCCAGTTTAAAGCTATTGATTAAAACTCCAAAACAGAATAGCAGAGCAGTAAAAGGAGGAGGCTCGACCCTGCACAGACATATTCTTATTTCCAAAATCAGGAGACTTCCTCGACCACTTCCTCCAAGAAAAGACTCCTGGAGGCTGATGGGGGTCATGTCAAAGGATATCCTAACCAGATGCCTTTTTGGTAGAATCCATCTTGGCTCAGAGATACGTGAACACACATGGGAGTATCCTGAGATATACCAAATATGGACTGTGAACCAGGCAAATCTTAATGATTGAAAGGAAATCCAGAAGAAACGCCTTATAAAAGTAATGCAAACTGCCAATAGGGCGCAACTCAGTGGCTCTCCCTCTGAGGCTGCCTATGTGTCTATCCACATGTACGGTACTCTTTTTCCTCCTAATAAATACTTTACTTGCTTCACTACTTTCTGTGTTTGTGGAAATTCTTTTCTGCAAAACTGAAGGGCCAGGGCCCTTATCACTGACCACTGGTCTAGTAGGTAGGATCTGGTGCTGTCAGTGCTGTGACCCAACTCAGTCTCTGAGAGGGAACCCAGGTTCTGCTCCATTGCAGGCTGAGGCCACCTGAAATCATATGAATTACATAGAAACTTGTAGTGTTTTTTGAAAATGTTTGGTAGATTTCCTATTATCTTCTGTTAATTTCATTAAGGTCAAAGAATACCACACTATGATTTAGATTTTTTAGATATTTTTGGGTTGGGATTATGATACAAAACACAGTTTATCTTGGTGCATATTCCACACACAATTGAAAACACAGTGTATTTTGCTATTGTAGGAGGAAGTGTTTTATACATATCATATCCCTTTGGTTGATGGTGTTATATTCTATACTCTTGCTGATTTTCTGTTTGTTACTTCTATATTATTACTTTAAAAGGACCATTGTAGTCTCCATCATTAACTATGGATTTTTCTATTGGTCCTTTCAGTTCTATGAGTTTTCCCATCTTATATTATAAGACTCCCTTATTATCTAACTATATATTTAGTATTGCTATATCTTCCTGATGAATTTATTCCTTTAGTGTGTCTTTATCTCTATTAATATTCTTTTTTCTTGTTTATTTTCTTAAGTTATTTATTGATATAAATATAATCACTGCTTTCTTCTGATTGGCATTAATGTGGTTGAACCATTCTTATCCTACAGTTAACCAACATAAATCACTATATTTGAAATGAATCTCCTGTAAAATTAATGTATTGGAATTGTTTTTAAACATAAATCAGTCTCTTTTATTTAGTTGATGGATTTAAATCGTTAAATTCAACATAATTTTAACATGTTTTGATTTGACCTATCGTTTCATTATTTTCTGGTTGCTTTATATATATACATATATATATGCATCTATATATACATTTCTCTACTTCTCTTTTCCACATATCTTTTGAGTTATTTAAACATATCTTATTATTCTATTTTAATTCTTCTATTATCTTTTGAGGCTTTCTTTTTTATATTTTTGGTGTTGCTACAGATATAATATATAGTTAATGTTCGCATTTTCCTTACAATGAATATATTAGCACATCAAGTAGCAATTTTACATTGGGAAGGTTCTGTGGGCTTCCTATTGGTTTGTAATTGTCTCATATGTATCTAGATCCATATCTAGCTAGCTAGCTAGCAAGCTATTGAAAATTCAATTGGATTGTGATTTTAACAGTCATATAGAATTAAATGACTCAAAAGTAGAAAAATTTTTGTTATCAGTTCAGTTCAGTCACTCAGGCTTGTCCGGCTCTGTGCGACCCCATGGACTGTAGCATGCCAGGCTTCCCTATGCATCACCAACTCCCAGAGCTTGCTCAAACTCATGTCTATCAAGCCGGTGATACCTTCCACCCATTTTATCCTCTGTCATCCCCTTCTCCTCCCTCCGTCAAGCTTTCCCAACATTAGGGTCTTTTCCAATGAGTCAGTTCTTTGAATCATGTGGCCAAAGTATTGGAGTTTCAGCTTTAGCATCAGTCCTTCTGACTTCAGGACTGATTTCCTTTAGGATGGACTGGTTGGATCTCCTTGCAGTCCAAGGGACTCTCAAGAGTCTTCTCCAACACCACAGCTCAAAAGCATCAATTCTTAGATCCTCAGCTTTCTTCAACATCCAACTCTCACATTCATACATGACTACTGGAAAACCATAGCTTTGACTAGATGGACATTTGTTGGCAAAGTAATGTCTCTGATTTTTAATATGCTGTCCAGGTTGGTCATGGTTTTTCTTCGAAGGAGCAAGTATCTTTGAATTTCATGACTGCAGTCACCATGTGTAGTGATTTTGCAGCCCCCCCAAATAAAGTCTTTCACTGTTTCCATTGTTTCCCCATCTTTTTGCCATGAAGTCATGGGACTGGATGCCATGATCTTAGCTTTCTGAATGTTGACTTCTAAGCCAACCTTTTCACTCTTTTCTTTCACTTCATCAAGAGACTCTTTAGTTCTTCACTTTCTGCCATAAGGGTGGTGCCATCTGTGTGTCTGAGGTTATTGATATTTCTCCTAGCAGTCTTGATTCCAACTTATGCTTCATTGAACCTGGCATTTTGTATGATGCACTCTACATGTAAGTTAAATAATCAGGATGACAATATAAATCTTGATGTATTCCTTTTCCTATTGGGAACCAGTCTGTTCCATGTCTGGTTCTAACTGTTGCTTCTTGACCTGCATACAGATTTCTCATGAGGCAGGTTAGATGGTTTGGTATGAACATCTCTTTAAGAATTTTCCACAGTTTGTTGTGATCCACGCAGTCATATCCTTTGGTGTATACAATAAAGAAGAAGTAGATGTTTTTCTGGAACTCTCTTGCTTTTTTGATGATCCAACGGATGTTGCCAATTTGATCTCTGGTTCCTCTGTCTTTTCTGAATCCAGCTTGTACATCTGGAATTCCACAGTTCATATACTGTTGAAGCCTGGCTTGGAGAATATTGAGCATTACTTTGCTAGCGTGTGAGATGAATGCAATTATGTGGTAGTTTGAACATTCTTTGGCATTGTCTTTCTTTGGGATTGGAATGAAAACTGACCTTTTCTAGTCCTGTGGCCACTGCTAAGTTTTCCAAATTTGCTGGCATATTGAGTAGAACACTTTCATAGCAGCATCTTTTAGCATTTGAAATAGATCAACTGGAATTCCATCCCCTCCACTAACTTAAGGCCCACGTGTCTTTACATTCCAGGATGTCTGGTTCTAGGTGAATGATCACACTGTTGTGGTTATCTGGGTCATGATTTTTTTTTTTCTTTTTTATAATTCCTCTGTGTATTCTCGCCATCTCTTCTTAATGCCTTCTGCTTCTGTTAGGTGCATACCATTTCTGCGCTTTGTTGTGCCCATCTTTACATGAAATGTTCCCTTGGTATCTTTAATTTTCTTTAAGAGATCTCTAGTCTTTCCCATTCTCTTGTTTTCTTCAATTTTTTGCATTCATCACTGAGGAAGGCTTTCAATAATCTCTCCTTACTTTTCTTTGGAACTCTGCATTCTAATCGGTATATCTTTCCTTTTCTCCTTTGCCTTTAGCTTCTCTTCTTTTCTCAGCTATTTGTAAGGCCAAAAAGACAAGCCATTTTTCCTTTTTGCATTTATTTTTGTTAGGGATGGTCTTGATCACTGCTTCTTGTACAAAGTCATGAACTTCAGCCACTCTGTCTATCAGATCTAATCCCTTGAATCTACTTGTCACTTCCACTGTATAATTGCAAGGGATTTGATTTAAGTTATACATACCTAAGGTATGTTTTTATTATACATATCTTGAAACTGTTGACAAAAAATATAGTCACAACCTGAAAGTAGAGTGTTATTTTATTTCGTGGGATGTTTAGTATTCCAAGCCTGGGAGATAGCATCTCAGTAGTTCTGAGAAAATTGCTCCAAGGAGGTTGGGGGGGGGGGGGGGGGAGTCAGGCTATATCCAGATTTGCAACAAAGGGAGCAGGGTAATCTGAACATCAAAGATCAGCTGTCAAGTAAAGGAATTTAGGGTTCTATTTATGGGAACAGTCAAGCCTCTGGGTTCATTGAATTCATTCCTTTCATATGCAACTCCACTATCTGGGGCCAATTCTGTTTCCCTGTTCACTTTGCTTCTTGCATTCCTGGAAACTCTTCATCAACTATTGTGGAGTGGGGGTGGGGTGAAGGGGGATGGGGTGATGGAGGTGGCATCATCTCTGGATCACAGCTTCAGGAGATCTCATTCATATTTGGAGGCCAGAAATTGATGATGGCTGTGATATTTTTTGTTTATTGGTTATGGCAGGAGATACTCTCATTTCATAATATGATATCTCTATTGTTATTCTTTATTTTTCATATTCCTAGTTTTCTTCTCATATAACTCTCTTCTGTATGGAAATCTTCTTTAATACTTTTTATAGAAATGATATCTGACAATAACTTCTCTTATTTTTCCTTCATCTGAGAAAACTTAACCCTCCTGAAGGATATTTTCATTGCATATAGAATTATGGGTTTTCACTTCTTTCAGCAGTTTATATGCAATCTTACACTTCTTTTTGGCCTCCATGTTTTCTAATAAGAAATCCACAGTTATTTATTGTTCCCCTATAAATAATGTCTGATTGTTTTACTAACTGCAAAAAATAATAAATCCTTTATTTTTTTCATTTTTTTCTGTTATGAGATTCTGATCTTGCTTAAATCTTGTGGAAAAATTGAACTGGTTACATGTAAGCTTCCAGTTTCTACCAGTTTTCCAAAGTTTAGCATTTCATACAGTCATCGTGTTTTCAGTGAATTTAAATTTCTTGTCTCATGAAAGAATTTAGAGACAAGTAGGGAGGTTAATAAAATAAAGTGAGAATTTATTTAAGGAAGAATACACTCTCATAGGGAGAATGGGCAAACAGGTGAGGAGCTGGTGCTCTGGGTTTCTTTGCCAAGTCAGTTATTAAGGACATACAAATGAAGGGGTGGGATACTCACTGGAGAAGGAGGAGTTTGGGGTCCATCTTCCTAAGGAGAGAAGGGATTTTTGTCCTTAATTAGCTTAGATCAAAAGTGTCATGGTTTAGGTGCATGATGAGTACTTTTTATTTAATTTTGTTGTGAAGAGAGCACAGTGAGCAACAGGTTATATTGGAACACAGGAGATTTCCACCTTTCCCCATGACTGCTTTCAGGACATTCTACTTCCAGGACATTCATCACTCAAAGGGTGTGGTTTCCTCTCAGTTCTTGCTTTCCTTTGTATGGACTCCTTCTGTTTATAGGATACTACCTGCCTGCTGTAACAATCTTGTTTTAAAGACTGTGAAGCATTACACTACTCTGTCCTGCCTTTGTCCTATATTTGGTTACAGTGACCAGACTATAACCTGGAACTGAGATTAGGTTACCTAGAGCAGAATTCACTGAAGCCATAAACTGATAGGAACAAACTAATGGTGATTATGATAAAATGCTGAATATAGAATAGTATCAAAATACTTCTAGAAACCCCATCAGATCCCAATGGTAAAAACCTGAGAAAGATCCTTTCTTGGCTCTGGCAAGGAAAAGCAAAGCATATGCCTTGTGAATTATACTTAGTGCCTTCTCTATGAAAAACACTATTTTCCAGGGCCAAAGTCAGTTAGAGATTATCTCTCTTGGAAAAGGGAATCCCTCTGTGTCTAGCTCCTTTTAACCCTCCTGTCTTGCTTAAGGAAAGAAAAACACACTACCACCAGGGATCACATGCTCAAGGAATAGACACAGCCCACACACCTAACACCATATCAATGGGGCTCTAGGATAACAATGGATTATGACAGAAAGAACTGCATGACAAAAATTCTCCTCTCTCAAGGAGGAGAAACGGCAAGACTACCACCAGGAGGAGACAAAAATAAGGAGATTTGAAGAATGTGAAACTTCTGGCATCTATAGCTTCATATAAAATTTCAAATCTGTCTAATGAATAAAATGGAAATATAAAATCCTCCTCAAAAGTTATGATATTCTCGTATATGTGTGTGCTAAGTCACTTCAGTTGTGTCTGACACTTGGCAACCCTATGGACCTCTTCTCTTCATGGGATTCTTCAGGCAAGATACTGGAGAAAGTTTGCCATGCCATTCTCCAAGGAATCTTTCTGACCCAAGTATTGAACCTGTGTCTCTTTTGTGTCCTGCATCAGCAGGTGGGTTCTTTACCAGTAACACCACCTGGGAAGCCCATCCTTGGATATGGTTCTTACTATATTTAGAATCAGGCTTCCCAGTTGGTGCCACTAGTAAAAACAAAACGAATCAACAAAAAAACCTGCCTGCCAATACAGGAGACACAGGAGATGTAGGCTCGATCCCTAAGTCAGTAAGATCAGCAGATGTGGGTTCAATCTCTGGGTCAGGAGGATCCTCTGTAGTAAAAAATGGCACTCCACTCCAGTATTTTTCCTGGGAGAACCCCATGGACAGAAGATCCTAGTGGGCTACAGTCAGACAAGACTGAGCATCTGAGTACCATATTCAGAGTTAGAGTCTGCAGACAATTTCAATTCTGTTTCTACCTCTAATCTGTTTATGTCATTGGGTACCTCATCTCTAAATTGTGGCTTTTCAATTGATACTTAAGGCAGGCAGATTCTTAGTTCTAAGGTGTTTTCTTGAAGACGGCATGCTTTCAGCAGATAGGGACGTATGGATACTTAATTCCAATCAAACTCACAAGTCATTGTGAAACCAAAATTATCCCTTCATTAATTTTTTATAATGCTTTTTGGAAGGAACATAGTGCTCAGATGCTTAGTCCTCTCTGACTGTAGCCTGCTAGGATCCTCTGTCTGTTGGGTTCTTCCAGGAAGAATACTGGAGTGGAGTGCCATTTCCTACTACAGGGGATCTTGCTGACCCAGTGATTCTTAAAGAGATGGAAATATCAGACCACCTGACATAACTCTTGAGAAATCTGTATGCAGGTCAAGAAGCAACAGTTAGAACTGGACATGAAACAACAGACTGGTTCCAAATCGGGAAAGAAGTACGTCAAGGTTGTATTTTGTCACCCTGCATATTTAACATAAATGCAGAGTACATAATGAGAAATACCAGGCTGAATGAAGCACAAGCTGGAATCAAGATTGAAGGGAGAAATATCAATAACCTCAGATATGCAGATGACACACACACTTATGTAGAAAGTGAAGAAAAACTAAAGAGTCTCTTGATGAAAGTGAAAAAGGAGAGTGAAAAAGTTGGCTTAAAACTCAACATTCAGAAAACTAAGATCATGGCATCTGGTCCCATCACTTCATGGCAAATAGATGAGGAAACAATGGAAACAGTGACAAACTTTATTTTGGGGGGCTCCAATATAACTGCAAATAGTGACTGCAGCCATAAAATTAAAAGATGCTTGTTCCTTGGGAGAAAAGCTATGACCAACCTAGACAGCATATTAAAAAACAGAGACATTATTTTGCCAACAAATGTCCATCTAGTCAAAGCTATGGTTTTTCCAGTAGTCATGTATGAATGGGAGAAGGCAATGGCACCCCACTCCAGTACTCTTGCCTGGAAAATCCCATGGAGGAGGAGCCTGGCAGGCTGCAGTCCATGGGATCACTAGGAATCAGACACTACTGAGCGACTTCACTTTCACTTTTCACTTTCATGCATTGGAGAAGGAAATGGCAACCCACTCCAGTGTTCTTAGCTGGAGAATCCCAGGGACGGGGGAGCCTGGTGGGCTGCCATCTATGGGGTCTCACAGAATCGGACACGACTGAAGAGATGCAGCAGCAGCAGCAGCAGCAGCAGCAGCAGTATGTGTGAATGTGAGAGTTGATCCATAAAGAATGCTGAGCTCCAAAGAATTAATGCTTATGAACTGTAACATTGGAGAAGACTCTTTTGAGAGTCCGTTGGACTGCAAGAAGATCCAACCAATCAATCCTAAAGAAAATCAGTCCTGAATATTCATTGCAAAGACTGATGCTGAAGCTGAAACTCCAATTCTTTGACCCTCTGATCCAAAGAACTGACTCATTTGAAATGACCCTGACACTGAGCAAGGTTGAAGGTGGGAGGGGAAGGGGAAGACAGAGGATGAGATGGTTGGATGACATCATCACTGACTCAAGGGATATGAGTTTGAGTAGGCTCTGGGAGTTGGTAATGGATGGAGAAGCCTGGCGTGCTGCGGTCTTTGGGGTGGCAAAGAGTAGAACACGATTGAGTGACTGAATTGAACTTGGAAGGAAACATTTCTTGAGTTGAAACACACTAATATATAATGTATCTAGTTCTAAAATTAAGATATTATAATAGTTCAAACTGTGTTTTGCACTCTGAACAAAATCAAACCTCTGTGATTTCTTCACCAATAAGTTGTTTTTATATGAAAGAATGTCATTTAATTATATTCTCATTTTTGAATGTATGGAAATATCTTTGCTTATGTCACTCAAAGCCAGTTTTATCTCAATAATGAAAAATTTGGAAATCACTAGCCATTTTTTCTTTCTTCTGGTGAGCACTGATCAAGCTACTTCTGATAACTATGTAGGCTATTTAGAAGATAGAGAAATTATGATGTAGATTAGTGATGACTAATATTTCAAATATCTCAAGAAGGAAGAATAAGGTTACCAAGGTTAATTTGTACTAATTTGCACTTAGTAAATTACCAAAGGGTAAATTATATTACCATAATAAACATAATTGCCTTATCTCTATTAGTAGTCATTCAATAATAACTCTCTAAATTAGATGTCATCATGAACTACTTAATTTTAACCATAAATCCTTAATAATTTTATATCATATCTTTGAAAATGATGCCATGTTATAGTGACATATGTGTGTATATATGCATATGTAAAGTATTGACAGTATTCACTTTCTGAACCCTTAATTATCATGTGGAAATCTTTTTATTTATACCCTTTTAATACTGGTGAGGACTAGCAGTGAAGATTATCTGAATATATTCTAAGGCTTATATCTGGGTTCAAACGAGAGGAGCTATCCTGTAAAGAATATTATAATATGTGTGTGTGCTCAGTTGCTCAGTCGTATCCAACTCTTTGTGACCCCATGGTCTGTAGCCCACCAGGCTCCACTGACTATGGGATTTCCTGGGCTAGAATACAGGAGTGGGTTGTCATTTCCCTCTCCAGATATTTTATCTTTAGTCAATTATTTTTATTGGCAGATTAGTAAAATTTAGTGTTTATTCTTCATTTCACAAATACATATTGAAGACCTACTATATATAAAGGATCCTGCTTTTAGAATTACTGAGAGAACATTGTGAACCAAACATACCTGATGTGAGCCTCACTGAGCATACTGTCTGGTGACAGACAATGAAACATACAATTTTAACGTGAATGTCATTATATTGTCTGCTTTTCAGGTTTCTATGAGAGCACATAGGCGATCAGAAAAAAATGCAAGTGAAAAAACAGAAAGACAGAATATAAAAGAAACTGGAAGCTATTTCCTAAGTCTGTGGTGTTAGATGCAAGTGGCTGGGTAGTGAAAGATGAAGCTAGAGAGGAAATAAAATTCTAAACATGAAGTAACCCTCAATCTCTGCAGAAGAGTTTGTCCCTCACACTTTCAGAAAAGTAAGAAGTCATTGAAGAACTTAAAAATAAAAAGAAAGAAATATTTATTTGGTCATGCAGCATGTGGGATCTTAATTCTTTGACCAAGGACCAAATCCATGCCCCTGCATTGGAAGCATGGAGTCTTAATCACTGGACCATCAGGGAAGTCCCTGAAGAAGTTAAGTTGGAGAAATGGCATGCCCCTTAAGATTTAGATTTCTATGATTTTAGAAAGAGTCCTTTGGATATAGTGCACAAAAGTTTATAAGGAAAAAATCCATTACGTATTTCTCACTTTATTAGAGTATTAAATATATGGTTGCAACTATGCTGTTTTGATCTAGTAATATGTTATATATTGCTAAATTCACAAAACTTTACATAATAGAGTATTTTAAATGCTGTATTTCCTTGATATGCTTTTCTATTCCCCCATCTCCTTTCCTTTTATAAAGGCAATTATCTTCCTTGTGCTTTATTGTATATGTTTGACTGAGAAAATCTTATGAGGAAAGGCTCAGTCATATAACCTTGAATGTCTTCATTTTCTGGTGACAAGGTTGAACCATTGCCATCATCAGTTCAGTCACTCAATCGTGTCCAATTTGCAACCCCATGGACTGCAGCACTCCAGGCTTCCCTATCCATCACCCACACCTGGAGCTTGCTTAAATTCATGTCCATTGAGTCAGTGATGCCACCCAACCATCTCATCCTCTGTTGCCCACTTCTGTTCCTGCCTTCAATTTTTCCCAGCATCAGGGTCTTTTCTAATGAGTCAGTTCTTTGCTTCAGGTGGCCAAAGTATTGGAGTTTCATCTTCAGCATCAGTCCTTTCAATGAATATTCAAGACTGATTTCCTTTAGGATTGATTAATTTGATCTCCTTGCTGTCCAAAGGACTCTCAAGAGTCTTCTCCAACACCATAGATCATTGCCATCATAGATCACTGTTAAATCAAATAAGGCTGGTTGACCACAAACCCTTGGCTACAATAACTGGAGCAGGGAAGAGAAGCTGTCTCAGTGTGGGTCAAGCAAACTGTCTCCCATACAGCATTTAAACTCCTAATCTTAATGACTGAGGTATGTACCTAAGGTCATATTGTAACAGGGAAGAGTCAATTTTTGACTCCTCCATGCTAGATCTGTTCCTTTGGCCACTTTTGTTAGTTATTATAATCACATATAATGCCCTGCTTCAGAGGGAATGGCAACGCATTCCAGTATTCTTGCCTAGAGAATCCCAATGGACAGAGGAGCCTGGCGGGCTATAGTTCATGGGGTCGCAAAGAGTCAGACACAGATGAGCAACTAAGCAGAGCACAGCATAGCACAGCACCGGGAACCCTGCCCCTCTACTTGACTTTTAAGCTAAAGTGTCTTTGTTCAGATTCTTGTCTACCTGTAGCTGGCAAGAAGGAAGAAATGAACACATCCTCCTACCTGAGGCTTATCTTTCTAGGAGATACTTGTAAGATTAAATAGACTTTTTAACTTTGTTTCCTCACCTCCCACAACTCTGATCCATAAAAGAACTTGGCACCCAGATGCCGACAAGATGGTTATTTTGAGACTTTGGTCTGCCATCTTCTCGGTAAGCTGGCTTTCTGAATAAAGTCATATTCCTTTCCTCAACACCTCATCTCTTGGATTCATTGACCTATTGTACAGCGAACAGAGCAAACTTGGACTTGGTAACAATATGATTGCTAGAAGTGAAAATGAATGTTCTTCAAAGGTGTTATATTGATGTCTTTGGAATAGTATATAATTATGATCTTCTTAGGACAGGTTTGTCAACCTGGTATGACATCAAGTCTCCTTAAAATAAACACATTTCCCTTGATCTAGTTTGATTTTATTTGCTTCTTAGAAACAAAATGATACATTTTATATTATCAAAATAATTATTTGACAAATAATTTAATGTCTGCTAGTATTAAAATGTTTACACTCCTATATACTGCTATATTTAAAATGAATAACCAGCAAAGACTTATTGTATAGTACATGGAGCTCTATTCAATGTTATGTTATAGCCTGGGTGAGAGGGGCATTGGGAAAGAACGGATACATGTATATATATGACTGAGTCTCTTTGCCTGTTCACCTGAAACTATCACAACACTGTTAATTGGCTATACCCCAATAAAAATGCTTTTAATGTTAAAAAAATGAAATGAATGTTCAGCACATTGGCATATCTTTATCTGGCAAAAATATTGTTTGTGACCAATCAACATTTTTTAACATATATCTGCTAGGTTTAGATGATGTCATCTCTATAAAGCAGAAAATCCTAATTCACCAACTTTCAGAATTCAGGGAAAAGATTTGTCATATTACTAGAAGCTCCAAGATAAGATGCTAGTTAATTTATCAGCTCACTGACATTGCTAATGCTAAAAATCTACATCTCTCTTTCTATGTCTTCAGTCCTCAAGCTATCAATTATATCTGTGCATTGTTTCAACATTGTTACAATGTTATGATCATCTCAACCTCCCACAATAATATCACATTTCTAGGATACATGAAACTGCTTACAAATACCTGTATTTAAAAGATAATTTAGAACTTAAGATAAAAATAGAATCTTGGAAAAAGAAGCATCTTTGAGATCATCAAATATAGCCATCTCATTTAGAGATCTGAAACTGTATCTCCCAGATTTTTACTTATATTAATGGCTCTCTGGTCAATAAATTCTTGTACACGTAGACAGGCAGTATGAAAGGGGATCAGCTAGAATTAACTTCAAGGAATGATAAGGTAAATTGTGCGCTGAAAAATTTATCCTCCAAGATACTGAGAAGTGGGTGGTGATTTTGTGCCATGGCAATGAGGAAGATAGAGGGTTAGCTGAGGAAAGTGACAAATATATTTAGTCAGCTCGATACTTTCAATTTGCAGTTGGTACCATATTGTTTTTATCCTCTCTCTATATTTATTTTCAGATATGAGATGTCAAATTCATGCAGAAGTATTCTCAGGCCTCTGGAAGCATGTTTCACTCAGAATTCAGAATGCACATAAAGTTTTGGGATTGCACATGAAGATTTGACTCCTGTTTGTAGAAAGTTTATAATAAAATTGGGGATACAGAACTAATACAAGGTATTGTAAAAAATGAGAGTCAAACTAAGTGATACAGAATTATTATATTCCAAATGAACCCCACAGTGTTTTAAAATTTAAAAAGTCAATTTAGAGATACAGGTTATACTGCCAGTCAAGTCATTTCAACATTGATATTTAAAACTAAGTGATTTCCCCCCACCCCCATTTTACATACTGGGTTCCCACCAAAGACTGCATTTGAAGAAAAAGAAACAGTCACAGAAATTTTGCAAATTAGAAAGTCATGGAGAAGTGGCATTTGAAGTAGCACATAGAAAGTTTGGAAATGTAAATGTTATATTTCATTTTTCTACTTTTTCTTTATGACACCAATGTAATATAAGATTATATATATAATGTATATATACAATATGTCAAAAATATGTGTATATATATATATGTATGTATAAGTATACTTCATCATAAGCAGAAAACATCAGTAGTGGAACACCATAAGCAGAAAAATAATCTTTCTTTTATATTAATGACAACAATTCCTTCATCATAATAGCAAATATCTTTCATGTTATATTTTAAGTTTTTAAAAAGTTGAGTTTACACATCTGTAGCTTCTTTCTCTCTTTTTAAATATTCAAAGTTCCCTTTGGTAGTTTCTTCTTTATACAAATTGAATGAATTATATATGCACATAAGATAGAAGAAATTTTCAGTCAAGAATCTTTATTTTCCAGGCATCTTCTCTGACCATAACAAAAGTAATAAAATCAATTTTGTGAGGAATTTCAAAGCTGAAGTAGCCAATATAATATGCTCTCTGAGATCAATAGAAGCTATCCTTCACTTGTTCTCAATTTCTATTTCACTTTGTGCCTCTTGCCTTTTGCTGAGCTGAACCCTAAGTGTCAATTTGGAAATCTGCTTTTCATTGTTGAGCATTCTGATGGAAGAGAAGTTAACACTGGGGAGAGAAATACCTTCTCCATTGAATGCAGATACTCAGCTGATTGCCGTTAATACTCTGGAAATTATTATTCTAAAATAGTATTTTATGGAACTGATTTCTTAAAAAATTGACTTTATTTACTAGAGTAGTTTTAGAAGCATAGCAAAACTGAGGGGAAGGTACGGGGATTTCCCATGTACTCAAGCTCCCACATATGCATCGCCTCTCCTGTTATGAACAACCTCCATCAGAGTGTGGTACATCTGTTACAATGGATGAACCTTCATCAAAAAAGGATTATCATCCAAAGTGCATAGTTTACACTGTGGTTCACTGTTAGTGTTATGCATTCTATGGGTTTGGAAAAATGTGTAATGATAAGTATCCATCATTATGATATCACACAGAGTATTTGCACCATCCTAAAAGTCCTCTGTGCATCACCTACACTTCTACCCTTCTCCCTGAATCCTGGTAGCCACTTACCTTTTGCTATCTCTATAGCTTTTTCTTCCCTAAAATGTCATATGATTGTAATTATACACTATGTAGACTTTTCAGATAGTTTCTTTTTCTTTTTTCACTGGTAACATGCATTTCAAGATCTTCCATGACTTTTCATGGCTTGGTAAATTTTACAGCTATAAAAATATTCCACTGTCTAGATGTACCACAGTTTATATAGCTATTCACCTACTGAAGGATGTCTTAGGTGTTTCCAAGTTTTGGCAATTATATAGTTGATATAAACATCATGGGCATATTTTTGTGTAGACATACGTTTTCAACTCCTTTGGGTGAATACCAAGGACTGTCATTGCTGGAACTGTATGATAAGAATATGTATTATTTTGTAAGAAATTACTAAAATGTTTTCCAGAATGGTTGTAACATTCTACATTCCTGCCAGCAACACAGGAGAGGATATGTTACTCTACCATCTGGCTAGCATTTGGTGTTGTCAGTATTCCAGATTTTGGCCAAGGATGGCTAGCGTGTAGCAGTACTTCATCATTGCTTTACTTTGCATTTCCCTTGATGGAATATAAAGTGAAGCTTTTTTTTTTTTAATATATACTTATTTGCCTTCTGTGTATCTTCTTTCCTGACATGTCTGTTAAGGCCTTTTGTTCATCTTTTTTTTTTTTTTTTTAATCAGCTTGTTTGTTTTCTTATTATTGATTTTTAAAAGTTCTTTGTATATTTTGGAGGACTTTTCTTTATCAGATATGCCTTTTATAAATATCTTCTCCAATTCTGTAGTTTGTTTTCTCATTATCTTGACATTGTTTTGCAGAGCATATGTTGTTAGTTTTAATTAAGCTAACTTATCAGAAGTTTTTCAGTTTTGTAGTTTTTAGATCTGTAATCCATTTCCAGTTAATTGTGTCTAGAGTTTTGGGTTTTTTTGCATGTGGATATATAGTTGTTTCAGTTCCATTTGTTGAAAAGACTATTTTTGCTCCATTTTTCTTTTGCATTTGTCCTTTGTCAAAGATCAGAATTCCTAGTTCTTTTCCTAGAGGGATTGTATTCAAAACCAAGATATGTCAGATCTGGGTATGTTCATTGCTACTGGATTGTCAGGATCACTGGGAATACATATCTAGGAATATTCATATATATGTATATACATGTATGAATACACATACCTTTCTTTCTTGAATTATTTCTGTATCTATACCTCTATTTCTGAATCTATCTATACATATATATATATGCATATTTTTTCCATATTGATGTTTCCAACTCTAATCTCATACCTCAGGTTTCATTTTAGTCTCTCCTTATTTATCTATAACTTCTCTCTCTGACAGTAACATGTTTAGCTCCCACCTTCTACCACCCATTAGCTGTTTGTTAGTTCATTCTCAGTATACCTCTAAAGCAGGTTCAGAATTGCTAACTCAAATCTCTGTAAGAAATTTATCAGTTAAACTACAATTCTTTGTGCTATTCCTTTTGTCTTTACTTTTAAAATTTCCCACCAAAACACTGTTGTCGAAAGATACCAAGGTCAAGTCCTTTTTCTTCCCGGCTGGTTTGCAGCTTACTGCAGGAATGACTTTATCTATCACAAAGCATTTTCTTCAGTTATGAGAAGGCGTGCATCTGATTGCTTCAAACAATAACACATTGAAAAAAAAAACAGTATATTAACCAAGAGAGCTTCAATATCATTCCTCTGTTTCCCAGGTGAGAATGAAGTAATTTTCATCAAAGCATATTACTTAATGCAGAAGTTGGTACTATGTGGTTCAAGTAGTGACTAATTTTTACAATAGAGAATCAGTGACAGTCATAGCCAAATATGGCTAAGCTACACATGTTCTGATTCATTTTGTATGTTCTATTTCCTGCAGCATGTGATCTTCAATCATTCACTTCCATTCTTCTAACATCTGGTTCCAAACTGCATTGGAAGAGTTAGTACCATTTTCTAGTATTTTTATTCTATTGCACACAGTATTGCTTTCTTTAGGAAATCCCTCAGTTGTCATTCAACATTGGGTCGTACTGATGTACAATTGATTGATTTTTACATAATGATATAATTATACCTATCTTTTTTCCTACTGTTACAATTTTCTCATTCCACAAATATTGGTTAATTATCTATGAAGTGCAATGCTGGGTTATATTAGTTTTCTACTGCTGTGCAACAAATTATTTACTACAAGTTTAGTAGCTTAAAAGAATACCTAAATTTCTTACAGCTTCTGTGAGGCAGGTCTTTTGCTCAGGATTTCACAAGCCTACATGAAGTTGTCATTTGGCAGCTTTCTCATCCGGAGACTCAACAAGGAGAGAACCTACTTCCAAGCTCATACAGGGAGTTGGCTGAATTTATTTCCTTGTGGCTGTAGGAAGGAGTGCCCTAATTTTTTATTGGTTGTTGACCTGAGTTCACTCTCAGATCCCAGAGGCACCCCTATACTGTCTTACATCATAGCTCTCCTCATAGGCAGCTTCATTCTTCAAGACCAGCTAGAGGATCCCTTCCTCCATGCTGCTAGGACTGAGTCTGATGGAATGTAAAATAATCATAAAATTGACACCCATACCTTTGCCATAATTTATTGTTAGGAAGAAACAATAAGTTCTGTTGCTAATTAATGTAACTCAGGCAAAATGTGACTCATGGGAGAAATCAAGTTAGGGCGTATCTACATCTTAGGTGTTGGGATATTAGGATAAACATAAAACATATGTTTCCACTACTTATAAGTTTTGTATCTGTGTGGCAGCAGATAACAACAAAGAGGACATAAAAATAGTTACAGATACCTATGTGTTATATAGTAGAAATAAACAGACTGTTAAGAAAAAGATTCATGTAGAGGAAAGCCTGTTTAAGATGGATTAGTATGGAATGTATTTGGAGGCCAGACATCTCTCTAAAGACCAAGACCAAAATGATGAAGAGTTAGCTATGGGAAGAATAAGGAAGTGGGAAGGGGCAAACTGTTTGATACAGAGGAAACTGTGATCTTAGAAGTAGGGGGAAAAAAGTGACTTGCTTCAGAACCTGCAATAGAAATGTGCAATGTAAGTATAATAAAAAAGGGGCATGACTATGTATAGACTCTTCATAGATTTTTAGGCAAAACAAGGAACTTATGTTTTATTTAAGAATAATAGGCATTAGTGCCAGGAAAAAGTGGTATGATTTGACTCATAATTGACTAATCTTACTCTTTTAAATAAATAAGAAATAGTTGGAGACTGGATGGAGGATGACCAATTAAAAGGTTATTGCTTTATCACAGGCTAAAAATGAATGAAGCTTGGTCAATAGTGGTGACAGAGAACAAAAGTGAGGTGAATGAGCCAAAATATATTCTTGTGGTAGAATATATGTATTTGGTTTTCATATTGAGATTGTGATACAACTAAATTAAATATTGAATGCACACAGACCTCAGAAGAAATATCAATCATACTTAAAGCCATGAGAAAAGTTAATATTACATGGTGAATTTTTTCATGTGATGAAATAGGTCTAGTATCCTAATAATAAATGCTTAGTGGATTAAGAGGATATAGCAGTGGAACATGAATAACAATGACTAGTGGAAGAGAAAAAACAAAAGAAAATATGGAATCATGAAGGACAAAGAGAAGGTCATTTTTCCTTCTGAAGAAAGGAGCCACCTGTAGCTACTTCAGCTGGAAACTACATAATGTGAGGACAGACAGTACATGGTATGAAAATTATTAATAATGCTGACAGGAGTAGAACTGGAAGTGGAAGATTGATATCAATGCACTAATATAAGCAGAAGGGATTGAAGTTGATTGACAAGTGAATTGGACATGAAGATTGCATATGATATTTTACTATGAAAAAAAACCAAAGAATAGAAATGAACTTAGAGAGAAATAATGAACATTAAAATTTTCTCATGAAATAAAATATGTAGAATACTTCACATTGTGTCTGAGCCATATTAGTGGCTAAAAAATGCAAGGTCCTTTCTTTCCTTTAATGGATATTTGTATAAAGTGCTTATGACAAAGGAACTAGAATGTTTTTTCCCTTCAGTGGAAGATTTTAGTAGAAAAATGTCTAGATTGAATGCTACTTGAAACAAACCTGTTCTACCCACTTACTTTACGTTTTTCCCCGTGTCATGCTAGCATAAAACCACATGTCTAATCATTACAGTATTGCAGCAGTTTAACAATTTCAAAACTACACAAATTTTTGAGAACTGATAGAGATGATACTAAAAGATATTTTCCAATGATAACTTCCTGGGTATCTTACCTCTCTCTTTTACCCATTTTATGTTACTTTCTTTATTCACTCTTGCAGTTTACAGAGACATCCAACTAAGCCCAAGTTAAATCTTAACTTGCACTAAATCTAATCCTGGAAAAATCAGTTTAATTCTCTGGACCTCAGTGTACTTATATGAAAAATGGAGGGTGTGATCTGATTTTTTTAAGTTCTTTTCAAGTTTTCAAAGGCTATGATTTTACTGTTTGAACTGTCTCCTCTGGAAGAAATAAAATAAGAAAGAAAATAGAAGGATGATAAACCTGCTTTTATTATACCTATTTTCATTGCTTCTATGACATTATTTATATAAGAAGAAAATCTTTTTAAAAATTGTAATTCCATCAAAAGACTAAAACAATTGCATTTTATATTGAACATTAAGGTTCTGCATTGTTTCAGTATGTGGGACAGACTAGATTTTTCTTAGCCTACCATTTACTCAAAATCTGCATATTTCCAGTTCTTAATTTAACAAAGACATATTGATTGAAATGGACAGAACATGGTAAAACAGGCAAGCAGTATTGTAAGAAGGCAAGCTGAATAAATTTGATCAGAATTTTGTTTCTCTTCCAATGAAATTAATATTTCATTCCTCACTATCATTTTAATTATCATTAGTCTCTCTTACTCTAATAGGCAAATTATTTTAAATTCTATTAACACAATGAGCATCCAATTATCTTAACAGATAAATGTTTAAATGGATATGTAAAAAGATAGAAGAATGTATATAGACAAACACAAGATCTGAGATCATCAAGTTAATACAGCATCTACTGCATTTAGTTAGGTTTCTTACAAATTATTATGACTCATGTACATATTCAATGAAAGGAAATTATTAGGCTGGTGCAAAAGTAATAGTGATTCTAGACTCTGAATTTTAAATCACTATAACTAGGATGAAACACATCTTTATTAATCATAATAGAAACCATTATAATCAACACTATTTTGTCAACAAAAAATAAGTTTGTTTAGTCCTGTAGCATAAAAATACTCTTGGAAAGTATTTTCTACTTCTAGCTAATTGTGGAAGCATTTACCCACAAAAAGTTGTCAAGATGCTTGAGGAAGTGGTAGTTAGTTGCCAGAGGTGAAGCGAATATGTTAGATGAGGCAAAACTTTGATGCCCAACTTGTTCAACTTTTGAAGCATTGGTTGTGTGATGTCTTGTTGGGCATTGTCACAGAGAAACATTCAGCCCTTTCTGTTGATCAATGCTGGCTGCAGGAGATACAGTTTTAATGCATCTCATCGATTTTTATAAGCCAAAAAAATAAATTAGTGGGGAATGAAAGTCATCTCAATGGGCAGAATTTTGAACTCAGGATGTAACTATCCACTTTGTTAATATGGAGATGGCTAGTGTTAGCAATATGTAGGAGCTTCTCTGGTGGCTCAGATATCTGGCAAAGAATCTGCCTGCAATGCAGGAGATCTGGGTTCAATCCCTGGGTCAGGAAGATCCCCTGAAGAAGGGAATGGCAACCCACTCCAGTATTTTTGCCTGGAGAATCCCATGGACAGAGGAGTCTGGCAGGCTACAGTCCATGGGACTGCAAAGAGTCGGACATGACTGAACAACAAACACTTTCACTAACACTTTCAGAGATATATAATAAGAAATATCTAACAATTGTGCCAGAAGTCAAGGACAAAGAAAAATAATACTGCACAACCGATGACAAAAGTGTTTGACAAAGAGGAATATGGGTAGGCCCTTGGAAGGGGTCCCTAGTTGAGGCTTTGTGTACCATCTAAATACTCATCATAGGATTTTCCTAAAGAGAAGGATATTTATAATCATATGGACATCTTGCCCAATTACCACCTAGTCTCCTTCATCCAGACTGCAGTGTTTGGTCAAAGTGCTCATATGAAGATCAGTCAGGGTGGCATAGGTAAAGATTATACCTATAACATAGTCCCTCAACACAACTCATTCGGTTTCAGAGGTGTTAAGTACTCAAGGGCAAATAGCAGAAGCCTTTGAAAGTGAAATTGAAAGTTGCTCAGTCATGTCTGACTCTTTGCAACCCCATGGACTATGCAGTCCATGTAATTCTCCAGGCCAAAATATTGGAGTGTGTAGCCTTTCCCTTCTCCAGGAGATCTTCCCAACCTAGGGATCAAACCCAGGTCTCCCACATTGCAGGCAGATTCTTTACCAGCTGAGCCACCTGGGAAGCCTAAGAATTCTGGAGTGGATAGCCTATCCCTTCTCCTTTGGGTCCTCATGATCCAGGAATCAAATAGGGTCTCCCGCATTGCAGGTGGATTCTTTACCAACTGAGCTATCAGGAAAGCCCAGCAGAAGCCTTTACTGAACCATTAATACGGTACCATTATTTTGGCAAATAGTTGGCAGACTAATTACAGTGGAACATGTTAATCAAAAGGAAGGCATCAGTGTATTCTCAATTTAATAAACTAACTCAGGATATGAATTTTCTATTTTCTCATGCAATGTCTTTTTCTTCTTCATCTTCATTGAATTACTTGAATTCCTTATCCATTACCACAGTAAGTTAAACTACATTTTTCCATATAAAATAATTCATTTAATAGCAACAAAGTGATCAAAAAAGTAAAGCCAATGGAATGTTTTGAATCTTACCATGTGCCTCACTAGCCCAAAGCAGTTGGCTTGATAAAACGCTGAAATCACCTAGTGGAAGTTTATTATTTATTACAGTTAGGGCACTGGTTTATAGGAAATGCTCTTATTTCATGCTGTTTCACCTGAGCCAGAATATATTGGTCTGGAAGAGAAAAGGATTCAATGGAACTGGGTTTTTTTTTTTTTTTTTTTTTTTTTGTCTCATATCAAATTTCCACAAGTTTGCATTTTGAACAGTTGTTTGCTTGAACTACAAGTAAAGACTGCCACCTGGCCACTTAAGTCTTTTCATACTACTGAAACATAAGGTAAAGAAGCTAATTCATGGCATAATTGATCCTGATTATAATGGAAAATCAGAGCGTTACTACTTAAGATAACAAGGAAGCCCATGTGTAATTCATAGAATTTTCTGAGTGTTTCTCTTAAAATTTTCAGCTCAGTAGTAAACATCAAAGAAAACCTATCACAACTGGATGGAGGTAAGTTCATTAAGTTTTCACATTCTTTCCTCCACCAGAAGAACCTCAGCTAGTTGAATTACTGACCAATGAAAAAGGTATATGGAAAGATTAATGGCAAGTGGATTTATGTATATCATGTAAAGTCTCATGTTAAGTTACAGAAACAAGCATTTATGTAGATATATTTTTTCTCCTTGATAGCTAATTTTTGATTTCTACCCAGCCAATTTTTCCTATTTCATTTCCTCTATTATTTTCTACTGAGAACATCGATTGTGTTTAATTTTCTAAGTAATAATTCCCATACTTTAATAAAATCCAAAACAAGTCCATAATAGGAAAAATTCCTTATGAACATCTCTACACCTCTGTGCCAGTTTAAGTTTTCAAGGACAATCTGATCTCATCATAGCTCATTTTATTCCCCTTTGCACTGATCCCATGATGTTTTATAAATTTGTCTCTAAGACTGACAAATCAGTCCTGAATATTCATTGGAAAAACTGATGCTGAAGCTGAAACTCCAGTACTTTGGCCACCTGATGTGAAGAACTGACTCATTTGAAAAGACCCTGATGCTGGGAAAGATTGAAGGCAGGAGGAGAAAGAGATGACAGAGGATGAGTGATTGGATGGAGTCACAGAATCAATGGAGATGATTTTGAGTAAACTCTGGGAGTTGGTGATGGACAGAGAAGCCTGGTATGCTGCGGTCGGTTGGGTCGCAAAGAGTCGGACAGGACTGAGCAACTGAACTGACTGGCTGACAATGATTTGACAATTGGAATTGAATTACTCTACTTCACCAAAATTGAAAAAAAAAATCTTTTGCTGTCTTACTATTACCTATCAGATACAACTCTCTATTGCTTATCATAGTTGAAACGTTGTACTCAGCTTGGCTCCAGTCTCCCTTTCTAGCTTTGTTCCCATCACATGTTTTTTCACTGTTTATGGTAACATCATAGAACTGCTGTTTATCATCCCAACACACCATGCACTGTCATTTTCTAGCCCAAGCTCACAACCTCTCACTCCCTGCACAGCCAGTTATCACTAAGTCCATCCTTTCACTCATGGAATCCATGATATGAACTCCAAATCAGCTGTTATCTCTCAAAGGGGAACTACCTGAGCCCTTCAACAGAATAAAAGAAACACTCCTTCCTTTGTTCTCCCATAGTACATTTATTTCTATAGAGCACTAATTATAAAAAGGAAGGGACTGAGAAGATGAATACACATCTGCACCAGGGATTCACCTTCATTCACTATTATATTCTCATCATTTGACATATATGTAACATAGGCTGGCTGAACTAGTGAACTAATGTATGATTTTATGCAGTATCATAGCATTGTTGATAGTCTAAGTATAGATAAATATCACACAGTAATGTTAGTGATTAAGAGTGGTGAGACCTTTTGCAAATTACATAATCTAAATTATCCTCAATTTGCCTAACTGTAAAATGAGTTTAATAAATGAATGCACTTTATCAATTTCTAGTGAGGATGAAGTGAGAAAATTTGCACACGCTTCTGAGCAATGATCCTTCTATACCTAGTAATTTCTCAGTAAATATCAGCTATAAAGGTAATTGGGTTTCCCTTTCAGTGGGTAAAGAACCTGCCTGCAGTGCAGGAGATCTGAGTTCTATCCCTGGGTCAGGAGGAGCCCCTGGAGAAGGAAGTGGCAAACCACTCCAGTATCCTTGCCTGGAAAATCCCACACAGACAGGAGCCTGGCAGGGTGCAATCCATGGGGTCGCAAAGAGTCGAGCATGACTGAGTGACTAACACACACACACACATAAAGGTAATTACACGTATCCTGGAGCCACCTGTCTAGATGAAGGCCCCCCTTGTCCTTTACTAGCTGAATAACCCTGGGCAAGTCACTTACTCCCAGATCTTTATCTCTAGTGAAGTGTAGCAGCATCAATTTCATCAGGTTTTTGTGACATTAACACACACACAAGATGCTTAGAGGGTGCCTGAAAACAATAGATGTTAAATGATTAGCTCTTATGACACTACCTAGACTAGATTAAGAAATAAGGTATAGTATAATCTACTACCATAACCTGCTTAAAAATTTTTTTTAGGGTTAGGTGGTGGTACATTTTCTAATTTGAACTAAACATTAACAATTGAAAGCATGTGTTTATTTCATGAATAGCCCTCATTATGCTAATTTGACTTTAAAGTTTAAAATGTAATCAACTTGGAATCTATTAATATTTCATTAGAACTCAAATTAAAGAAAAACATGTAGTTAACACTCATAAGTATCAACCAGAACATTTCCCCGAAAGTGATGCTTGTAGAGTAGAAATTCACACAAACACAAATTCTCTGATCATAATGTTGATTATACATTGAATTTTCTGCAGATAGTGCATTAGATACACTTGTTATGAAGGCAATCAGCCCTTATTTATTCAAGATCTCAAACAAACAGAAAAAAAGTAGAACTGACAGCGTCTTTACTCTTTTCCAAATACCTCAATCAGTAATAATACAACCACTCAAAGCAGTCTTTATTGGGTATCTATCAATTCCTTTAACTTGATCTCCCTCTTTCTAGAAGATTTGAATAAAGCCTTTTGAGGGCACACTCCCTAAGGCAGGTGAATTTGTTACATGAAAAATGATCTAAAATTGCCACAGCTAAAGCTTAAGTCTCAGTTATCATGCCTAAAGAGCAAGCAAATAATAAAAGAAATAAGAACAAGAGAGAGAAAGGTTGCTTCAGAGATGGAGCTCACGTGTTCAATAGCTCACATATTCCTCCATGATTCTTCTTCAGGGTTAGTTCTATACTTGAATTTATGATAAGGAGTCCAGTATTCTAACACAGCAGCACTAAATGAGCATTATCACTGTGGATGGCTGTTGAGAATTCATAAGAGTTGTCATTCACTGAAGTCCATGAATAGTGAAGAGTATGTTCAAGAGTAAATGCATTAAGGCTCATTATTAAACATTTAGCTAATATCATTTATTAACACAATAGTGCAAAGACTAACACAAAGGTATCCTCCTGATAACATTAGTTAAGTCATCCTCCTGAAGAGGGGATAGCCTCCACTTTAAATGTGAGAAAACTATGAGATTATTAAGGCAAATGATACATATAATACCATTTGGGGGATATAATCAGTGGCATCTGAAGCATAACTGGGGCTTCGCTGGTGGCTCAGCATAAAGAATCTTCCTGAAATGCAGGAGCTACAGGAGACACAGGTTCGATCCCTGGGTCAGGAAGATCCCGTTTAGAAGGTTATAGCAATCCACTCCAGTATTCTTGCCTGGAGAATTCCATGGACAGAGGAGCCTGGTGGGCTACAGTCCAAGGGGTCGCAAAGCATTGGCAAGACTGAAGTGACTTGGCAGGCACACATGCAGGAGCCATAACTGCTATTATTTCTTATCTGTTGTTGTTCAGTGCTAAGCCATGTCTGACTCTGAGACCTCGTGCACTGCAGCCTGCCAGGTTCCCCTGTACTCCACTATCTCGAGGAGTTTGCTCAAATTCATGTTCATTGAGTAAGTGATACTATCTAACCATCTCATCCTCTGCTGCCTCCTTCTCCTTTTGCCTTCAACCTTCCCCAGCATCAGGATGTTTTTCAATGAGTCAGCTCTATGCATCAGGTGGAAGCATTGGAACTACAGCTTCCGCATCCATCCTTCCAATGAATATTCAGGGTTGATTTCCTTTAGGATTGGCTGGTTCGATCTCCTTGAAGTCCAAGGGACTCTCAAGAGTCTTCTCCAGCACCACAATTCAAAATCATAAATTCTTCAGGCCTCAGCTTTCTTTATGGTCCAACTCTCACATCTATATATGAATACTGGAAAAACCAAAGTTTTTATAATACAGTCCTTTGTTGGTGAAGTGATGTCTCTGCTTTTTAATACACAGTCTATGTTTGTCATCAGTTTTCTTCCAAGGAACAAGTATCTTTTAATTTTATGGCTGCAGTCACTGTCTGTAGTGATTTTGCAGCCCAAGAAAATAAAATATGTCACTGTTTCCACTTTACCTCTTCTATGTGATGCAATGATGGGACCAGATGCAGTGATCTTCATTTTTTTAATATAGAGTTTCAAGCCAGCTTTTTCACTCTCTTCTTTACCCTCATCAAGAGGCTCTTTACTTTTTCTTCTCTTTCCACCATTAGAGTGGTATCATCTGAATAACTGAGATTGTTGATATTTCTCCTGGAAATCTTGATTCGAGCTTGTGCTTCATCCAGCCCTGCATTTCACATGATCTACTCTGCACAGAAGTTAAATAAGCAGTGTGACAATACACAGTCTTATTGTACTCCTTTCCCAATTTGGAACCAGTCAGTTGTTTCATGTCCCATTCTAACACTGCTTCTTTACCTGCATACAGGTTTCTCAAGAGACAGGTAAGGTCATCTGGTATTCCTATAGCCTCAACAATTTTTTTACAATTTGTTGTGATCCACACAGTCAAAGCAGATGTTTTTCTAGAACTCCCTTGCTTTCTCCACAATCCAGTGAATATTGGTAATTGGATCTCTGGTTCCTCTGCCTCTTGGACAACTCAGCCTGTGCTTCAGCCTCTGGAATTACTCAGTTGATGCAGTGCTGAAGCTTAGCTTGAAGGATTTGTAGCATAACCTTACCAACATTTGAAATGAGTGCAGTTGCACAGTGATATGAACATTCTTTGGCATTGTCATTTTTGGGGATTGGAATAAACCTGACCCTTTTCAGTCCTGTTGCCACTATTGAGTTTTCCAGATTGGCTGACATATTGAGTGCAGCACTTTCAGAGCATCATCTTTTAAGATATGATATAATATCTCAGCTGGAATTTCATCACCTCTGCTAGTTTTGTTCTTAGTTATGCTTCCTTAGGATTACTTGACTTTACACTCCAGGATGTCCAGCTCTAGGTGAGTGGCCACACCATCATGGTTATTTGGGTCATAAAGACCTTTTTTGTATAGTTCTTCTGTATATTCTTGCCACCTTTTCTTAATCTTTGCTGCTTCTGTTAGGTTGTTACCTTTCTATTCTTTATCATGCCTGTGCTTACACGAAATGTTCCCTTGATATCTCCAATTTTCTTGAAGAGACCTCTAGTCTTTCCCATTCTATTGTTTTCCCCTATTTCTCTGCATTGCTCATTTAAGAAGGCCTTCTTATCTCTCCTTGCTCTTCTCTGGAGCTCTGCATTCAGTTGAGTATATCTTTTCCTTTTTCCCTTGCCTTTCACTTCTCCTGTTTCCTTGGCTATTTGGAAAGATTCCTCAGACAACCATTTTGACTTTTTTGCATTTCTTTTTCTTGGGGATGGTTTTGATCACTGCCTTCTGTATAGTGTTATAAACTTCTGTCCATGATACTTCAGGCATGAAGGAGTGTTCTAGCTGAGTACCAAGGTATCTGAGGACATACTGCAATTCACCCATAGGGTCATTTTCCCTTGTAGTTTCACAGCATGCAACCTCTGCTTCAAATGAGGGAGGTGGATTACGTGTGGCATGGGTGGGAGGAATAGGAGGAAAGAAAATGGAATTTCTGTCTTCAAGTCTGGCTTGATCTCTGATAGTTCAGCAGCCCTGTCAAAAACAACCTCAGTATATAGATCTTTAGAACAGGAAGGAGATGATGCAAGAAATAAGTCAACTGAAAAAGTCACTATCAGCTGATCATCTCCCTTTCTTTTTACTAAATTATCTGTTCTCTTCATTTTTCAACACTCTCTAGATCATGAGCTTTTGTGGTGTACATATAGAAATATTTCATAACGATTAGTACCAAAAATTGTTGGGACTAACACAATTGCTTCATAAAAGGCTTTATTTTTTAAAATTTACTTTGAAACAACTACAGACTCACGGTTATCCTCAATTATAGCCTCATCTTCTCTGTGTGTCTTTCCAAACTGGTTCCTCTCACCAAGTCCCCTAGAGACTTCTGGTTTAATGCTGCCTCATTTGAATTGATTTTTAGTCAAATACACTCCTAAAATTTTCAATATGCTTCTGTTTATCTTTCAACACTCCTTTAACACACATGAAAGACTATTTTTCCAACATTTATTTGTAAATTATTTTTAATTTATAATGCATCTTTTTCAGATGGCAGCTTTTCAGGTTCATCTGTCAAAGCACATTTATTATTAAAGATAGTGACTCCTAAGTGATTCACAGGTACAACCAAACAGTGGGTGAACACTGTTGCCAAAGAAATAATTAAGCAGAAAAATCACAAGTCAACAAAAAGAAAGTAATAACAATCAATGAATGCTGATAATCCAAAGAGAGCATGATTAAATAAAATGACTTTGATGAAGTTTCTAAAAATTTTCTTATATACCTTCAAATGATGCAGATATTGGACATCCTGGATGTAACCATACTTCATTTTTATTTTCATTTTTCATATTTGATACAATATACTGTATTATTTATACAATATGTGTCACAATTAAGGATATTTTAGCTCAGTTTTTATCATGAAGGAAAATTTTAAGAAGGAATGATTTGACTGAGATGAATAGAAATGGGAAGAATATGTGATGAATGTTAAGATACGTGCTGGGGGTTTCCCTGGTGGCCAGTGGTAAGAACCCACTAGATGATGCGAGAGACATGGGTTCAATCCCTGGAGAAGGAAATGGCAACCCACTCTAGTATTCTTGCCTGGGAAATACCATAGACAGAGGAGACTGGCAGATGACAGTCCTTGGAGTCACAAAGAGTCAGACACAATTTCGTGACTAACAAACAATATCCAGTGGAGAAACGAGGGCTGATGTAAAACTCTTATAACTAGAAAATTTTAATAAAAAATGAGAATTCATTTAATCTACTTCCCTTTGTGTGTCTTCACTATAAAAATATGCATTCAAATGAGCATCTAAGAAAATTCCAAGAGGACTCTACAGAACAATTTCCAGAAGCCATTTTAGACTCAAGGCAGCAGCTGCAGAGACCTCAACAATAGGAGTCCCTGTACAGTACTGTCCAAGCAGTTGTGAGCATGGGGAAGAGTGTGCTGTATTCATCTGAAGACTTCTCTTAGGACTTTCCCCCTGAGGGATTCTCTGGGGAAGGGCAGTGACCATAGAATGAGCTGCACAAGTTAATTGGCAGTGTTAGAGAGGATTGCAGGCAATTGGCAAATCTTGTTTCATTTTCATCCTGGACACAGAGCTCAGCTATATTTTCCTGCCTCCTCGGCAGTGAGGTAGGAATCTGTAATAAAGTTTAGAGCAATGGAACTTGCTCTGTAGGAATATTTGTTATTTCCGCTACCAATGCCTCAAATATCCTGTATGGTCCTCCTTAATTTCTCTCCTCTCCATCTGGTAACAGGATGATGCCAGGGAAATTTTAAAGCTGCATCTTGAAGATGGCATGAAAAGAGTTTTAATCCCTGAATCATTACTTGAGTTAAAGCCAATGGGCCTCAGGGAGTGAGAAATAAACTTTCACTATACAAAGTTACTGAAATATGGAAGATTAGTACAGTATGTGGTATTAATTACTCTGACATTTATACAATGGCATATAGAGCACAGTTTATTTTCCAAACTTAAATTGCAATACAAATTGTATTACACTCTATGTACAATAAAATTCCAACGTACATGAATTTAGTGTGCTTATGGTATTTGCCTCAGATTTAGGATGACTTTTCTTTCTGGAACCCAGTTAGATTTAATGCTTTTAATCAATGAGAAAGAAATGCTAGAGCACCAAACTTTAGAACTCTTACCAAGAGTTTTCCTGGTACTCATATCACATCTGATTCTTACAGGTTCTGTACACAGCCCTCTATCTGAACCTGGAAACTTATGTATTTTCTTTGACTGGAATGTAATTTCCACAGTTCAAGGAACAAGGGTTGCCACAACTGAGCTTCTGTGTTATATCATGTTTGACTGCTTAAGGCCAGATATAGAAGGTTTCCTTGTATTATTATTATCAATTTTTCTTGACAGTTCAAACAATAGAGATGATGAAGAAACTACCCCAAAGCTTAATTCTATTGTATCTCAGGACAGATATGTCAAAAGATCACTGACATTCACTGATCTAGTTTAAGAAATCCTGATCTGATATGACAAGAGTACTAAAAGAATCAAGGAGACCTCTGTTTGGATGCTAAACCTGATACAGTTTTTTCCTCCTTATAAGTTTTTATTTAGGTTTTAACTATACTTTATTGTGACACAATTTACATTCCGTAGGATTCTTCAACTTTAAGGTACAATTCAAAGATATTTAGTGAATTCAAAGTTGTACAACCATCATTATAATCCAGTTGCAGAAAATTTCATCACCCCAATAAAATTTCTTATGACCATTTAGCAGATATACATTTCATTCTACAACATCATTCATCTCCTTACTACAATTTGGATTATGACGATTTGGCAAAAATAAATAAATAAGGGGAAAATATCATCAATTCCCATGAAAGTTTTAAAAAGATTTGTCTGCTATGTTTTACTGCAGACCTTTTATTGTCTGTTTGATTTGCTCTGTTTTTCATTTGTCTTGTTATACTAAACAGCACTCACATAGAGATAAGTTTTATTTTGTACATATTTACTTCCTTGGATCATGTATCTTAGTTTAGTTTCTCTCAAGACAGAGGTTGATTTAAGGACTTTGTTATAAACATCGTCTTTGAATGATAACCCCTCAAACAGGGACATGAAAGTGGAAATGAGGGAAAGTTAGTGAAGGACATTTTTAGCTGGTCAGTCCTGTGGGACCCTCTGAGAAATCTGTATGCATGTCTCAGGGTGATCCTTTTGAAGGTTGAAAAGTAGTATTTAGTCCCTTCTTGGCTGGATGTTGTCCAATGGAGGGAGCTCATGTATGCACCAAGGCTGGCCTTCATCTATTTGAGCTGGCTTTCATGGCTTCTGAGAAAAGCCATGAGACAGAAAAGTGAAAGATACAGAAGATATTTGAAGTGAAATGTAAGCAGCATATTCAATAGAGCAATGTCACATACAAGTTTCAAGGAGTCATTCAAGGCGTAATCATCTTTAGAGTCCTTGCAAAGCATCATTGCTGAGATATTTAATGTTGAATTCTTGAATGGTATTTCTAGATTGATGGCATCCCCTGCTGTGTTTTTTTCTGCCCTTTGATCCTATTTTCTTAAAATTCATTCCAGTTTTTACTGATATATTCTGTAATATTCTGCAAAATATTTTCTCTAATATTGTTGTTGTTGTTCAGATGCTAAGTCGTATCTGACTCTGAAACCCCATGGATGCAGCATGCTTGGCTACTCTCTCCTCCACGATCTTCCAGAAATTGCTCAAATTCATGTCCATTGAATCAGTGATGTTGTCAAACCACCTCATCCTCTGCTTTCCCCTTCACCTTTTGCCTTCGATCTTTCCAAGAATCAGGGACTTTTCCAATGAGTTAGCTCTTTTATCTTCTAATATTAAGGACCATAGTTTCCTGTTTTGGCTGTGCTGAACCCTGATCAAAGTTATTTTTAGAGGTCATGAGCAGAGATATGGGTGAATTTGAGAAGACATGATGTCATCTTGCAAGATATCCAAATCAGTTGAAATCTTTACATGAGCTCCAAGAAAGCAGAGCCATGTATTATTTAAAAGAGTGAAGGAGTTGCCTTTTCCAGTCTGGAGGATTCAGGGTATCTCTCCTATAAGCTGCCAACTCAGCTCTTGGCATCTCACTCCCTCCTTATCTAGTCCTCAGCAGTAGGGTCTTGTCATATCAGATGAGTTATCCACTTATAGTATCCTACTCAAAAGGTCTATTTTCTAGGGCCTCTGCTAGTAGACACTGTTTTTATTTGGGTTTTCCTAAAAAAAAAAAAAAAAAAAAATCTGAAGACAAGGACTTCTGACCAAGTGGGTGCTTTAGGAAAATATTCCTGGAAGCAGAAGTGAAGGGTTTGAAGGATGAAAGAAGGTAAGATGAAAAACCAATAAGTGCTGAGTCGTTGATTTGGTTACTGCTCTTGGAACTCATCCCACTAGAAACACCCTGAAGAACCTTATCCCAGAATTGACTTTCTGAAAGGTCAGAGGCTGTTGCAGTCTCTCTTTGTGGAATGTGGAACACCAACTCCTTTTCCCCATTTGTTGATTATAACTTCTTGGAAATTCAATAATCATGGGATTCTGTCTCCTGTGTTGTGCAGGCTCATGGCTTTATAAAAAGCTCATCAGAACAACAAGAAATGAGAGGAGGAGTGGAGTTAAGACGAGAAATTGGATGGGAAACTAGTAGAGTGCCTTCATATTTTGAAAACCCATACAGGAGACAGGGAAATGTGGTATGGCCACATCTGCTAAAATGTGAATTTGGGAAAAGGTGATGTTGGACATATCTTATTTAGAAGTTTCCTAAAGTTCCTACCTCTTTGGGAACTTCATTGCTTAGAAATGGTGGCTGACACTAAAAGCAATGGAGACAGCATGGAACCAAAGACCATTTTCTTCTTTCCCTTCACTGGGAAGAAAGTTGTACAGAACAGAGGTTGTTTTGTGGAAAAATACCTGAATTCACTGGAATGATTTTTGGCCATTTGGTGGAAACAGCTGCAAAGAGATACCAAATTTTAACTTTGAAAAACATAAAAGCTACACTCCTTATACTCTGATGGATTGATAGTCATATCTACTTCATATCAGTGAGTCCTTCTGAAATTTTAAAGAATCCTCTTACAGCACATAACAACAATGCTGCCTGTTTAAAAACCCAGTACTGGAATTAAATGCACATCCCCTGGAAATAAAGACTATCACGCTATAAAAAAAAGTGATGTGCAGAGATGAGATGCCCTCTCAGAAGTCATTTTAAGTATACAAGTAGACTGTGATAAGGTTCAGTTTGCTGAAGCACAAAAGAAAGCTTTAAAATTACATGTAGTTTCAAGTGGTCTCTAAAAAAATAAGATTCAAATATGACTTTGTTTTTATTGAGAGGGTTAAATCATCTAAGTTATAGGGAAAGTATCCAAGAAGAAACAGAAAGAAATGATTGTGTTCCCCCCAAACTGAATGTTTGTGTTTTCCCCAAATTTATATTTTAAGCTGAATCTCCAATGTGACAGAATTTGGAAGCAAGAAGTTTAGGAGGAGATAAGACTATGAGGATGGAGCCCTCATAAATGGGATTTGTGCTCTTAAAAAGAAACCTCACTAAAACTTCTCCCCCATCCCCTTCTACCATACAGGGAGAGATAACCCTCTATGAACCAGGATGCAGTTTCTCACCAAATAACAAATCTATCAATAACTTGATCTAGGATTTACCAGCCTCCATAACTATGAGAAATAAATCTCTGTTTTTCATAAGCAACTCAGTCTATGGTATTGTGTTACAATTGGTACTGGCAAGTGGAGAGGTACTACTATAGCAAATATCTAGAAGTATCTAGTTTTGGAAGTGGATAATGGGTAGAGGCAGCAAAAGTTTTGAGGTGCATGCTAGAAAAAGATCAGATTGCCGTGAATGGGCATTTGAAGGCAATTCTGGTAAGGACTCAGAAAGTTAAGAGGAAAACCATAAAGAAAGCCTCAATCTTCTTAGAGAAAATCTAAGTAGTTATGAGCAGAATGTTATAAAGCAGAGATTTTAATAATCACTTTTTCTTTAAAATAGAAGACAGTGTGAAAATTATCATTAAATATAATTTGCTTATTTTATTCTGTAATAGAAAGTATTGTCCGTATTATCATGTTGCAGAAAACTTGAGCAAGATAAAAGTTAAAAAAAAAAAATTATAGAAACTCCATTCAATCCAGGGAGAGCATGTAAACCCGGGACAATCGCCAGTGAGCTGAACCTTGAACTACTTGTCCAGTTTCTCTCCAAAGCCTCACTAAAATCATCAACATTTTAATACAGCAAGCTAAGATATATGCTGGTCACTCATTTTATAAAGCTAATCCATGTATCAAGTTTAAAATTGCTGGGTTTAATGGAAAGGATGTGACAGTTCCATCCCTACCTACTAACTGTAGAGAAGGCGTTAATAACACCTATTTTACAGACTGTCAGAAAGATTAGCGACAACGCATGTGGTATGCTGGTGCCATGTCTGACACACATGAGAGTTCAAAAATAAAAAAAGACACTATGACTGTTACCTCTAGAAAATTATATTCTGGTCTTCAGTAGTTTAGTTTCCAGAGAATGCTTTCATTATGCAATGTTTTATCAAGGATTTCATCTAGCACATAATAGAAATGATATTTTCTCCCCATGGAGAGTATCATCCACTTAGATGAAAATATAAAAGTGTAATTGCAAGTGTCTGAAATAGGTGCTAAGAACTACAAGTGTTTATAAAGAGAAGTACTAGTGTCTAGCATAGTCTCTTGAAAACTTTGGGTATACATTGTTATGATTTTTGGAGTGAATAAATAAGCAATTCTGCCCATAGACAATTTATTTTCCATAGTCATTAATAACAGAAAAAATCATTGTCACTATCAAGATAAGTAACTATTAGTAGTCAATAGGAAAAAGGAAGACACCCCTGAAGCAGCTACAGATTTTTCAGTAGGTCTTTTGCTTGGGTTTTCTCTACATTCTTTTTTTCATGCTTAGGTATCCTAACATTATATTCAAAAATTAAATGTTTTATTTTATTTTTTTTGAATTATTATTTTTTTAATTTTCTTTACTTTATTGTGTTGGTTTTGCCATACATTGACATGAAACCACAATGGGTTTATTTTATTTTATTTTATTTTTTTTAACTGACATATCTGTGTTTATTTTATTATTGTTTTTTAATAATTAGTTTTGCCATACAATGACATGATATCGCCATGGGTTTACATATGCTCCCCCTTCAGAACCCTCCTCCCTCCTCCCTCCCGATTCCCTCCCCCTGGGTCATCTCGGTGCACCAGCCCCGAGCATCAGCCCTGGGCTGGCGATTGATTTCACATATGATAATTAACATGTTTCAATGCCATTCTCCCATAACATCCCACCCTTGCCCTCTTCCACAGAGTCCACGAGTCTGTTCTATACATCTGCGTTCCTTTTGCTGTCTCCCATGCAGGGTTCTCGTTACCATCTTTCTAAATTCCATATATATGCGTTAGTATACTGTATTGTTTTGCCTTCTGGCTTACTTCACTCTGGATAATAGGCTCCAGTTCGTCCACCTGAGTAGAACTGCTTCAAATGAATTTTTTTTTTTTTAATGCTGAGTAATATTCCATTGTGTATATGTACCACAGCTTTCTTATCCATTCATCAGTTGATGGGCATCTAGGTTGTTTCCATGTCTTAGCTATTGTAAACAATGCAGCGATGAACATTGGGGTACACGTGGCTCTTTCAATTCTGGTTTCCTCGGTGTATATGCCCAGCAGTGGGATTGCTGGGTCATATGGCAGGACTATTTGCAGCTTTTTAAAGAATCTCCACACTGTTTTCCATAGTGGCTGTACTAGTTTGCATTCCCACCAACAGTGTAAGAGGGTTCCCTTTTCTCCACATCCTCTCCAGCATTTATTGCTTGTAGATTTTTGGATTGCAGCCATTCTGACTGGTGTAAAGTGGTAACAAGTGGTGCTGGGAAAACTGGACAGCCACTTGTAAAAGAATGAAACTAGAACACTTTCTAACACCATACACAAAAATAAACTCAAAATGGATCAAAGATCTAAGCATAAGACCAGAAACTATAAAACTCCTAGAGGAAAACATAGGCAAAACACTCTCTGGCATAAACCAAAGCAGGATCCTCTATGACCCACCTCCCAGAAAATCAGAAATAAAAGCACGAATAAACAAATGGGACCTAATTAAAATTAAAAGCTTCTGCACAACAAAGGAAACTATAAGCAAGGTGAAAAGACAGCCTTCAGAATGGGAGAAAATAATAGCCAATGAAGCAACAGAGAAACAATTAATCTCAAAAATATACAAGCAACGCCTGCAGCTCCATGCTAGAAAAATAAACGACCCAATCAAAAAGTGGGCCAAAGAACTAAACAGACATTTCTCCAAAGAAGACATACAAATGGCTAACAAACACATGAAAAGATGCTCAACATCACTCATTATCAGAGAAATGCAAATCAAAATTAAATATTTTAAACTTATCAAAGTAAGATAAAGCAGAGCGTTCAGGGAAAAAAATTAAATAAACTAATCATAAATGTTCACTGCACTATGATTAGGTAGTCAGGAAGACTAAATAACCTAAGAAAAAATGCTTATTTGAGGGTTAATTTCAAAGCTCACCTTAAATGATATGTAGGAAGTGCACTTATATTAAAAAACAGTATGAACTGTTCTGAAAATTAAATTTAATTAATCTGCTCAGCTCTTCAGAGTCCCTTGGACTGCAAGGAGATCAAAACAGTCAATCCTAAAGGAAATCAATCCTGAATATTCATAGGAAAGACTGATGCTGAAGCTTCAGTACTTTGGCCACCTGATGCGAAGAGCTGACTCACTAGAAAAGACCCTGATGCTGGGAAAGATGGAAGGCAGGGGGAGATGGGCATGACAAAGGATGAGATGGTTGGATGGCATCACTGACTTGATGGACATGAGTTTAAGCAAGTTCTGAGAGATGGTAAAGAACAGGGAAGCCTGGCTCGCTGCAGTCCGTGGGGTTGCAAATAGTCAGACACAATTGAGTAATCAAACAACAATAAATCTACTCAATAATTTTAAAATAAAGTTTGTATTATCTTCCCAATATTCTTAAATGGAAAAAGAAAACATCTCTTCTAAAATCTACTACTGTTCTTTCTCACAATTTCTTTCTTCTTCTTTAAAAAAAAAATAGGATTTTTTTCAGAAAATAAGCAATCATCACAACAGAAGCAAACCTAAGGTGTTAAGATGTTTAATGTTTCTATTCAGCTTTTTTTTCCTTCACCAGATATAAACAGTTCAGATGAGTCAACAGCTGATTTTCAAAAAGAAATCTTTAATGCAATTGCTGCTTTCCCAAAATACACACTAGTCAATCTAGATTTAAAGAAAAAAAATTAAGCATTTTTTTAAAAAGTCATTTTTATAATTTGCAGACACCAATGTAACAAACAATAAACTAAATATATAGCAACTGTGAGGCAGAAAAATGTCCACCATTGAAAACTCTGTTCTTATATACTGCATAAAAAATAACTAACCATTTTCCTTATCCAAGGCAATATATAGGGATTTGTTAGTGGCAGATTCTAGTGTATTTTCTGTATACATAAACTTCTATTATCAGAAGTACTTCAGAAAGAGGAAAGAGGTACTCTGTTAAGAATTTCTTTTTCACCTTGAAAAATAACTTGTGAGGCATAGCAAAGAAAACTTTTATCAAAGGAACTAATGTTTAAATATAAAATTTATTTTTTAAATAAAAACATGTATCTCATGTTCTGCATCCTCAACAATAGTTATTCCAGAATAATAAAATTTCCTGTCATCATCATAATCATCATCACTTTCCCTTTTGACACCTGGCATTTCTTAGACATTTTTTCATAAGTTTCTGTTATCCTTTAGGCATCCTTTCCTTTGTTTTTGTTGAGAGGCTTTCATGTGTTTTCTCTTATATATGTGTATGCAGTGCTAATCTAAGAAAATAATTTACATTTAATTTATATTATGGTCTTTGAATACGATTGAAATAGCTAATTACACATGTGTATATAATTAGTATAAAATACTAAAATAAAAATATTATTTTAAAATGCTACTTATGAATTTTTTTACTTATCTTGTGTGTTACAAAAATGCTGCTTTTGCCTTAATTAAAGCAGAATTTGAAAATGAACAGACATTTTCCAATATTTTGTTTGTGACAGTTTCTTGGGTTGACAACTCATATTAAGAGAATTTCTTCAAAACTTGTATTCAGTTCAGATTACCTATATAACTTTACAGAACATTTAAAAACAACAAATTTAGTTAAGGATTAGGGGTCTAATTTTCAAAGGAAATTTTAAATGAAATTATTTGGCAATTTTTTTTCTCTTCAAATAGTTTGATTATCTATAATATTCAGTACATAAAAATTATTTACATTTGCAGGTTTTGAGCTGCATTATAATAAGCCTTCATTTTAATAAACATTAATATTATCAATGTTAACTTAATTATTACAGCAAATGTTTCATTATGTTTGATTGCAGCTCCATAAAATAATCTCTACTAATGTATCAAGATAATAATTTTAATTAACCAATTAATTTTGGTTTATTTTATTAATACAGAGCATAATTGGTAGGAGAGAAGGACTAATAAGATTTCAGGAAAGTATTAGGAATGAAAAATGTGTTGGAAATATTTTTAGAATGGCAATCCAAATATGTAGTTGATGTTTAATTGTGAAGAATAGTTCTGAGACTATTCCCAGATGCCATATTCATAGTAATAAAGCTTCTCATTATATATCTGTCATCTATTCTCTATCTCACAGCCTAGAAGATAGATAGTATAAAAAGAATATATAGTCTAGATATTAAATATGGTGTAGATTTTGCTGTTGATACAGCAGTCTGCTTAAATGAAAGAGTTAAAGTTAATGATTATGATTTAGCAAAGGTAATTATTCTCTATTGAAAAGCACTATACCATAATATACATTGTTCTTTTTATGAGCCAGTTTTATGATTATAAGTAAGAGCTAAAGGGTATATAACTGTGTATTCCATCTTTTGTCACGGCATGTTGTAAAAGAGGAATAGCAATCACAGATGAAAACCATGTCCCTTATGTTTTTGAAGGAACTAATAGCACCCTTTGGAGTTGCTAATTGGCAAAAATTTGCAACCACAGGCTTTTGAGGTACGGTTACCATGGCAAATTTGCTTTGTAGTTGGCACTTGTGAATATTTGACTTAATTTTCTTTCCAAGTTTAGGGGCTGGATGAAAAACATTGTCATTCTTTCACAGAAAAGTCATTTTTAAGAAATCTGAAAAATGACTGTCATCTCAGTAGTTCTGGGCATTTATAGAAAGGATAAGCGAGCTTATCATAAAACACTTCTTTGAATGTTTGGTAGTTATTTTCTATTTATATTCTTCCTGGAATATACGTGGTCCATAAAAAGATGAGTGGAAAATATTCAAAGTCATTCTGTATAATTGTATAAGGTAAGACTATAGGTGACTCAAATTTCCTTTGTAGTAAAAATGTTAAATATCTAGTCCAGAAATAGTACTTAAAACTTAGAGTCAGTGTTTAATAATTCTGTAATTTATGCATAAAGGTAAATATAAAATTTTAATCCTTACTAAGTTAAGATTACTTAGATTTACATTTCAGCAGTAGAATACTAGTTCATTTCCTTCTTTAAACTTATCTTTTTATAGGGTATATTACATGAAGTATGTGAGAAAGTGTTCAACTCAGATAGATTCATATGTTTGAATAAGAAATCTCCATTTATTTCTATAAAGTAATATATACTTTAAAAAAAGGAGATTAAAGAAAATATCAAGTAAAGAAAAAATTTAAGGGTGAACAAAACACTATAATGCAGTAATTCTAATGCAGTCATAGTAAGTCAGAATAGTAAGTATGTATTTGTATATTCTATTTTCTACTTCACCTGCCTAGTAGCAGTTTTCTGTTGTTTCTTGATATCAACACCAAAACAACAATTTTAAATTTTATACTAAGGTGTATAAATGAATCAGACTAAAGGGATAGACAAATGTAAAAATATATTATTAAACAGAAGGTCATATCTGTATTAAGAAAAATAAATATACGTTGGTGTAAAAGGGTTTCAGATTTTAATATACTTTGTATCCCTAGAGACATGTAGATTGTCTGATAATCATCCATTTCCTGCAAAACCTGAAATATTCATATAAATGGAATCAGTTCAGTTCAGTCACTCAGTCATGTCCGAATCTTTGCGACCCCATGGACTGCCACACACCAGGCTTCCCTATCCATCACCAGCTCCTGAAACTAGCTCATACTCATATCCATTGAGTTGCTGAGGCCATCCAACCATCTCATCTTCTGTACTCCCCTTCTCCTCTTGCCTTCAAGCTTTCCCAACATCAGGGTCTTTTCCACTGAGTCAGTTCTTCGAATAAGGTGGCTTAAGTATTAGAGCTTCAGCTTCAGCATCAGTCCTTCCAATGATTATTCAAGACTGATTTCCTTCAGGATGGACTGGTTGGATCTCTTTGCAGTTCAAGGGACTCTGAAGAGTCTTCAGCATCACAGTTCAAAAGCATCAATGCTTCAGCTTTCAGCTTCCTTTATGGTCTAACTCTCACATCCATACATGAATGCTGGAGAAATCATACCCTTGACTAGATGGACCTCTGTCAGAAAAGTAACGTCTCTGCTTTTTCATATGCTGTCTAGGTTTGTCATAGCTTTTCTTCCAAGGAGCAAGTGTCTTAATTTCATGGCTGCAGTCTGGAGCCCAAGAAAATAAGTCTATCACTGTTTCCATTATTTCCCCATTTATTTGCCATGAAGTTATTGGACCAGATGCCATGATTTTAGCTTTAAATGTTGAGTTTTAAGATGGCTTTTTCACTCTCCTGTTTTATTTTTATCAAGAGGCTCTTTAGTTCTTCTTCACTTTCTATTTTCTTAGCAATTATTTTTTGTTTGTTTCAGTTCAGTTCAGTTGCTCATTCATGTCTGACTCTTTGGGACCCCATGAACCACAGCATGCCAAGCCTCCCTGTCCATCACCACTTCCCAGAATCCATCCAAACCCATGTCCGTTGAGTCGGTGATGCCATCCAATCATCTCATCTTCTGTCATCCCCTTCTTTTCCTGCCCCCAATCTTTCCCAGCATGAGGGTCTTTTCCAATGAGTCTGCTCTTGGCATCATGTGGCAAAAGTATTGGAGTTTCAGCTTCAACATCAGTCCTTCCAATGAACACTCAGGACTGATCTCCTTTAGGATGGAATGGATGGATCTCCTTGCAGTCCTAGGGACTCTCAAGAGTCTACTACAACACCACAGTTCAAAAGCATCAATTCTTCTGTGCTCAGCTTTCTTTATGGTCCAACTCTCACATCCATACATGACCACTGGAAAAAATCATAGCCTTGACTAGATGGACCTTTGTTGTCAAAGTAATATCTCTCCTTTTTAATATGTTGTCTAGGTTGGCCATAACTTTCCTTCCAAGGACTAAGCATCTTTTAATTTCACGGCTTCAATCACCATTTGCAGTGATTTTGGAGCCCAGAAAAATAAAGTCAGCCACTGTTTCCACTGTTTCCCCACCTATTTCCCACGAAGTGATGTGACTGGATGCCATGATGTTTGTTTTCTGAATGTTGAACTTCAAGCCAACTGTTTCACTCTCCTCTTTCACTTTCATCAAGAGGCTCTTCAATTCTTCACTTTCTGCCATAAGGATGGTGTCATCTGCATATATGAGGTTTTTGATATTTCTCCATGCAATCTTGATTCCCAACTTATGCTTCTTAATTTAGTTTCTTTAAAACAGACTAGAACTGAAGAAATACAATCTGATATTCATTATTAAAGTTAACTTTTTAAAAAGCATAAATGAAAGTAGCTTCTCTAATTTTTAATTTTTTTAATTTTATATATTCAATGACTTAAATTGGTTATTAAAAATAACATTTATTATTGTTCATTTTTAATTTTTTATAAAATTTTTAAAAGCAGTTGATTAAAGAGAGTAATAATTATTATTGTATTAGAATTTCTGATCAGTAAACTATTTTTATAAACTTCTTAAAGTTAGTAAGTAGAAAAAGCAAATTAAAAAACTGTAAAAATATAGATTTTCATAATTATAACTTTAAAATAGTAAAAATAATAATATAAGCAGTTTATAACATTACCCTAAATGTCCTGAGAAACTGACAGGAAGTCCTGAGTAAAAATAGTAATCATCATGAATTTGTACACTTCATGAGAATATGAACAGTTTGTTGCTTGTATTTATCTTTTCATGTATATTCAAGTGTGTTCCTATTAGGTCTTCAGTAAATCTATTTAAAATTAGGTTTTTTTAAAATAGCTTGGGTAATAATTTAAGGTTTGTTTTTAAAGGGAAGAACTCTTAAAATATTTTTAGAGTATTTAAAGTCATATATCTATGAGGGTATATTAAAAAGCAGAGACATCACTTTGCCAAGAAATGTCCATAGACAAATCTATAGTTTTTTAATATTCATGTATGAATATGAGAGTTAGATCATAAAGAAATCTGAACACTGAAGAATTGGTGCTCTTGAATTGTGGTGCTAGAGAAGACATTTGAGAGCCCCTTGGACAGCAAGGAGATCAAACCAGTCCATCCTAAAGGAAATCAGACCTGAATATTCTGGTTTGATGATAAAGCTCTAATACTTGGGCCACCTGATTCAAAGAGCTGACTAATTGGAAAAGACCCTGATTCTGGGTAAAATTAAGGGTAGGAGGAGAAGGGGATGACATCACCAACTCAAGGACATGAGTTTGAGCAAGCTCTAGGAAATAGTGAGGGACTGATGCTGAAGCTGAAGCTCCAGTACTTTGGCCACGTGATGAGAAGAACTAACTCACTGGGAAAGACCCTGATGCTGGGAAAGATTGAAGGCAGGAGGAGAAGAGGATAAGATGATTAGATGGCATCACTAACTCAATGGACATGAGTTTGAGCAAACTCCAGGAAACAGTGAAGGACAGCGAAACCTGGCATGTTGAAGTCCATGGGGTTGTAAAAGTTTCAAATACGATTTAGCGACTGAACAACAACAGTCTATGAGTGTATTACTGAGAAATCAGTTCCTCCTAGAATGACTTCTTAATGTTTAAGAAAATAAGTGAGATTGAATCTGGGAGCTGTTATTTCTGAAAATAATAAACTTAACATTTGCTTATTCTGCAATACCTTTGAGGCTTAGGTTTCTCATCCATAGGTTGAAAGAATAAATTATACTTACAATACTAGATTGTTGTGAGGGTTAAATAAATTAATAAGTCTAAAGAGGCTAAAGTTTAAATCTAGCTGAAAGCCAAATTTCAAAATTGTTGGCAAAGTCAAGGAACTATTGATTCATTTGGTGGACAATATTTTTTTCAAAATAAAATGCATTATGTTTTACTTGAACAGTTCCAGAACATTCTATAAATTTATGGTTCAGAGAATTTAGAATTGCAGTTTTTAATAATTTAGCTATTTCTAAGTTTTTTGAAAAGAAATTTTAATAAAACTTACACTATCGATCACATTTTTCTATGTGAGCTGTATTAACAGTATAGGCTCAAGGAATGTTATAGCAAAAATGAGACTAAGTAACATGTACTGTGGCCCTGTGGTTTGCATTGATGTTTACATTGATTTTTGATATGTGATTCATTTAATCTTTACCACGACAATCATGAATTATAAACAATACAAATTAGAATTCTGGGTCCTCAACTTTCTGTGTTTCTTAGGATATATGGATGTCTTTGGATATCTTTCTGAAGTCCTTTGACTGTAAGTAAAGTAATTAAGAACAGTAAATTTTCTATGTGTACTTTAACATATTATTTATATTAAATATCTGCAAGATAAATACAAAAGTTCACTGAATGGCAATTATATGTCCATTAATGAGTTTATTCCTGCTGCACCCTGGAGATGAGGAACCAACATTCTCTTGCTGGGTCTTGCTTCTGTTCCACACAGTACTGCCTCTCCATCAATTCTTCTGGGCCTACAGACCTACAGGGTAGGCTCTCAAGGAGTTTGGATAGTCAGGAATAAACTTGGAGAGATGTTTTTGTAGAAATATCATCTAAAAGGAGTCCAAGGCAGTGATACTCTCAGTGACTATATGTGCAAGTTTTATCTTCTCAAGCAACAGAGGCTTAAATAATAATGTAGGCTTTTCTTCTAAAGAAATATCCTCCTAAAGATTATTGTGGTGGATTTCAAATACATAATAATACTATTGAGAGTATTCCTTATTCTTACTTCAGGTTCTTTTATAACATTGAGCATATGAGGTTCCTTACTTCAGGTTCTTTTATAACATTGAAAATATTAGGTTGAGATTGAGTTTGGGGGCCAGTTTCCTGAAAATAAACCTTTCTCTTTAGAGTCTAGGCATGTGTCCAATGCATTTTACTCAGAAGCTTTAGCACTCCCTGAAGAAAAATGTACTAAGGACTTAATTTATGAACTAAGGTAATTATTCTTGGATCCCCAGGTGGTTCAGTGGTAAAGAATCCACCCACCAATGCAAAAGACATGGCAGGATCAGGGGGTTTGATCCTTGGGTTGCGAAGATCCCCTAGAGAAGGAAATGGCAATCCACTCCAGTACTCTTGCCTGGGAAATTCCAGGGTCAGGAGTCTGATGGGCTACAGTCCATGGTGTCACAGAAGAGTCAGAAACAACTACGTCAGTGACTAAGCGAAAACAATAAAATCATTCTTCATGTTTCCTCACCTTAGAATAAACTATGCTCAATGACTTCTTTAGGGTATGTTTTACAGAATATGTCCAGCAATGTCTGCCTCATAGTTAAATTTCACTTTCAGGGGAGACTTCAGTTTCCATAAGATATACTAATGGTTGGGTCCATGACACAGATTTACCGTATATATCTAGGCTTGTTTAAATTCACTTACACTCAAAGTGGAAGTCAGATAGTAAATGGCTTAATAATACATCAAAACCATCTTTCTACCTCATGATTTTGTGTTTGCATTGAATAGAACATTACCTTTGTATTTAGCATTTATTTGTAAGGGAATATATATGAATTTGACACATTTACTTTGTCAGTGTGAGTGAATCTATAGCAGAATATGGGCCAAAGACCCTCACCTTTCTAGATGGCTGAACTGCAACTTTAAACCACTAATAGCAATGGATCAAGTTGAATTTAGTGTTCAAGAGACTGAAAGCCACAAGACCACATCAAGTGCTATTGATTTTCCTTAAGTGCTGAAGCTTTTAAAGGAATCTTACAAAGAAATGTATTGTATCGGTTTGTTGAATTTTGAAAGTTGGATACAGTTTGGGAAAACTAAACAAATGAAGGGAATTTTGGGGTTAATAAAAGTCAAGTTTCCAGAGAATTGTTTGGTAGGAAAATGTAAAAACAGCATGACCATTCAGCCTTACTGCAGGGGAATGGGAGAAACCAGAGATTCTATTAGATGCTGTCATCAAGGATAACAGGAAAAGGCTAAGATAGCACATGAGCAGTCATGCTTCACTACTCTGCAAACACAGGGGATGTGGCTGGTTCACCAATCATGTTCATGTGCTCCAGGACAGCATCAGACATATTCATGACAAAAGCATCACACACAAGGCTCTGCATTTACAAATACTGTCACCATGCTAAATGATCTGTTTCAACTTGCCGTTATAGAAGCTCCCTTTTTCCTGACAATTTACTCTATATATATCACCTAAAACATTTCATGGAATATACATGTCCAAGACCAATAAGCAAATCATCTAAATGTAAATTCAAGATGCTTAAACTGTGATCTGATGATGCCGAAAATTAAAATGTATTTTAATTCAAGAATTCAAACTCGAGAAAACATTCACAGGAATCAAAGTGAGTTATGTTACTACCTTTCATTTGGCTTATATATATATATGTTTATAGCGCAAAGTTACAAAATAATTATGGGCCCTAACACTAAAGCAGATAAGCCTAGAATGAAAGCAAAACTAATTTTTCTTGGGCAAGGAGGAAATAGGAAATTTATCATTGAACACATTGCTCTATTTAATTTTTGTGTATAGTAAATGATAACTGGAGACTTATCCTGGTCTTCTAACTTCTCATTTATAAACTGTTGATATTGAAATACTTTTTGAATTTAAAAATTCAGATTTTTGCACCTTTTTTATAAAATAAATTTTGCTTGATTTTTCTCCTTGACTTGATTAAGCAAATTTACAGATACTGCATTTTTATTTTAACTTCAAGGTTTGTGGAACTCTGCTTTGAACAAGTCTGTCTGCGCTATTTTTCCAATAGCATTTGCTCACTTCATGTCTCTGTGTCACATTTTGGCAGTTTTTGGAATACTGCAAACTTTTTCATAATTAACATATTTGTCATGGTGCTCTGTAATCTGTGATCTTGGATGTCGCTATTGCAACAGGATTATGACTTGACAAAGGCTTGGATGGTGGTTAGCATTTTTTAGTAATAAAGCACTTTTTCACTAAGGTATATGCATCATTTTTTTTTAGACATAATGTTGTTATACAGTTAATAGGTTAAGGCCTAATATAAACTGACCTTTATATGTAATGGGAAATCATTACATAAAATTCATGTGACTCACTTGAATGCAGAGGTGTGGCACCAAACCCACAATATCTCTGAGATACGCCATGGTTTCAGATCTGTGATAAATTCTCCATAACATGTCAATTAAGAACTTAAGTTAATGATTTAATATTTCTTAACAGGATGCAGGGGGACTTGGAAAGGAAAATAGGACACATTTTCACCTCCTGACATTATTGATCTTAAGATATCAATATTCTTAAAATCTGACTACACTATCTGCAGGCATTTTTAGTCTTAAGACTTAGACATCTTTATAAATATGGTTACCATATATATGCAATACTTCAGGGGTAGCTCTAGTTAAAATATATTCATTGTTTCTGTGAAAGTAAAATTTAACAGTATTTTTTATTTGCTAAAACTGATTACCTTTATATTAGTTTCATAGATCTACTGCTTTAGTCCATTCAGGCTGCTAAAACAAAATACCATAGCCCGGTAGCTTATAGAGAAAAGAAATTTATTTGCCACAGTTCTGGAGGCTGGAAATTAAAGGTTAAGTTGCCAACATGGTTGAGCTCTGTGCTTGTTGAGGGAACATGCTTCTTGGTTCAAGGATGGCCATCTATTTGCTGTAACCTCACCTGACAGATGTGACTAGGGAGCTTTCTCAGGCCCTATTAATCCCATTCATGAAGGATCAGCCCTCATTACTTAATCCTTTCTGAAAGGCTTCACATCCTAATACCCTCACCTTGGGGATTAATGATATATAGTGATGTCGGACTCTTTGCAACCCCATGGACGGTAGCCTACCAGGCTCCTCTGTCCATGGGATTTTCCAGGCAAGGGTACTGGAGTGGGCTGCCATTTCCTTCTCCAGGGGATCTTCCCAACCCAGGGATCGAACCTGGGTCTCCCACATTGCAGGCAGATGCTTTACCATCTCAGCATGTGAATTTTGGGGGAACACACAATTTAGACAATAGCAGCTACCATAACAAAGTACCACAAACTAGATAGTTAAGTAAAACAGCAAAAGCATATGAGAATTCAGAGCCAGAATATCTGGACTCAGAAGTGTGAAATCAAGGTGTAGAGAGGGCCATGCTCCCTCTGAAAAGTGCAGTGTTGCCCTTCTTGGCTCCTGGGATTTGCTGGGTATCTTCAGCATTTCTTGGCTTGCAGCTGCAACATTTCAGTCTCTTCTATGACATAACATGACGTTCTCCCTTTGTGTGTCTGTCTGTACATCTTCTCCTTTTCTTATAAGCATACTACCCTCCTCCAGTATGACTGTCTTATATAACTACATCTTAAATGGTCCATTCCAAGTACAGTCGAACAACACAAGTATGAAAAGTGAGGATCCACTTACATGCAGATTTATTTCACTAAATATGTACTATAGTACTACACTCTCCACAACTGGTTGAACCATTGGATGTGGAAACACAGATACAGGTGGCTGACTGTAAAGTTATGTGTGGATTTTTGGCTGCACAGAAGGTAGGCGCCCTCAGTCCCACATTGTTCAAGTGTTAACTATAAGGTCACACTATGATGTACTGAGAATTAGAACTTCAACATATCTTTTGGGGGGATACAATTCAATCCATGTAACCCTTTTATAAAGTTATTTCTCTTTATAGGATAGAATGTAGCTAGTTATTTGGAATTAAGCAACAACAATAATCTGTTAGAAACAGCTCAGTCTCCACCTGTATTCCAAGATGATAAATATGTAGGAGTTAGAGTGCTTCTGAATAGTAAATTGACTCGTGCATTTTATTCAAAGTCAACATTATTTTTAAGGGATTCATTAACATGAGTTAGTATTTTTTAAATAAGGAAACACTTAATAAGTAAAGAAGTAAACATTTCTATTTTACCAATCCAAAGCTAAAAAGATTGGGTGGTTTCATTGGTTTCTACATCATTCTGTTAATCATAACTTTCATTTTTAAACAGTTACTGAGAGCTATATTTCAGGTGTAATGCTACATAAAAAGGATGATGATATGGACACTATTTCTTGCTTCTAGTCTGATGGGCAAAATAAATGGATAAATAGCAAAAACATAATGAATCAAATGTCATCACATATATATCAGTATAACACAACAGAGTCAACAGAAAAAAAAAAGTCTCCTCTTTCAGTTTGCCCCTCTTACAGCAGCTCCCATCAAATTTGACTTCTGAGACTCAGTTCTAAGTAAATAATTGAAAATATGGGAAAATACAAAAAGAATAAATATGCTTATTTCTGAGTTATTTATCACAATGATAAAACAGAAACAATCTGAAAGGAGGGTATGTTTTAGTAAATATAAGACACTTACTTTCTTTACCTTGCATATCAAAACATTAAAGCATAAGTAAACTTGGACAATGACAGGACTACAATTTTGCTTTTACATGAAAATCATGAATAATATGTTTCTATTTATTTACTTTTCCAAAATTTCTATAGCATTTTATTATACATTTTCTACATGGTTAGAAAAAATGTGTTCAGTTAGAAATTTTACAGGTATAAAAATATTATAGCCAAAATATTGCAAAAATGCAGCTTCTGTATAAATATTTATTGTAAATAGTATATTTGAAATAAAGTACTGAAGCCCTCGAGAAATAACACTGTATCTATAATATTTCATGTTGCCTTGGAACCAGTTATTTTGGATATTCTAGCAGTACATTTAATGAAACCAAATGTATCCTAAATAAAGATGATCGTTCCTTGCAGAGAGCAGGAATAGCATATATCAGTGCAAAGCAATTCACTAATGGAATTTTCCCATTATAAATGGAAAAAACTTAAACTATTTCTAAATCATCTTTGCATTAACTAAAAAGCATTTAGATTTTTCCACTCAATATTCCTTTCATTATGAATATAACTAAAGAGAGAAGGGTGAACTGTGATGCCAACATGATAAATGTTTAAGGTTAATATGTCACTTTGTGTATTTATCCCTATCATTCTTGATCTTTTGTATATGATTCACTGTGCTGATGTCTGTCTGTCTTGAAATACCATTATTCTCAACTTCTTTATAATACAGTTGACAGGAGTGTAGCATTTTTTTAACACCAAGAATACTTAATAGTATCCCTTTGTGTGATACTATTACAATATGCTAACCAAGGTAAATTTGAGGAAGAATATAAAGACACTTTGAAAGGTTATGATCTATGATAATTCACAGCTTTAGAGTTGCTTTAATTGAATTAATTGTTGCTCAGAAGAAGAAACTGAAGAATAAAGAACACAATGACTGAACATTTTCATGGAAAAAAAAAATGACCTTTTAAATATCAGTGCCTTGATTCACAGAGTATTCTTTCTCCAATAAAAGAATCTTACAAGGAAAAGGTAGAAGTGATATTTGAAAAGAGAGAAAAATCTCTGCAGAAATGGAAATTCTGATGTATAATAGGCATCAGAAAGAATTACTAGCATATACATTTGTGTGCAATAAAAATTTTAATGGATATGTGCATCTTTAAAATTAAGATTACATTATATTGTTCTTTTTCTTAATTTAATTTAAGAAAAATTAATTAATTTACAATAAGATGATCAGAGAAAGGCTTTATTCAATGATAACATTGGTCTAAAAAAGAAATTAATTTTTTCCTTTCCTTCTGTTTTGTAATTCTTAGTAACTGTTTTATGAATTTATATTTTTTAACTCAGTTACCTTAATCTATATCTTCATTAAACACAGTCCCTATGTAATCATAAGACAGAAATTAAACCGCACATCACATGAATGTTGACAAGAAGATATTCAGAAGAAAGATTTATTCTGGCTTAATTGAGCAGGGAAGGCTACACAAAAGAGGTGACAATCAAGTTGAGTGGAATAGTTTGTAATTTCAAAAACACACCATGCATTTTTATAACTCCTAAACTTGACAATGGCTATTTGATCCTGAAATCCTAACTTCCAGTGTCTTGTATACTAGTCAGACCTCTACTTCTAATTCACACCTCAGCTGTCATCTTCTCTGTGAAGGTTTTTCTAACCTTTTCAAATCAAATTAGGAATTCATTCTTCAAATGTTTCCTTACCGATTACCCACAGTAGCTCCTAAACAGAATTTACTATATGTGTGGTAATATTTTATGCTTGCATTCATGACAGAATGAATTCTTTTTGTCATGGTTAATATTCTTTGATATTATATTTTTAGTGATGTACAGTTGTTATTCAAATAAAACTGGAGGTTAAAAAAAAGAAAATTCATGTTAAGACATTACCTTAAGATTTAACAAAGTATTTTGTCTTGTTTTTGCTTTAAATTTAATATGGGTGAGAATTTTTATTCTGAAAAAAATGTATTTTAACCATTTATGTTATATAAAGTAATCTGATTTCATAACAGTAAAATGATAATTTAAAACAAAGTACATTTGACCCAAATCAGTAGACCTCTTAGTTGTAAAAATAGGAGAGTGTGAAAAGATAACAGTGTGAGTTTGGGACTAACATTTCCACACTTCTGTATTTAAAATAAATAACAAAAATAACCTATTGTATTAAAAAAATCATTAGAGGACAAGAGAATGATATAGACGAAAAGAGATTGGCAATGTGTTGATAATTCTTAAAGCTAACTGATGAACTTCTGCAAATTTGCTGTGCTACTGCTCCCACTTTGGTATACGTTTGAAATTTTCAAAAATAAAAACGTTTTTAAATTTTTTTAAAAGAGGAAAAAAAAAGAAGGCTCTCAAATGTCAGTATGGATTCTAATGCATCTTGAATATAAACTGGCAGGTAAACTTTGATTTATAATTGAAAACAGAGATGGTAACTGGAAATGAGCAATTAAAATCCACTTGGCATTTGGCATTTGCAATTAATTCTGATTTTGTTACTAAATAATAGCATCAGCCATTAAAAAGAATTCAGTTGAATCAGTTCTACTGAGGTGGATGAAACTGGAGCCTATTATACAGAGTGAAGTAAGCCAGAAGGAAAAAAAAAATACAGTATACTAATGCATATATATGGAATTTAGAAAGATGGTAATGAGAACCCTGTATGCGAGACAGCAGAAGAAATGCAGATGTATAGAACAGTCTTTTGGACTCTATGGGAGAGGGCAAGGGTGCGATGATATGAGAGAACAGCATTGAAACGTGTTAATCATCATATGTGAAATTAATCTCCAGCCCAGGTCTGATGCTCAGGGCTGGTGCACTGGGATGACACAGAGAGAGGGAATTGGAAGGGAGGTGGAAGGGGTTTCTGGAAGGGGAACACATGTATACCCATGGCAGATTCATGTCAACATATGGCAAAACCAACAAGATAATGTAAAGAAAATTAAAATAAATTAATTAAATTTTAAAAAATAATAGCATCAAAAATAATACTTGCAAAGAGCAAAAATTTCCTATATGTAATAATTCTTAACAATAGATGTTTTTAAAAGCAGGCAGTTACTAAGATGTTTCTAAAGATTATTATTTATATTATCAGTTGATTTTTTTCTTAGCATTAGAGGAAGCAGTCCCATATTTTGATATAAGTATGCTACTAATCAACATTTTGATCCCAAACTTATCATCCTCATAAAGACCATTTGTCTTTTGCTAGCAAAAAGGAATATAAAAATATCACTGATACGATGAAATAAGATACTACATAAATTAAGGAAAAAGTACACAAAATGTCAGAAAGAAGAGAGAAATACAGGGGGAAAAAAAACTCTTATAGATCAAATGCAGACAGAGGCTATAATTCTCAGCATCTCAAGACTGTATGCATCAAACATCTAGATGCTTTTCTATCTGTTCTTCAGGCATAAAGGAATTAAAAACAATAAAATATATTGATGTTGGTTTTGGGGAGGAGGCACTAGAAACTTTGAAAATGAATTCATTTCATAGTTCAAGCTTTCAGAACAAGTCATCTTTTACTTTGGGCTTCCCTGGTGGCTCGGTGGTAAAGAATCTGCCTACAATTAGGAGACACAGGAGATGTGGGTTCAATCCCTTTGATCTGGAAGATCCCCTGGAGGAGGAAATGGAACTCCAGTATTCTTACCCGGAAAGTCTCATGGACAGAGGAGCCTGGTGGGCTACAGTCCATGGGATCACAAAGAGTTGGATACAACTGAGTGACTGAGCACAAACGGTACAATTTTTACCTTACTTTTTATTAGCATGGTCTGATTAGTGGATTTTAACAATATGTTTATGTTAAATACACTTAAGTCCAGGTATTGGACTCTGTAAAAATAAAGAGATTTTCTACATAAATTTTTTCAGCTATATTTTTCAAATTTTAGCTGCAGAATTTCTGACCAATGTTTAATATTTTTCTCTATAAATTTATTGAGCATCTAGTCCATTTTAAATGTGTTGTGCCAGATGATATAGATAGCAAAAACACATATCCAATTTCCTTAGAAATTCCACAACTTACTAAGTAAGAGATATGCATAGCCTCAATTAGTGCATATTGTGATAACTGTAAGTCAGAGTATCTTGTTGTTTCTTGACTATGTACTTCAGTTCAGTTCAGTTGCTCAGTCATGTCCGAATCTTTGCCACACCATGAACCGCAGCATGCCAGGCCTCCCTGTCCACCACCACCTCCCAGAGTACCCAAACTCATGTACATTGAGTTGGTGATGCCATCCAACTATCTCATCCTCCATCGTCCCCTTCTTCTCCCGCCCTCAATCGTTCCACACATCAGGGTCTATTCCAATGAGTCAGCTCTTCGCATCAGGTGGCTAAATTATTGGAGTTTCAGCTTCAACATCAGTCCTTCCAATGAACACCCAGGACTGATCTCCTTTAGGATGGACTGGTTGTATCTCCTTGCAGGCCAAGGAACTCTCAATAGTCTACTCCAACACCACATTTCAAAAGCATCAATTCTTCTGTGCACAGCTTTCTTAATAGTCCAACTCTCACAACCATACATGACCACTGGAAAAATCATAGCCTTGACTAGACAGAACTTTGTTGAGAAAGTAATATCTCTGCTTTTTAATAGGTTGTCTAGGTTGGTCATAACTTTCCTTCCTAGGAGTAAGTGTCTTTTAATTTCATGACTGCAATAACCATCTGCAGTGATTTTGGAGCCCAGAAAAATAAAGTCAACCACTGTTTTCCCATCTATTTGCCATGAAGTGATGGAACTGGATGTCATGATCTTAGTTTTCTGAATGTAGAGGTTTAAGCCAACTTTTTCACTCTCCTCTCTCACTTTCATTAAGAGGCTCTTTAGGTCTTCTTCAGTTTCTGCCATAAAGGTGGTGTCATCTGCATATCTGAGGTTATTGTTATTTCTCCTGGCAATCCTGATTCCAGCTTGTGCTTCATTCAGCCCAGCATTTCTCATGATGTACTCTGCATGTAAGTTAAATAAGCAGAGTAACAATATACAGCCTTGACGTACTCCTTTTTCTATTTGGAACCAGTCTTTTGTTCCATGTCCAGTTCTAACAGTTGCTTCTTGACCTGCATACAGATTTCTCAAGAGGCAGGTCAGATGAACTGGTATTCCCATCTCTTGATGAAATTTCCACAGTTTATTGTGATTTACACAGTCAAAGGGTTTGACATAGTCAATAAAGCAGAAATAGATGTTTTTCTGGAACTCTCTTGTTTTTTCAATGATCCTGTGGATATTGGCAATTTGATTTCTGGTTCCTCTGCTTTTTCTAAAACCAGCTTGAACATTTGGAAGTTCATGGTTCACGTACTGCTGAAACCTAGCTTGGAGAATTTTGAGCCTTACTTGACTAGCATGTGAGATGAGTACAATTGTGTGGTAGTTTGAGTATTCTTTGGCATTGCCTTTCTTTGGGATTGGAATGAAAACTGACCAGTCCTGTGGCCACTGCTGAGTTTTCCAAATTTGCTGGCATATTTAAGTGCAGCACTTTCACAGCATCATCTTTTAGGATATGAAATAGCTCAATTGGAATTCCATCACCTCACTTCACTTCACATTCCAGGCTGTCTGACTCTAGGTGAGTGATCAGACCATATTTGATTATCCGGGTCATGCAGATCTTTTTTGTACAGTTCTTCTGGTTATTCTTACCACCTCTTCTTAATATCTTCTGCTTCTGTTAGGTCCCTACAATTTCTGCCCTTTATGGAGCTCATCTTTGCAGAAAATGTTCCCTTGGTATCTCTAATTTTCTTCAAGAGATCTCTAGTCTTTTCCATTCTATTGTTTTCCTCTATTTCTTTGCATTGATGGCTAAGGAAGGCTTTCTTATCTCTCCTTGCTATTCTTTGCATCTCTGCATTCAAGTGGGTATATCATTCCTTTTCTCCTTTGCTTTTTGCTTCCCTTTTCACAGCTATTTGCATGAGAAATAGTACTATGTATTAATAGTTAGTACTATGTACTAACTACCTAGGAATTAATCCAGCAGTTTGGGAAATATGAACACTTCAATCAGCAAATGCCTAATTTTCACCATGCAGTATATATTTATCAAAGATGGGCATTGATTTTAGTAGCCCTTAGAAGACTTGTTTTTAACCAAATGAGCTTTCATTTATAATGCAGGCACATCTGTATTAGAGACACTTTGAGCCCCAGACCACTGCAAAAAGTAAACATTGCAATAGAGTTACACAATTTTTTTGGTTTCCCAGTGCATATAAAGTTATGTCAACAAAGGTCTGTCTAGTCAAGGCTATGGTTTTTCCAGTGGCCATGTATGGATATGAGAGTTGGATTATAAAGAAAGCTGAATGCTGAGGAATTGAGGCTTTTGAACTGTGTTGTTTGAGAAGACTCCTGAGAGTCCCTTGGACTGCAAGGAAATCCAACCAGTCCCTCCTAAAGGAGATCAGTCCTGGGTGTTCATTGGAAGGATCAGTGTTGAAGCTGAAACTCAAATACTTTGGCCACCTGTTGTGAAGAGCTGACTCATTTGAAAAGACCCTAATGCTGGGAAAGATTGAGGGCAGGAAGATAAGGGGACAACAGAGGATGAGATGGTTAGATGGCATATCAATGGACATGGGTTTGAGTGAACTAAGGGAGTTGGTGATGGACAAGGAGGCGTGGCATGCTACGGTTCATGGAGTTGAAAAGAGTCAGACATGATTGAGTGACTGAACTGAATATTATACTGTAATTTATTAAAAGTGCAATAACAATATGTTTAAAAAAACAATGTATAGCTTAATTTAAAAAGTACTTAATCGTTAAAGAAATAGTTACAATCATCTGAGCTTTCAGTGAGTTATAATAGTTTTCAACAGCAATCCATCCAAGGTCACAGACCGCAGATCACCATAACAAATATAAGTATAATACAAGTTTGAAATATAGTGATAATAATAACCAAAATGTGGCAGAGACAAATGCTATTGGAAAAACTGGCACTAACAGACTTCCTTGATGTAGTTCCCATAAGCCTCCAGTTTGTAAAAATCTCAGTATCTGTGAAGAGCAATAAAATGAAGCATAATAAAACAGGGTTTGCCTGAACAATTATCAATTATTTATAGATAGTGATTATTCTTTATGGAAAAGAAGAAAATTTTCCTTTTACTCTTCCTTTTGCTATTTTTCTATATTCTTCTTTCTGTTTTCCAGTATTTTGTGTATCCCACCTTAGCTGATATGCTAAAACTTAAGACTTAGTTTATCTAATGAAAAACATTAATGTTCAACATTTAACTTGTAGTAGGATAGAAAATTTAGTTTGTAGAAGCATCATTTTCATTAAGATTATGATGAGAAAATCCCAGAGATTTTAGTAACATTCTTTCATATTATTGTATGTTATTTAGTCGCTCAGTCTTGTCTGACTCTTTTGTGACCCCATGTACTATAGCCTTCCAGGCTCCTCTGTCCATGGGATTTTCCAGGCAAGAATACTGGTGTGGGCTTCCATTTCCTTCTTCAGGAAATCTTCTTGATCCAGAGATTGAAACTATGTCTTCTGTGGATTCTTCACCTTTGAGCCACTAAAGAAGCTTGCTATCCGTGTATAATTGTGTGCAAAGCAAATCTCTGTGTAATAGCTGATAGCAGTTTTTAATGGATCATTGCCTTGAGCCTTCTGTTTCTTAAAAAAAAAAATCAGTTTCAATGAAATATCAAAACCCCTAAAGCAATGTTTTTCTATTTCTTTCTCTTTAACAAAGTATCACAATTCACTGCCTGAAGTGATAACATTTACCTGTAGAGTCAGCCTCATTTTCATTTTAATCAGAGCTCTCTCATATCTTTTTGGCCAAATATGAACAGGGTAAAAATAAATCAAAGAATTTAAGTAACAGACAAAATAACCTATCTCGTTTTTGAATTATAATTCTATGAATCATTTGTGGAAGGTATTATGAATCACTAGTTCCCCAGCTTATTTTCTACAGTGTTAAAAATTCTGGATGAATTCTGCCCATCACATATTTTAATCAATAACTAGGCCAACACTCACAATTTTTACTTAATAGAAACATTCATTCCATGTTCATTTTATGTTGTTAAGCTATTTAATTATTTGGTAGTTACTATTAACATGGTAAGGTAATCTTCAAAATTCAAAGATCATTATGAAAATTTTCACTCATAAGGAGTCATTCTTTAACATATTTTAAAATACAGTTTGAGCTTCTCAATTAAAAACATGAACCTTTTGAATAATGCAATAGTTTTATTAAAAAGTTACCCTAAGTACTAGCAGTTTAAAATGCCCTAAGAACATTTAGTTCTAGGTTCTCATGATACTTTTACTCCTGCAAATAAGACTTCAGGAAAAAAACATTATTTTAGATTTTTGAATACACATGTATTTCAATAGGATGAATATATGACTAAGAAAATAGATAAAAAATGAAGGCTGTCTAAAGGCTCTTCTCCCTCAAAGGAATCAATATACCTTTGTTTGATGTCTCATTTAATACAAATCCAAAGGCTTTTCTTAGATTACTTTTGAGAACAAATTAATTAATGTACTTTGGACTTTATAAGTTAAAATTAAAGTTTCTGAATTTGATGAAACTTTTAATATTTTAGCTATTAAAATTAATACTGCTATCTATGTTATCTTTTATATGTTACAAAATATGTGATTTCCTTCTATACTCAGACATTTTGCAGTATCAGTACTTGAAGTTTTATATAATTAAAATCTTTTTACAAATATATATGTGCTACAATATGATTATACTCATATACTGGGATAAGTGATTAAACATTTCTAGTAAAAAGTTGAAACAATATCTGCAAATGAACTTGTTGAATTTCACTTCAAATGATTCAAGTTGAATACACGTTTCCCCCACAGTATATATTTTTTTATGTGAAGTCCATGGTGTTATACCTCTCAGATGTTCCAGGATATTCTGAATTTTTAATATTTATTTAGGATAACACTGTTTCATTCTAATCAAAAACCCTCATGAAATGTGTCTAGAGGAGTTACAACTGGGAGAAAATGAGAAAGCAATATTTCATGTTAAACCTACAAAACAATCAATAATACACTCAAATATACGCATTGTACTAATCTTTAATGTCAAATATATGTTTATATTAAAATATAAAGTTTGGAGAAGTTGAGTGTCAATGTTTTGTAAAATATGCTATGATATATGGTAAATAATACAGAATAGCATGAATATCTTAAGAAAACAAATATATAGGAGTTTTATAAATAGTTAATAAAGCAGTGTTCACATGTTATATTTTATTAAGCTCAAATACTGCATGGTAGTATTTGTTTTCTATTATTTTTTCCACTAATCCTTTTCTAGACACAAAGTCACTAAAAATCAGAGGGATTAAGTAACAAGCCTAAAGTCAACAAACTATTGTTAATAGTATAATGTAACGAAGACAGAGAATTCTAATAAAGCACATATACCTCTAAGTCTCTATTTACTACCTACAAAATAAATTCCAGAAACACAAGGGTCCTAGTTGATTTTGTCCATTGGTGGTAAGCATATGCCTTGAGCAGCCCAAACACTAGGGAAGTACTAAGAAGACAGATGTTGAACGACTGTATTTGTGTTGGTTGGGCATGTTAATTGCTTTCTCTTTGTATTGCAGTTATTAATGACTCCTACTTCATTGACTTGTTGTAAGAATTAAGTAAGGCAATACAGGAAATGCATCTACAAACTGCTCTTTTAGTGGCGTTTTAAAAAAATTGATACAGTGGTTTTGATAAGCGATCCATGCTCTTATCTAAAGATACATTGGTTCTGGGTATGTATTTTGATAGGAAATCCATGCTCTCATCTAAAGGCATTACCAAAAAATAAGTTTATGTCTCAGAATAGGTCAGAATAAGGTGATACATTTAAGCAGATTTTATACTAGCAACCTTCAAATTATAAGAGAAAATGCCCTTTTTGCTTATGATATTTGATGGATCCTTTTTGAAAATGATGAATATTAATGAGTTACCTACGTGAAGGGAATTGTTAACTTTTTACCATCATTAATTCTTCTCCTTTTACAGTTTCTTGTGTCCAAATTAAAAATGTAAAAAGAAAACTAGTGACATTACTTCTAAGAATATATTTTATTTAAACAAAAATCCTTCTTGCTATTTTAGTATTTATTCAGCAAAATATCATGACATTTTATGGGGTTTTTTTGTATTTTTAATTTTCATCAAGAAATAAGTCATCTGTATTCATATTTCATAAAATCTAGATGAAAAAATAGATTCACCTATTCAATATGTCCCAAACATACTTAGAGGGTTTTCAATAGAAAAAAATAGTTGAATAAAGCATCAGTCTTAAATTTAAATTAAGTTACTTAAAATTAAATACAGTTTAATTGTCCCACACATATTTCAAGTACCCTATCATTACATGTGGCTTGTGGTTATTATACTGCAAAGTATAAATATTAATAGAGAACAAAACAATTAGAAAACAGATGTTTAAAAAGCATACTTTAAATGAATATAAGATTTTTAAAAAGATGTCACTTAATACCAATAAAACAATTCTATTAAGATATCACTTAATAGAAATAGAATTTCTCTATTCATAGTTTTCATTTCCTAAATGAAAAAATTAAATTTTCATAAATTTCTCTCATATTTTCTAAAGAGTAGCAATTTTGCCTCATCTGATTTATTCAGTCCAAATCTTTGACTCTTCTCCAAATTATACAAAGGAAAAATTTTGATGATGATGCATAACTCATGCTTCCCCTAAGCTAATTCATTGTATTTATTTTAATAGATGAATACAACATTTTTCAAGTGTGTGAGTATATTAGGAGGTACTTATTATCAGGGCTCCAAAAATGAAAAACTGAAAGAGGTTAAAACATTACATAGCCACTATGTTGTGAAATCAACATATTGCACAAGAAAAGATAGATTTATGCTTCATAACATCTTTTGTATTCAAAATTAAAGCTTCTCTCTCTCTGTCATAATTTAGTAGCAAATGCTATAATAATTGATGGACATGGAAAAGTGAGCACATTTTTTAACCTGCCAAAAAGAAAAATGATGAAAGTTAATCTAGAAAGCACAACTAATTCACATTAATTATTTTAGACTTTGCCATTATTGATTATTGTGTTTATGGTATCTGTGAATCTAGCATTCAATTTCAAGTGTCAAATTTGATGCTGAGCCAAGTTTGATCTCATTCTTTCTGTCTTTCCATGATAACATCCTAAGCATATTTGTTCTATTTTAACATCATAAAAACAGATGATAAATTTTGAAATTTGAGTGAGTAGAATATATAGTTGCTGGTGATTGACAAGTGGAGGTTAGAACTGTGCAAACTCTCTTTATAATCTGGTGAATTTGTTCAAACATTGCCATCTGTTTTTGCTGGGAAACCAAGAACAATCCCTTAGCTACAAATTGAATCTGCTTGGTCATTCAGCTGGTGGAACATAGGAGTAATTTACAGAGAGATGATTGTTCATTTATTTACAAATTTCCTCATTCTTAGGCAAGTGAGCATTCTAAAGGCAATATAACTACTCACAAATCAGTGTATACTCTGACATTTCTTAAGTAATTCAAAATGGAACTCTGGAGTTAGTAACTTTCAGTAGGATCCAATTATATACTTTTCACTTTTTGTAAAAGTGTAAGTGAGAATTTAAAGAGCAGTATGACTCCTAGGTAGAACAAACAGTAGAGTGAAAACTATTATTTTTTTAAAGTACAATAACAAAGCTATTTAATCCAAAAATTATAATAATTTGACAGCTAGTGCGATTACTTTTGGTGCTTGAAATAAACCATACTCTTCATTTAATCCCTTCATTTAATATTTCCCCTTGCCTTCCTGAATAGACTAAAACCCTCTAAAACCCCTAAACATAACACTGTCTATAATCAGAATCCATATTTTTTTTTCTTTTTTTAAGGCTAGACAGTATCCTTTGGAACTGGTAAATTAATTAAACAAGGAGGCCATTAAGCTGAAGTGGTTTTAAAACCTTAGCAGCCTATGTAAGCAAATCTAAACCTAAGCTTCAAGGTAAATAAACAAAAACCTAAGGACAATGAATCACAAACATATGGCTAGACTTTCTAAAATAAGGCAACTGCTTAAGCTACAGCCAATCAATATCCCTTGCTTTGGCTCCTCATCTTCTCTACAAAGGTCTTGCCCCTAGCTCCTATCAGTGGATCTTGCTTCTATTCAATTCTGGTTTGGTGCTACCCTATGGGAATTGATTTTTGCTCAAATAAACTTTTAAATCTTTAAATACATTCTCATTTGTCTTTGAACAGGACTGAGATATTTTGAAAAAGATAATAATGCATTCATTCAATCTCCAACAGGTACTTCATAAATATTTGTCAAGTAAATGGAAAAATTGAATTGAATTAAGTTGATTATCTATAAAATGTCTTTATTCAATAAGAATTTAATAATATAAAAAGCAAAAGATAATTTAGTAAAATAGTTTCAATATATATCATAAGAATTTATTTTTTAAATCTGAGAATGTTTGCAAATTAATAAGAAAAAATCAATAATTCAATTGACAAAAAGAATAAGAATATGGACAAAGGCAATTTATGAACTATAACAGAGAATAAATGTTTTCATCTTTATCAATAATCAAAGAAGAAATTAAAAGAAAGCAATTTGCATACGGTTTCATTTATATATTGTGTAATAGGGAAAACAGCAGTTTTCTTGTATCTTTTGCAATCTATTAGTTTTTTCTTCTCCAGTCAAAGACAACTTCTGCTCTTTCTTACCTGTATAGATTAAATCATGTTTTCTGTAATTAAAACATTATACCATACAGTATATTTTCTTTAACTTTATGACTTCTTTTACTCAGATAATAATTTTTAGTATGTTTCTTTTTATTTTATAGATTCACTTTTCTTATAGAGTAATTGGTATATTTGTGTATATTATATGCAATGCTCATGTTCAAAACATTATTTGACATTACAATATACATGTATATACACACACAAACATACACACACGGACATGAAAATGAAAGTCTCTCAGTGGTGTCTGACTCTTTGTGACTCCATGGATATAGTCTGCCAGGCTCCTCTATCCATGGAATTTTCCAGTCCAGAATACTGGAGTGGGTAGCCTTTTCCTTCTCCAGGGAACCTTTCCAACCCAGGGAATGAACTTGGGTCTCCTGAACTGCAGGCAGATTCTTTACCATCTGAGTCACCAGGGAAGCCCATACATATACATAAATATCTAAGTTTATGTTCTTAGAGATCTGTTAGTACCATTCACTGTGCTAATTCCAGTGGCTAATGTAGGTTTTGGCATAGTAGACAAAATACATGTTAATAAAAATGTCATCAATGTTTTATATTAAAAAAAACTTTGTATCTATATATTATTACTTTCCTAAGATAAATTTCAAAATATAGAATTATAGATTTCAAATGGCAGGGCCAGCTCTCCATTAATAGGTGAATGGATAAACAATACGTAGTATACTCACTCATGAGGACTTTTCCATAAAGATTGGAGTTAAAGTAAATAAGTAACATATCCTTCAATTAAAAAATAAATTAAAAAATGAGTAACATCATACACGAGTTAAGGATATTCTGAGTTTGCTCTGAAGAATCTGTGTATGAGATACTTCCAAGAGATTATCACCTACTACCTGTTATCTGTCTGTCTATCTGTCACCTACTTATTTATTTTTGCTCCAAGAACCAGGAATATGCAATTATATATGTATGTTTAAAATACCAAAAGACATACAACAGCATGTTACCCATGATTATTCCTTTTACTTTTACAGTAATAGATAGTAATTGTGCTTTATTGCTTTCTATTTTACTGTTTTAGGTCTTTTAAATTTTCTGCAGCAAAAATCAGTTACCTTTTTGATAGAGGAATGCTGGCCATACAAATTAAGTTTACCCAAGTATATGGGTGTATTTGTATTTCTTTCCTTGAAAATTGAAAGTGTGACTGGTAATTATTTGTGTTCAATTGGGACTAAAACATCTGGACAGGCTATTCACAAGATAAGGAATATAAATGGCCAATAAACAAGAAAAATGTTCAGTCTCTCTAATAATATAAGAGGCACAAAATTAGATGAAATAACAGTGAACTATCATTTTAAGTTATCAAGTTGATAAAAATAAAATAAATGCAACCTTTTGTTATGATTGTTATTCTGTGATTTTTATAAGACATAATTATCATAATGGTTCTTATGTGGTCAGAAAAACAAAAATCATTTGCTAAAAATGTTGATATTGTTTAATAGATTAAGGGAGCAAAATGCTTGTATGTGTAAGAATATTATGAGTGGCAATGTCTGATTGATGAGAGCACTGATTTTGCCATTTTCTTAGTATGTTTTTATTATTTTTGTCAAGGTTTTAAAGAACATATGCTGTGCTAAAATAGAAAACAAAATCTTATCACTTATTTTAACAGCTATTGCCCTTTAATATTGCACACATGAAAGCCTCTTTAATGTATTATTCTAAGACTACTGTCATTTTGTATCATGGCTTCATATTACCAAAAAACTGACTCCATTACAGATTAGTTTCTATTATGTAGCAATATTTTTCCAGGTCACAGATATTGTTAGACACAATCTGACCATGAAATATTTCATCTCCTATGTACTGATCTGAATGCCAAAATCTCTTTTTGATTTTGTAGTTTCTTCCAAGTTACCAATCTACTATCTCTCAATTTTGTCATCTATAAAATGAGGCCAATTTTGACACTATTTGTGCAGCAAACTGAATGCAAAAAACAAACAAACCTTATGCTAGTTTTAGCTATAGCACTTACTGAATATTTATTACATATCAGAAATAGGGTTAAAGATTTAGTAAAGATTGCATGTGTGCTAAGTTACTTAAGTCGTGTCCAACTCTCTGCAACCTTTTGGACTGTAGCCTGCCAGACTTCTCTGTCCATGGGATTCTCTGGACATGAATATTAAAGCTAGTTGTCATGCTCTCTCCAGGGAATCTTCCCAACCCCAGGGAGTGAATCCACATCTCTTTCCTCTTCTGCATTGGCAGACAGGCTCTTTATCCCTAGCACCACCTGGGAAGCCTTTATAAAGATGATTTCATTGAGTTCTAACCACAAATATCTTAGCAAGGATTTGCATTTTGCAGATGAAAATACTGTTATATCAAAAAGTTTTATATTTTCCAAAATTAAAAGAACAATTAAGAGATAAAATCAGTATTTAATGCTACACAGTGCAACTTGAGCTCTTTTACTTTAACCCCTCATACTAAGTCACTTCAGTCATATCTGACTCTTTGTGACCCTATGGGCTCAATCCCTCTAGGCTCCTCTGCCCATGAAATTCTCCAGACCAGGGTCTTAGAGTATGTTGCCATGCTCTTCTCCAGACGATCTTCATGACCCAGGGATCAAACCCAGATCTCCCTCATAGCAGGTAGATTCTTTACCATGTGAGCCCCCAGGGAAGCCCCACTACACTACAGCTTTAACAAAGGTATGATTCTCAATTTGTAACATGCACACAGTCAGCCTGGTAGTCATTTCTTGTGCATTTTTTACCTCTTGGCTTGGAGTTTTCATTTCTTTATTCAATCCATTATTAAATTATAGCTGACTTGATGGAAAAATAACATTACTGGTACTTTTACATAGAAACTAATAGTCACCCTTATGGAAATTCTCCTTCATCTTTTGATGGAAAATAATTCAAAATGGACACTCACAAATGTTACAGGCCTTAATAAACAATCAGAAGATAATTTCACAGAGTTTAACTGAGCATCTGGTTTTGCTTGATGTAATAAATATTTTTCAATTTTTCTTTTAATGGTTTTAATGGTAATTTTGTGTGCCAATTGGCTAGACAGTGTTACTTAGTATTTTGGTCAAACACTAGTCTAGATGTTTCCGTGAATCTATTTTCTACAAAATAGAAATATCAATTAACATTTATAGTCAAACATTTGCAAGACATTTTTTCCCCTTGAGAAAAAATTGTTTAAAACTTAAATTTAAAAAGGCCATAAAACAATGTTGCTTATGATACCTAAGTTATTTTCTAGAGATTTTAATGCACAAACATAATTTTTTAAAAAACATGACTTGACTGTAATGTACTAGAAGAAGTGAGATTGTTATAAAATACAAAGGATAGAGAAAAATACAAATAGTAGGAATATAAACTGGTGTAGCCACTGTGGAGAACAGTATGAAGTTTCCTTAAAAACTAAATAGAATTACCATATGACTTAGCAATCCTAATTCTGGTCATATATCTAGAGAAAAGATACATAAACCCCTGTTCACTGCAGCAATATTTGCAATAGTCAAGATGTGGAACCAGCTTAAATGTCCATTGACAGATGAATGGATGGTGCATAATTACCATGGAATATTACTCAGCCATAAAAAAGAAGGAAATAATGCCATTTGAAGCAACATGGATGACCTAGAGATTATCATACTAAGTGAAGCAAACCAGACAAAGACAAATATGATATGATATTGCTTGTATATAGAATCTACAAAAAATGATACAAATGAAGTTATTTATAAAACAGAAAATAATAAACCCACAGCATTGAAAAATACTTATGGTTACCAAAGGGGAAAGGGAGAGGAGGAACAAATAGCAATTTTGTATTAACACATATACAAGACTATACATAAAATAAATAACTAACAAGTGTGTTATATATATATATATATATATATATATATATATATATAACTGAATCACTGTTCTATACACCTGAAACTAGCACAACATTGTAAATCAACTACAATTAAAGAAAAATACAAATAAGAATTAACTGCTTCTTTCCTGAAAGACCCTCTATATGCATACTTTGACCTACAGACATGAAAGAGATGACTATGCTTTTGTGGCTTGAGAAGATATAAATTTGGTAAAAGTTTGCAGTTACATTGTCAGAAAAAAAATTAACTGGTGAAAACCATAAAGAAGCAATCTGTTGTTTTGGTAGAAGTGTTCATTTCAATGAAAGAAAGGATTTCAGAGTAGCACCTTTTGAAAGAAAACTCTCTGTTGATGAGGGTATAGATTCATTGACTTCCACAGAAATGTTGGAATGTCCATTTAGAATACAAATGCATTTTCCTAAACTTCATTTTATAAAATGAAATTTTCTCTTGCTCTAGAACTCCAGCTATGTATCTAAGGCCTATTTTCTAAACCCTAAATGACTACTATAAGTCATCTAATATTATTTTTCTAAAGTCAATATTGCAAAAAAATTTAAAAGGAGCTAGAAAGAAATCTGTATTTTTAAAACATCATAAAACAAACTGACCAAACCATTACTGTACAAGTTCCAACAATTATTTATTTCTAGTTAAGATATTTCTAAGATATCATAAACACACAAACTTCTCTAAGGAGCATCCATTTAATTCTACATGATTCTATAATTATGTCAATTCACCTCCAAGACTTTTAGTTGATAAATATTTTAAGGGACATATTTAATCCATAACGACATTGTGAAAAATTAATAACATGATACTATGCTCAGAATTATTTCATTAAGTAAATGCATGAGTAAATATATATTTTCTACAATTTTTTTCAACTACCTCAACAGTCATGACCTAATGGTTACCATTAGTAATCGTGTCACTCTCTTTTTACTCACTGCTCTTGAAATGGATCCTTTTGTAGTTATTTTGACTTATTTTCCTGATGCTTGGGAAATAACCCTTGTTACACTCACATTTCATGAATTTATGTGAAGACAACTTTATCATCAAAATTTAGATTCTGGATTATAACTCTTTAATCTGTTCAATAAACTGTTACAATCTTTCTATTTTATTTCTGAAATGTCTCAAATTCATTTGTCTTTCTCCATTTTCATCAGTTCAGTTCAGTTCAGTCACTCAGTTGTGTCTGACTCTTTGGGACCCCCTGAATCGCAGCACGCCAGGCCTCACTGTCCATCACCATTTCCCGGAGTCCATCCAAACCCATTTCCATCGAGTCGGTGATACCATCCAGCCATCTCATCCTCTGTCCTCCCCTTCTCCTCCTGCCCCTAGTCCTTCCCAGCATTAGGGTCTCTTCCAATGAGTTAACTTTTCACATAAGGTGGCCAAAGTATTGGAGTTTCAGCTTCAACATCAGTCCTTCCAATGAACACCCAGGACTGATCTCCTTTAGGATGGACTGGTTGGATCTCCTTGCAGTCCAAGGGACTCTCAAGAGTCTTCTCCAACACCACAGTTTAAAAGCATCAATTCTTTGGTGCTCAGCTTTCTTCACTGTCCAATTCTCACATCCATACATGACTGCTGGAAAAATCATGGCCTTGACTAGACGAACCTTTCTTGGCAAAATAATGTCTCTGCTTTTCAATATGCTATCTAGGTTGGTTATAACTTTCCTTCCAAGGAGTATGTGTCTTTTAATTTCATGGCTGCCACCACCATTTGCAGAGATTTTGGAGCCCCCCAAAATAAAGTCTGACACTGTTTCCGCTGTTTCCCATCTTCATAGCACCACTTGAATTTAGAATCTTACAATTCAGGAGAACATTCCTCCTTCATTTCTCTGCCTCTGAAATATATAATTTTCTACCTTTTCCTCCAAAGTAAAAATTATCTTTTTATACAAAAATATTGCTAGAATTGTGCATACTCAGTACACACACAAACATACATACAAATGCACATGCACATGCCACATTCACTATTTTGTTGAGTAAGGTTTGTGGTCCAAAATAACAGAAGAGAATCCATCCTCCCAGTAGCAAGTTGTTTCCAATAAGAAAAATGAAGAAACTGAGCAAAGAATATTCAATCTATTCCCTTAAATAGAAAAATCAGATGCCATGGAAAATAGTCCAAGTAAGAAAGTGGCAGAGAGACAGCAATCACCTGAAACTGTTTGACATCACCTCCTACATAAAAATAAAATCAGGCTTAAGGAGAAGAGATTACCTTCACACTAATCAGTTATTTTCTTTTGGAAATATTTAGTTTGTTGTCAAATAGCATTGAGATGATGACAACTACCTATAACAATACTTTTATTCCCCCCTTCATAAGTGCATTAATTGAACTAAACCAAAGGCCTCTTTGCACCCAAGACTAAAAATTCAACCATTTGTTCATTACTCAATACAAACTTTCCTTTAATCAAATCTTTAAGGAGAAATCAAATGTCATTGCAAGTGCTAGTCCAATGATGTTAATTTTTGAAAGAATTAAAGTGCAAAATAAAAATATTTGACCATATGTCAATTGTGTTCCAAATTAATTATGTTCTAAAATGCATCTTCATTTATTCACTTATAATTTTGAGTCTGAGCCAGAGGAGCTCTTGGTGTATGAGTAAAGTAGGGTCTTTCAGCAGTTAAAGATAGAGAATAATATGAAGAGCAATCATTTCTCAGAATCTCAGAGACTGCATTATCTCAATACCAAATCCCCAGTGACTCTCACTGTTAAGGATTATAATGAGTTACTCAGACACACAACCTAAAATGTAGATCTTCATTTTGCATATAAAATGTAACATTTAGGAAACAATATTCAGATTCTAAAGTATATATCTCACAAAACATTATGTCCTCAGAACTCAGTTTTAACCACAATCCAGCTCTAACCTTAATTGCTGTGCTATCTTATTACTTGTCTAGAATCCATGAGTTAACCTGTGTATATAAAACTTAATTGGGGGAAATATCTCAGCAGACTGGTTCTTGTGCATTTTTTGTGGGATGGGGGAAGGAAGGTATCTATTTATTCTTAACATCTTTTTCTAAGAATATTGTACTGGATGGGACGTACTACTGATTTTTTCAAAATTAAAAAGTTTGTAATACTAGAAGTCCTGATCACCTACTCTGTATTAAAATCTTTATATGGTCTTTTTTGAGCTCTTGAATTTTGCATTTCAGTGAAACCTGCCTGGTGAATCTAATAACCATGTCTCATGTGCAGACTGACATTTTACGTCTGGTGCCACAATTTATTTATAGTATTTTATAATTTTAAATATAGATCAGTAATTTATGAGAGTGCTTATGTCCACACTGCTTTCCTATTAAAGAGCCTCATCACACTTTGGATTTAAAAAACTAATTGATTAACACAATCAGTTCAAAGTTGTATTCCTTTAATGAGTAATATAAAAGATGTTTTACATATTGAAGCACATTTTGTTTTACATATTGAAGCACATTTTCTGCTTTCCATGAAATGTCTGTTCATAGGTTTTGTATAATTATTATCAGATATTTTTTCCAAATTTTATGAGCACTTTCAGTTATGGAACTCAGCCCTTTGTGATTTCAATTACAACTACATTTGCCTCTGTTTTCATTTACTTCATTATTGGTATTGTCTTTACTATTACCAAAGAGGTTCTAAAAATATTTTTTAGGATATTATTTACATATAATTAAATTAGCATTTTTTAGTGAAAAAAAATCTGTAAATTTTGATAAATGCATACAAACATGTAACTACCACAATCAAGGTCAAGTCAGTTAAGATCAGTTCAATCGCACAGTTGTGTCTGACTCTTTGCAACCCATGGACTGCAGCATGCCAGGCTTCCCTGTCCATCACCAACTCCTGAAGTTTACCCAAAGTCATGACCATTGAGTCGGTGATGCCATCCAACCATCTCATCCTTTGTCATCCTGTTCTCCTCCTGCCTTCAATCTTTCCCAGCACCAGGGTCTTTTAAAATCTGTCAGTTCTTTGCATCAGGTGGTCAAAGTATTGGAGTTTCAGCTTCAACATCAGTTCTTCCAATGAATATTCAGGATTGATTTCCTTTAGGATGGACTTGTTGGATCCCCTTGCAGTCCAAGGGACACTGAAGAGTCTACTCCAACACCACAGTTCAAAAGCATCAATACTTCGGTGCTCAGGTTTCTTTATAGTCCAACTCTCACATCCATACATGACTCCTGGAAAAACCATAGCCTTGACTAGACGGACCTTTGTTGGCCCAGTAATGTCTCTGCTTTTTAATAAGCTGTCTAGGTCAGTCATAACTTTTCTTCTAAGGAGTAAGGTTATTTTTGTTGTTGTTGTTATTGTTGTTTTTTAAATTTCAAGGCTGTAGTCACGATCTGAAGTGATTTTGGAGCCCTCAAAATAGTCTGCCACTATTTCCCCATCTATTTGCCATGAAGTGATGGGACCGGATGCCATGATCTTGGTTTTCTGAATGTTGAGCTTTAAGCCAACATGTTCACTCTCTTCTTTCAGTTTCATCAAGAGGCTCTTTAGTTCTTCTTCGCTTCTGCCATAAAAGTGGTGTCATCTGCATGTATGAGGTTATTGATATTTCTCCTGGCATCTTGATTCCAGTTTGTGCTTCAATCAAGGTAGAAGAATTTCATTACCCCTTGCATGGGAAGTTTAAGGTATCTCACTCATTTGAGGTAGGGTTTCACATTGGAATATTATTTTATGATTTTAAAATTACTAAGGTCAATGTATCCTCTCTAAATTCTAAAATCTAGATCAAATTCTTCATCTTGGTCTGTCTCACTAAATTTTGTTGTTCTCCTTAAATAGCATCTTTCTTCTTTGTTTCTCCTATTTTTAACCCATGAAGTAGAAAATATGCTATTTTGGGGGAATATCATCTTTCATCGGTCTTTATACCCAGTGGTAATATGTTGTTACTATCACACCTACAACTCTGTATTAGTCTTTAACTCTGAAATCTATCACAAATATGACCTTTGTGGCAATAATGGGGATTTAAAAAGTCAACTCTCATATCTTTCTCCTTCCTCTTTCACATGCACAGTCTCTTCAGTCCTGACTTATTAGCCCTTCACTTGTGAAAGGTGATTCAGGAAAAATGCCTCCCTTCATGCAATATTTGAGAGGCTTGACTCTTTTTTTCATGATTGACCAATCAAGAAAATCATTTATATATGCATTTAGTGACTTTATTTAGAAATTTTGAAACCAAGTTCATGAACTGTTGAGGTTTTTCCCAGTTGTACCAGTGAAAGTTATCTTCTAGAACTATTCTTATCTGCTAGTAGGTTAACTTACCCAATATTGTGAGACAAATATAGAGGCCGAGAGTAGAACAGCCATAGCAAGGTGTTCAGCTTCAAATGACATTGTAAAGAATGCAAATATTAGAGGGGAAGAAGCTTGAATTTTTAGGATCCAGAAGTAAATCTGTTGAAAATTACAATGGTAGTGTCAGGTTGTCAATAAAAATAACATTTATGGATTTTAGAACATATTTTAAACCTAATTTATGGTGATTATTTCTCATTCCAAATTAATCATTTCCCAGTGTAATTAATTGTGTATGTTAAATGTTGTATTCAACTTCTTAAAGGAAGGACCCTAAAATATAATCCTTGTACTTCCAAAATCTGGATATCCTCTTGCTATGAACTGAATGTTTGTGTCCTGCCAAAACTCATATGTGGAAATCATAACCCCTACAGTGATGATATTAGAAGACAGGGTGTTTGGGAGGTGATTAAGTCATCAAGGTGAAGCCATCATGATTGGGATTACAGTTCTCATAAAAGAAAAGCCCCACAGATATGTCATGCACATTCTGCCTTGTGAAAAATATAAGCAAGAAGACAGAAGTCTATGAACCAGCAAGTGAACCCTATGTTAGTACATTGATCTTAGACTTTCCAGACACCAGGGCTGTGAGAAATAACTGTGTTGCTTATAAGCCACCCAATCTGTGTCATTTTGTTATAACAGCTCACATGGATTAAGATATTAATTGTTCTAATATCAACATCTGTTCAAATTTCCACCTTCCAGGAAGAAAGTCAGAGCCTGTTTTTATTCTCTCAAGCACTTCCTTTGTCATGATTGCTTAGATAATTCTTTCCATGCTGCTTTGTGAGCTGTAATAAAAATGTTAACATCTTACGCATCTTACTCATGCACTGTGCCCTTCTAGGCTAATGTCATTGTCCTAATTAGATCAATGCCATTTTCATCACCATTCTAGAGATCAGAAAACAGAGAATAGAGAGTTCGTCATATTTAGGTCAAGTTTGCATGTTTAGTTGAGGTCTAGTGTCTTTGTGCTTAATCACTGAATTATCCTGAGAATTTGTATTTAATCTCAAATATAAGGACTATGATTCCAAGTTGTCAATCTACTATTTTATGCCCTTTGCGTTTGGACTATGTATCTAAAATGCCCTTTCTTCTTTCTCTCTTATTCTATTATCAGTATCTTCTCAAAAATACAATGAATAATGTATAAAGAAATATTCTACTGCATAATGTCTTATCAAAACTTTGTCCTGGAAGTACCTCATGTATCACTTAACATAATGGAAGACATTAGAAAGAGAAAAGATCTTAGCATGTGCATAAACTTAAAGAATATGATAACAAGTATGAATACAGATTTTAAAGCAATTAGCAGGTTAAGATATCCACTAGGAAATAAATATTTTATTCCAACAACAGAATGGATTCAGGGGATTTGGTTCCTTCACATTTGTTGTCAGAAAATAATGAGATGCAATGTTTCATAAATTATAAAACAAGCACTGGTTTGAGAATGACAAGAGTTTTAGAATGCCTTTGTGGCATGTATGCAGTCATGAATAGCCCTTTGCCATGACTTATTAAACAAAATTGAGGTGCAGTCGGATCAGATTAGTGAGCAGTAAGCTGCAATTAAAACTCTTTTATATTGTCTTCTGTCTGGCTAGACAATATTCAATCCTGTATATTTTAATAATGCCAAGTACAAGGTTAATGTATTTAATCCATATTAGAATCATCTCTTGTTGAGTCTACGTATTCTCTGATCCACTGAGATCTAAATTAACATTGAAAATGCAAAGTAAAATGAAACTATAAAGAAATGCTGATGACTTTTCTTTCAAAAACTGCATATTTAAAGCAATTCTCTGAAAAGGGTCTATATAGTATATTTCATGGAGAAGGCAATGTTAACCCACTCCAGTACTCTTGCCTGGAAAATCCCACAGACAGAGGAGCCTGGTAGGCTGCAGTCCATGGGGTCTCTAAGAGTCAGACAAGATGGAGCGACTTCACTTTCACTTTTCACTTTCATGCATTGGAGAAGGAAATGGCAACCCACTACAGTGTTCTTGCGTGGAGAATCCCAGGGATGGAGGGGCCTGGTGGGCTGCCGTCTATGGGGTCACATAGAGTCAGACATGACTGAAATGACTTAGCAGCAGCAGCAGTATATTTCAGGTTTGATATTACTCATAAAGTCAGTACCCAATGTCTTATTTGTCTAGATGAAAGAAATGAATCAGTTATAATAATTTACTTTTGTGTAACACTTTGAAGCTTGTAAACTATTTCATATATTGGGAGTAGAAAATGGCTACCCACTCCAATATTCTTTCTTGGGAAATCCCATGGAAGAGGAGCCTGGTAGGCTGCAACTCGTAGGGTTGTGCAGAGTCAGACACAATTGAGGACTGAACTGGCACAAATATTTGATGTTGCTATACCTAGACATGTTATCTTTTTAATATCATTTTATAGTTGAGGAAAATTAAATTTAAAGATGTTAAAACTATGCCTATGGACTTACATCTAGTTTGTGATAGAATTTCTCTTTCTGTCTCTGTCTAGTTTCACTTCAGGTACTTTTGCTTTCATCACAAAGGCTTAGTTTTTAGTTAAACTTCTAGCTTGTAAACATTTCCAAAATATTGAGGTCATAGATATTTTTAAAATACTTTTAATTGTGAAGTGGATGAGATAATAATGTTTATCCTCCTGTATTTCTTATAGTTTGTATAATTATACATTATACTTTATTATGTATTTGGGGGATTATTTTTTAATGATTTAAATAAAGATTTGCAGCATTTCTCTGTGTCATTTGTCATACATTAATAATTCACTAGGTATGAGCTCATTTGAAAATTGTTGTATAGTTGTTTTTCCTTCTGGCTTACATCACTCTGGATAATAGGCTCCAGTTCGTCCACCTGAGTAGAACTGCTTCAAATGAAATTTTTTTTTAATGCTGAGTAATATTCCATTGTGTATATGTACCACAGCTTTCTTATCCATTCGTCAGTTGATGGGCATCTAGGTTGCTTCCATGTCCTGGCTATTGGAAACAATGCGGCAATAAACATTGGGGTACACGTGTCTCTTTCAATTCTGGTTTCTCAGTGTGTATGCCCAGCAGTGGGATTGCTGGGTCATATGGCAGTTCTATTTTCAGTTTTTTAAGGAATCTCCACACTGTTTTCCATAGTGGCTGTACTAGTTTGCTTTCCCACCAACAGTGTAAGAGGGTTCCCTTTTCTCTACATCCTCTCCAGCATTTATTGCTTGTAGATTTTTGGATTGCAGCCATTCTGACCAGTGTAAAGTGGTACCTCATTGTGGTTTTGATTTGCATTTCTCTGATAATGAGTGATGTTGAGCATCTTTTCATGTGTTTGTAAGTCATTTTTATGTCTTCTTTGGAGAAATGTCTGTTAAGCTCTTTGGCCCACTTTTTGATTGAATCGTTTATTTTTCTAGAATGGAGCTGCAGGAGTTGCTTGCATATTTTTGAGATTAATTGTTTGTCCATTGCTTCATTGGCTATTGTTTTCTCCCATTCTGAAGGCTGTCTTTTCACCTTGCTTATAGTTTCCTTTGTTGTGCAGAAGCTTTTAATTTTAATTAGGTCCCATTTAACAACAATACAGTAAACTAACACATATATATGGAATTTAGAAAGATAGTAACGAGAACCCTGCATGCGAGACAGCCAAAGAAATGCAGATGTATAGAACAGACTCGTGGACTCTGTGGAAGAGGGCAAGGGTGGGATGATATGGGGGAATGGCATTGAAACATGTTAATTACCATATGTGAAATCAATCGCCAGCCCAGGGCTGATGCTCGGAGCTGGTGCACCGAGATGACCCAGGGGGACGGAATCAGGAGGGAGGAGGGACGGAGGTTCTGGAGGGGGAGCATATATATACCCATGGCGGTTTCATGTCAATGTATGGCAAAACCAACACAATAAAGTAAAGAAAATTAAAAAAAAAAAGAAAAAGAAAATTGTTGTATAAATTCAAGTGACTTTTCCCTCTGATTTGGTACAATGCATGCCATATAATCACTCTGATATATTTGAATACAGCTTTTGTCGGAATCTCTGATATAGTTAAACCTTTTTTTATGGATATACTTTTAGCTTTGAAATATCATTTCTTTTACTTTTGTGGTGGCTTCATTTCTTTGCTTGGTGCTAATGATAATAATCCACTTAAGTTTAACACTTTTATCACCAGTACTATCAAAAATAGGAGGGCAACTTTTATCTAAATTATATGAGTTCAAATAAATCAACTCAGTTTATATATATATATATATATATATACATACATACATACATATATACTGCATATTTTATTATTGGGCTTCCCTGGTGGCTCAGATGGTAAGGAATCTGCCTGCAATGTGGGAGACACAAGTTCAATCCTTGGGTCAGGAAGATCTCCTGGAGAAGGAAATGGTAACCCACTTCAATACTCTTCCCTGGAGAATTCCATGGACAGAAGAGCTTGGTGGACAATAGTCCATATGGTTGCATTATATTATTAACATGCATATATTCAATAAAAGTAATGCTCATTCATTGTAATGAATGAAAGTCACACATCAATTCTTCACTTGTAAATGCTCAACATAAAATAGGCAATTCTCACTTTCTCTGGTGTTGCAATAATCCTAGAAAGATCATGTAGGCTGAAAGCATAAAAAGTCATTTTAATAGGAAAAAAATGATTATTTCATGACCTTTGAAAATTCTACTCAGAACATTAAAACTCATTGTCAATTATAAAAGATGGACTAAAAATAGCAAAACTAGTATTTATTCAATACACTGTTATTTTAAAGCTTTAGAGACATTGAAAACCTTTTATTTTTTGCAAAAAAAGAAAGCTCATCAAGAGTAGTTTGAATGATGTTTGCCTTCACTATTTGATAGGTAGTAGACATGGAGTGAGGAACTTTCCTAAGTCTTGGCCAATTATCATACTCTTTCTAAAAATCAGCTTTCAGCCTTGACTTTTGTATTTCAGTGTTGTACAGTATCTCTGTAAGTGCCTTTAATGTGAAGGTTTTCTGTTGTTGTTGTTTGTTCTCTAGTCATTTCCTCTAGGATATCTTTTATCGTTTTCTTCAAACTACTTTACTTCTTTATGTCTATAAGTTTGCCTTCAGTAAGATTCTCTGTATCCATAGTTGGAATTCCCTGAATAACAGCAGTATTGACAGCCCAGCGTTTAGTTATTTCTTCTGTAAAACACATTCACATGTGACTCAAAGTTTCCTACCAGAGCCATTATTGTTTGTTCCTTTGTGCTCTTTTATTTTTGTTGGCCAGTGTCCTCTCTTGACTATTCAGTTTTATAAAATATCATGTGAGTTTATTGCTGAGAGACAAGAAAGCAACACAACTGAAAGCTTTATGTTTGTGTGTAAGCTAAGTAACAGATGTGCAGACTTTGAAAGAAGTGACACGTCTGTCATAACTGTTTTGACATAATGACTTTTGGACTGAATAGCTCACAGCAAACTTTGTTCTTCGTGGAATTACACACAGTCAATATAGTATGGTAACAGGCATTTGAATCTTTATGTTGGGAGACCGGAGTTATTTAAACCACTAAACCATGATAATAGAGGTTCGCATGTATCAAGATCACGAAAAGTGAGGTCTGCCTGTATTACAGTTTTGACATCCTGCTGCATTTGTGCTTTACACAAATGAACTTTTGATACTGCATGTATTCTCTTAACAGATTCCTCAAAGCATACATTATGCCAAATTTCCTTCTGGAAAGGTACACCTATTTATATTTTTAACAGCTATATGAGTATGAAAGATCCCTTCAAATTCCCCAAATCATCCATTTGTTAGATGAATGGTATCTAGTTTAATTATATGGAAAAAAATAGTTTAAATATACTGATAAACACAATCTATAAATTATGTAATTGGTCAAGGAAAAAACATGTTCTTACACTCAGTCTCTTCTTCTGAAGGCGCCAATAGCATCTTCCTTGAGGAATAAAAATTATTTCTTATCCTGGATATATTTCCAATATATATTCTTCCTCTATATAAAGATGTAAAAAATTAGTAATATAAACTTCCACTAAACAGACTTGGGAGATTAGAAAGGAGGATCTCAACTCTGAGGCTTGGCAGAGCCCAACAGGAAGAACAAGAGAATGCACTTGTCATAGAAAACACATTCTTCCAATAATACAAGAGAAAACTCTACACATGGACTTCACTGGATGGTCAAACAGAAATCAGATTGATTATATTCTTTGCAGCCAAAGATGGAGAAGCTTTATACAATCAGTAAAAAAAAAAAAAAAAAAAAATGACCTGGAGCTGACTGTGGCCCAGATCAGCAGCTCCGTATTGCAAAATTCAAGCTCAAATTGAAGAAAGTAAGAAAAACCAGTAGGTCATGCAGGGATGACCTAAATCAAATATGATTATACAGTGGAAGTGACAAATAGACTCGAGGGATTAAATCTGATAGAGTGCCTGAAGAAATATGGACACAGGTTTATAACATTCTACAGGAGACAGTGACAAAAACAATCCCCAAGGAAAAGTAAAGCAAGAAGGCAAAATGGTTGCCTGAGGAGGCCTAACAAATAGCTGAGAAAAGAAGAGAAATGAAAGGAAAAAGGAAAATAAACCCAACTGAACACAAAGTTCCAGAGACTGGCAAGGAGACATAAGAAAGCCTTCCTAAGTGATCAATGCAAAGAAATAGAGAATAGAATAGAAATAGAAAATATAATAGAATGGGAAAGAGATTGCTTAAAGAAAACTGGAGATACCCAGGGAACATTTCATGCAAAGATGAGCACAATAAAGGAAAGAAATATAGGGACCTATCAGAAGCAAAAGAGATTTAGAAGAGGTGGCAAGGATACACAGGAAAATTATTTAAAATGAAAAAGGTTTTTAATGATCAGGATAACCATAGTGGTGTGATCACTCACCTAGGGCCAAATATCCTGGAGTGTGAAGTCAAGTGGGACTTAGGAAGCATCACTATGAACAAAGCTAGTGGAGGTGATGGAACTCCATTTGAGCTACTTCAAATCTTTAAAAAATGATGCTATGAAAGTGCTGCATTCAATATGCCAGCAGATTTGGAAAACTCAGCAGTAGCCACAGGACTGGAAAAGGTCAGTTTTCACTCCAAGCCCAAAGAAAGTCAATGTCAAAGAACATGCAAATTACCATTTAATTGTGCTTATTTCACATTCTAGCAAGGTAATGCTCAAATCCTTCAAGGTAGGCTTCAATAGGATATGAACTGAGAGTTTCCAGATGTACAAGCTGGATTTAGAAAAGCCAGAGGAACCAGAGATCAAATTGCCAACATCTGTTGGATCATAAAAAAGCAAGAGAATTCCAGAAAAACATCTACTTCTGCTTCATTGACTACACTAAAGCCTTTGACTGTGTGGATGGCAACAAACTGTGACAAATGCTTCAAGAGATGGGAATATCAGACTGCCTTACCTTCCTCATGAGAAACCTACATGTAGGTCAAGAAGCAGCAGTTAGAAGAAGATAAGGAACAAGGGCCTGGTTCAAAATTGGAAACAGAGTGTGTAAAGGTTATACATTGTTACCCTGTTTATTTAACTTATACAGAGTGTACATCATGAAAAATTCAGGAGGGATGAAGTACAAGCTGGAATCAAGATTGCTGGGAGAAATAGCAATAAACTCAGATGTGCAGATGATGCTATCCTCATGGCAAAAAGTGAAGAAGAGCTAAAGAGACTCTTGATGAAAGTGAAAGAGAGTGAAAAAGCTGGCTTAAAACTCAGCATCCAACAGCTAAGATCTTGGCATCTGGTCCCATCCCTTCATGGCAAATAGATGGAAAAACAATAGAAACAGTGACAGACTTTATTTTCTTGGGCTCCAAAATCACTGTAGCTGGTGACTACAGCCATGAAATTAAAAGACACTAGACAGCATATTAAAAAGCATAGACATTACTTTGCCAACAAAGGTCCATCTAGTCAAACTATGATTTTTCCTATAATCATGAGTGAATGTGAGAGTTGGACCACAAAGAATGCTGAGCGCCCCAGAATTGATGCTTATGAACTGTGGTGTTGAAGAAGACTCTTGAGAGTCCTGTGGACTGCAAGGAGATCCAATCAGTCCATCTTAAAGGAAATCAGTCCTGAATATTCATTAGAAAGACTGATATTGAAACTGAATATCCAATACTTTGGCCACCTGATGTGAAGAGTAGATTCTCTGGAAAAAGACCCTGATGATGAGAAAGATTAAAGGCAAGAGGATAAGGGGATAACAGAGAAGGAGATGGCTGAAGGGCATCACTGACTCAATGGGCTTGAGTTTGAGCAAATGTAGGGAGATGGTGAAGGACAAGGAAGTCTGGTGTGCTGCCCTCCTTGGGTTTGCAAAGAGTCAGACATGAGTGAGCAACTGAAAAACAACAAAAACCCACTTCTGAGTTCATTGTGACTCATTGGTTCACTGTCAGTCTGAAGTTTGAAGGTATGCATTTTTTTGTTGTTGTGGATCCAAGTTCATGCCCTGTTTGTGTTTGAAGCTTTCCAAGTTTTATTTAGAACCTATTTTAACATTTTATATTTTGGGTTAAGGTCTTGTTTTTTATATGAGTCTCGATTGGCATTTAGGCCTGATTTTGATATCAGACTGTTTCAATTGAAGCTATTTGATACCTTCAACTCATTCCTTTTGGAATATAAGTTACTTTTCTGAAATGGTGCTGGTTTTTCAATCTATGACCTGTTCCTTCATAAAGGGCTGTTATCTGGACAGGCCTGGCTCTGCTGGGATCATGCTCCCTCCTCAGAATAGGCTGGAGTTAGCTTCCAAACTGTTTTTTATTTTCTTTATTGTTTTTGCCATACAATGCCATGATATCACCATGGTTTTACAAACTGTTTTAACTGAGCTGTTTGCATTGTAAACTGCTAGAATTTTGTTTACTCTAGAGACAAACCTCTGAGAAATAGAATCCCAGTTACCTAAATATTATTTTGTGGGCACCCCTGATCTATGGTTCTTCTTGCTGCTCATTTCTAACTAAATGAACTGACTTAATCAAAGGAAATTTAGAATATCCATCATCATTATGGGGAACTTTTGAAATCCCCAGACTTAATTTCCTTAAAGCTAAATTGCATAAAAATAACTCAAAAATTTGCAGAATGGAGTGGAATTTAAGTTTGCATGCAAATACCTGATAAACTTATTCATGAATTGAAAAGTGAAAGTGTTAGTTGCTCAGTCAAGTGTGACTCTTAGTGACCCCATGATTGTAGCCCATCAGGCTCCTCTGTCCATGGAATTCTGCAGGATAGAATACTGGAGTGGATAGCCATTCCCTTGTACGGAGAATCTTCCCAACCCTGGAACTGAACCCAGGTCTCCTGCTTTGAGGGCAGATTTTTTACCAGCTGAGCCACCTGGGAAGCCCCAAATTTCTTCATAACTATTATAATTGGCTTCAAATTGTTTTTAAAGAAAATTCTGGCCTTTGTTTAGTTATTGATTCCTCTCAGTTCAATTAATTTCACTTGCTCAGTCATGACCAACTGTGACTCGTGGACTATAGCACACCAGGCTTCCCTGTCCATCACTAATTCCTGGAGCTTGTTCAAACTCATGTCCATCAAGTTGGTGATGCCATGCAAGCATCTCATGCTCTGTCATCCCCTTCTTCTCTGGCCTTCAATTTTTCCCACCTTCAGGGTTTTTTCCATTGAGTCATTTTTTTGCATCAGTTGTCCAAAGTGTTGGAGCTTCAGCTTCATCATCAGTCTTTCCAATGAATATTCAGGACTCAATTCCTTTAGGATTGACTGGCTTGATCTCCTTGCAGTCCAAGGGACTCTTAAGCGTCTTCTCCAAAACCACAGTTCAAAAGCATCAGTTCTTCGGTGCTCAGCTTTCTTTATGGTCCAACTCTCACATCCATACATGACTACTGGAAAAGCTATAGCTTTGACTGGATGGACCTTTGTTGGTAAAGCAATGCCTCTGCTTTTTAATATGCTGTCTAGGTTTGTCATAGCTTTTCTTCCAAGGAGAAAAGTTCCTTTAAATTCATGCTTGCAGTCAACATCTGCAGTGATTTTGGAGACCCCAAAAATAAAGTTCTCACTGTTTCCATTGTTTTCCCATCTATTTTCCATGAAGTGATAGGAACAGATGCTATGATCTTTGTTTTTTGAATGTTGAGTTTTAAGTCAGCTTTTTCATTCTTTTCTTTCCCTTTGATCAAGAAGCTCTTTAGCTCTTCTTCACTTTCTGCCATAAGAGTGGTGTCATCTGCATATCTGAGGTTATTGATATTTCTCCCAAAAAATCTTGATTGATTTTGATTCTAGTTTGGACTTCATCGCACCTGGCATTTCATATGATGTACTCTGCTTTTAAGTTAAATAAGCAGGGTGACAATATACAGCCTTGATGTACTCCTTTCCCAATTTGGAACCAGTTCATTGTTCCATGTCCAGTTCTAACTGTTGCTTCTTGACCTGCATAGAGATTTCTCATGAGGCAGGAAAGGCAGTCTGGTATTCCCATTTTGAAGAATTTTTCAGTTTGTTGTGATCCACACAGTCAAAAGATTTAGCTAGTCAATGAAGCAGTAGTAGATTTTTTTTGGAATTCTCTTGCTTTTTCTATGGATCCAACAGATGTTGGCAATTTTATCATTTGTTCCTCTGGCTTTTCTAAAGCCAGCTTGAATATCTGGAGGTTCTCAATACACATACTATTGAAACGTAACTTGGAGAATTTTGAGCAATATTTTGCTAGTGTGTGAGATGAGTGCAGTTGTGTAATAGTTTGAACATTCTTTTCCATTGCCTCTCTTTGGGATTGGAATGACAGTTGACCATTTCTAGTCCTGAGGTCACTGCTGAGTTTTCCAAATTCACTGGCATGTTTAGTGCAACACTTTAGCAGCAGCATCTTTTAGGATTTGAAATAGCTTAACTGGAATTCCATCACCTCCACTAGCCTTGTTTGTAGCAATGCTTCCCAAGGCCTGCTTGACTTCATACTCCAGGATGTCTGGCTCTAGGTGAGTGATCACAGCATCATGTGATCCACTCAGGTAGCTTATAATTTGATTTGTATTAATGAGCTGAACTAGAATCTTTTTCTTCTAGTAATAAGGACTAGAAAGAAATGAGAAAATATGCTCATTCCCAGATTTAGTTAATTTTGCAAACCAGTTTCTTCCAGTCTAAATGTGCCATTTCAATGGAAGACTGCAAAAATTCATTCAACATGAGCAAATAAAAGCTTTTCAATAAAATCCTCCTAGGTTCTATTATTATTAATATTTCAAAGAGCTATGATGTTGGATAATAGGTTATTGTAAATTTAAGCACTTTAGAGGCTTTCAGCCTTTGAACCAGCCTTTCCAACATCCTCCCAGTTCTCAATGCTGTGCTCTGAGGAGCTGTAGGGGTTTTTCCCAGTACTCCTTCTTAATCATCTTGGAGAAAAATGTCTCCATATTGGGTTGAATATCTTCCAGCTCTATTTGAAAACAGAGCTGCATTCTTGATACTCAGCTTCACTAGTGTAAAACAGTCCCTGTCTCAGAGTACTAAAACGATTCAGTTGTGGGATCTCTAATAAACCTCAGGAGCTCCTGATCTGAACATATTTCCTTTTTCTCAGGCCTTTTTGAGAAATACACATCCTTTCCTCATTAGTTCTTTTGCCCCTACCTATTAGGCTGAAACTTCTTACAGAAGTATCATATTGAAATTTATTTCTCCCAAAAGGGAAAAATGATTCTAGTAATTGAGCATAGCCATAAAAAAGCATACCAGGTAAATTAAAAATCACCAATTGATATAGTTTATTTATTCCATCCCTAATAGTTCTAGAGCTAATTCTGGAAACATTGATTTTTTTTTCACATTGATTCTTCTACCATTTTCCTATGGGCAAAATCTCCAACTGATACTGGCAAAATTCACAGTGCACTTGCCATCGGGGTACAAATAGAACCCTCAAAACCTCACCCCAGTATGAATCAATACTCTAAAATAAGCCCCTCAAGGCACAAAATCCCATAATAGAAAATTTCAGGACCTAAGGCTTCATTATCCCTTGTACTAGCCCCTATAATACTCTCATTTCACTGGCAAGGAAACCTAACAGCCAAAAGTAGAGGTCTATACAGAACAGCTGAGAAATAAACAAGGTTATCCCTGGATACCCTATTGTTACCAATCATTATTTGTAATATCCATTCTCTCCAAAATTCTTTATCATAATTGGTTATTAAGAATAGAATGTATTCTTTAGTATTCCAATTAATGAAGGGAGAATACATTTTGTCTTCACTTGGTAAGAAAAATGATTCACCTGGCAAGTAATGCCTCAGGATTTTACTGAGAGTCTTCTTTCTCACAAATCATAAAGACTGATCTGGATGATATAAAGTTCCCTGGAGGTTCTACTTCATTGTAACATGCACGCAAATCATTTGCTTTTTTGCTCTCCTTCTGAAGCCTCTACACAGGAGAACACCATCTACTTGCTAAAGGTTTTAGTATTGAAGAAATTTTAAAAATCCAAAGAAAAATAACAATTTGCCCAAAACCAGGTTTGATGTTTAGGGCATCTGATATCAGAATGATGGCTACAGCTAATTCTGGATAGATTTCATAGTGTCTCACATTTCTCAAAATCCAAAATTAACCATAAACTTGGGCTAGTCAGTTATTGCCAAAATAGATTCCAAATTTCTCTCTTATGGCCAAACTTTCATATGTTGTACTCAAAAGCAATGATGCTACCCAATTTTATGGGGGAAAAAGAAACTCAGTGACATAAGATTCAAGGCTCTAAAGGGGAGCTTGATGAACTGACCTTACCCTGGGCATTCCAATTATCAGATTTCCTTTCTGTATATGAAGAGGAAGGGAATGCCTTTAAAGTACTCACTCAAAACACTGGGTCCACCATCAAACCTTAGGAAATGATAGCTTGCAACTGGATCCTGTGGCTTGGGGATACACTGCCTGCCTTAGAGCGGTTATGGCTACTGACGTTTCTGTTAAGGCCACTGAGAAAATCCTTGTGGGATCCTCTTGGCTTATTTTTTTAATCTTATTCAGTTGAAACTCCCTTGAATTCTTATCACATCAACATTTATTAGTCTCCAAACCTACCAACATTTCTTAGTCAGTCCCCAAACCTACTGTGAAGTTCCTTTGTTAACTCTTCTCACATAACTCTTTTATATTATAATAACCTTAACTCACTACTCTTCTCTTCATAGCCGACGAAGTCCCTCATGACAGCTTGACAGTGATGAACCACCTCCGGACTTCTTCTGATGATCTACAGGAAATCCCATTGGGTATACTGACCTCTCATGGTTCACTAACAGTTTGTATTTAAAAGGTTACAATGACAAATGTTGTGCTGGGTATGTCTTTACAACTCCTTTTGATGTTGTTGAGGAGGCATCTTTACTTATGGCTACTTTGACCTAAAAGACTAAATTATCCATTCTTACAGTACTTCAACTAAGGACAAAACTGCCAGTATTTATCCTGATAGTAGATAACCTCCTGAGCAGCTGACAATTTTGAAATGTTGTGGAGGCAACATGTCTTTCTTACTTCCAGTGGAAATGAAATTTAATTGGGCCCTAGTATTCAGGAATTATTAAACTCAATAATTTAACTTTCCACTTTAGCAATTATTAATATTCCTGGGGGTTCTAAACTTGACTACTTGTAAGCTGAGAAAAATCACCTTGCTGATATTTCCATAGGAATGTTGCTATCACAGCGACCAAGAGCCAAATTAGTGTTATGGTCCAAAGGGATAGTTTCCCCAATGATAATTTTGAAAAACTGGCTAGAGAAAGCCACAGTTGGCCTCAGAATAAAAATAAACCAAAAATTCAGCAATTATTTGTTTGTAAATAGGCAAAGCTCTGATTTGAACCAAATGAAAAAGTCCTACTGGAAACTATAAAATTCTCATTCTTTACCACTGTATATGCATTAATCCTTTGGTCTACTGACCAAATGATGCCTTCATGAATGAGTAGTGGTGGGGAGACATTAAGAAGGCCACAAAATGTACCCACTTCACTTGTCCCACTTTTCTGAAGTACAATCCAGGGAAGCCTGTCAGCATTGCTTCTGGATATTTACAATCACCTAATGGGCCATTTGTCTGTGACTGTGGTTTCAGTCTGCCTGCCCTCTGATACCCCCTCTCACGGCCTACCGTCTAACAGGGTTTCTCTTACCTTGGACATGGGGTATCTTTTCACAGCTGCTCCAGCAAAGCGCAGCCACTGTTCCTGACCTTGGACGTGGGGTAACTCCTCTCAGCTGCTCCTGCACTGTCGCAGCCGTCGCTTAGACAGTTAGAACTGGACATGGAACAACAGACTGGTTCCAAATAGGAAAAGGAGTATGTCAAGTTTGTATATTGTCACCCTGCTTATTTAACTTATAGGCAGAGTACATTAGGAGAAATGCTGGGCTGGATGAAGCACAAACTGGAATCAAGATTGCCAGGAGAAATATCAATAACCTCAGATATGCAGGTGACATCACCCTTATGGCAGAAAGTAAACAAAAACTGGAGCATCTTGATGAAAGTGAAAGAGGAAAGTAAAAAAGTTGGCTTTAAGCTCAACATTCAGAAAACTAAGATCATAGCATCTGGTCCCATCACTTCATGAAAAATAGATGGGGTTAACAGTGGAAACAGTGGCTGACTTTATTTTTCTGGACTCCAAAATCACTGCAGATGGTCATTGCAGCCATGAAATTAAAAGACACCTGTTCTTTGGAAGTAAAGTTATGACCAACCTTTGGTAAGACAGCTTTTTAAAAGACAGAGACATTATTTTATTCACAAAGGTCTGTCTATTCAAGGCTATGGTTTTTCCAGTAGTCGTGTATGGATGTGAGAGTTGGACTATAAAGAAAGCTGAGCACCAAAGAATTGATGCTTTTGAACTGTGGTGTTGGAGAAGACGTTTGAGAGTCTTTGGACTGCAAGGAGATCCAACCAGTCCATCCTAAAGGAAATCAGTCCTGAATATTCATTGGAAGAACTGATGTTGAAGCTGGAACTCCAATACTTAGGCCACCTGATGTGAAGAACTGACTTATTTGAAAATACCCTGATGCTGGGAAAGATTGGGTGCAGGAGGAGAAGGGGAGGACAGAAGATTAGATAGTTAGATGGCATCACTGACTCAATGGACATGGGTTTGGGTGGACTCCAGCAGTTGGTGATGGACAGGGAGGCCTGGCATGCTGCAGTTCACGGGGTCACAAAGAGTCAGACACAATTGAGCAACTGAACTGAACTGAACTGAATGGACCATTTGAGGTCTGGCATGTATTTCATTCCACTACCTCCATCTCATGGATATAAATATATTTTAGTTATAGTCTGCATGTTTTCACATTGGACTAAAGCCTTCATTGGCAGAGAAGCTATTGTTTCTTCTGGACTAAAATTCTTTGGGAAAAGATTATCCCTACCTAGAGAACTCCCCTCAAAGTTCATGGTTACCAAGGGATCCATTTTACTGTCCAGGAACTTCAACATATCTGAACTCTTTGGCTGGTTTTATAACACTTTCAGCGTACTTACCACCCTCAATCCTCTGGTTTCATTGAACACACTAAGGGCATTTTAAACACTCAGCTGTAAATATTAATAGAGTTTCTCCAATCACTTTAACTGAAAGCATTGTCACTGGTTCCTCTAAATCTCAGATTCACTCTTTTGGAAAGCATAAACACACCCTTTGAGATAATCACAGGATGCCTGATGAAACTAGCTCCTACTTCTTTTGACTCTCAACTGATATCAGGGGAAATACACCAATAGTACAGAGACCAAATTTCTTCCATAAAAATGGCCATGCTTCTATACAGCAATCTATTCATAGTGTGCCCTTGGGAGATGAAGACTTTAAGCATCACCCCCTTGCAACCTGGAGATTCAGTCTATTGAAAAAGACATCATCAGAACTACTCTTGCTGGAGATGTGTATCAGAAACTGCTAAACAACCCTTTTACTGTCAGCCTCTAAGAAATAGAGTTGGATTCATGTGATGCATCTAGAGAAAATGCTGGACCTTTACTCTACACCATCTTGTGACCCAAAAGTCAAGATTTCCTGGAGCTGAAGCAGAAGACATCTAATAAGACAGCTTTCCCAAGATATCTGGACCAGGCCTGTTGGGAGTTTGTCAAACATTTGATAATAACATAACCCTTCAAATGATCTGCAAATGTTTATAATCTAAATAAATTATGGTCTTAAGATTTTAAAAAATGCCTGAGAATTCTCCTCCCTACCCCTCCTTGTTACTTGAATGAGACTTTAATAACTTACCAATCTGTGCAGCTTTCCTCCTGCATGAGATACTACAAACAAGTAAAATCCTTACTAATATTGAGGAGCAAAGTTTTAGTGAAACTAGAAAATCAGACTTTTGATCAGTGTTGCTGGTAGAGAAAGATATTGATCTATTAAGAAAAGTTTAAAGAAAAAAAGATAATAAACAAGGCACATTAAATGGAGTTGAGAGATCAGAAGGGGAAATTCTCACACCCTGTGACCACAGCAGAGTTCAATGAGAAAACCAAAATCCATCTTCTTTCTTAGCAAGTATTCAGCCAATGAAAAGCATGAACGCTTTGTCTACCACATCTCTTCCAACTTCCTTTGCCTCTCTATAAAACCCTCCTTCCCTTGGCATATGGGGACTTACAGGTCAGTTGCCATAGTTGCAGATTCTGTAATTAGAATTATCTGCTGATCTCAAATAAATCCATTTGAGATAATACCTAGCACTTTATTTGTTTCAGGTTAACAAAGGTGACAAGAAAAGTTTTCCTCTTGCTGACATGTATATTGGAACAATTTAAGTGGATGATTTAAAAATGGCAATAAGTTATATAATGATAGCTTCCATTAAAGGGCACCAGTGCATGAAGGATACTGTGTGTGTGCTGTCACTCAGTCATGTCTAGCTTTTTGGGACCCCATGAACTGTATCCCACCAGGCTTCTCTGTCCATTTCCCAGGAAAGAATACTGGAGTGGATTGCTCTTTCCTCTTTCCCAACACAGGCATCTAATCCACATCTCCTGCACTGGCAGGCAGATTATTTACCTTTGACCACCTGAGAAGCTGGTTCAGTTCAGATCAGTTGCTCAGTCATGTCTGACAATTTGCGATCCTATGGACTGAAGCACACCTGGCCTCCCAGTCCATCACCAACTCCCAGAGTTTACTCAAACTCATGCCCATTGGGTCGGTGATACCATCCAACCATCTAATCCTCTGTCACCCCTTCTCCTTCTGCCTTCAAAATTTCCCAGCATCAGGGTCTTTTCAAATGAGTCAATTCTTCAAATAAGGTGAAAAAAGACTGGAGCTTCAGCTTCAGCATCAGTCCTTCTAATGAATATTCAGGACTGATCTCCTTTACTGTGAACTGGGTGGATCTCCTTTTAGCCCATGGGAGTCTCAAGAGTCTTCTCCAACAGCACAGTTCAAAAGCATCCATTCTTCAGTGCTCAGCTTTCTTTCTAGTCCAACTCTCACATTCATACATGACTACTGGAAAAACCAGAGCTTTGACTAGATGGACCTTTGTTGGCAAAGTAATGTCTCTGGTTTTTAATATGCTGTCTAGGTTGGTCAAAAATTTTCTTCCAAAGAGTAAGCGTCTTTTAATTTCATGGCTTCAGTCACCATCTGCAGTGACTTTGGATCCCCCCAAATTAAAGTCAGTCTACTTCCACTGTTACCCATCTATTTGCCATAAAGTGATGAGACTGGATGCCATTATCTTCGTTTTAGTAGTTCTTTGTTTTCTGCCATAAGTGTGGTGTCATCTTCATTTCTGAGATTATTGATATTTCTCCTGGCAATCTTGATTCCAGCTTGTGCTTCATCCAACATTTCTCATGATGTACTATGGATGTAAGTTAAATAAGAAGGGTGATAAGATACAGCCTTGACATACTCCTTTCCCTTTTTGGAAACAGTCTGCTGATTCATGTCCAGTTCTAACTGTTGCTTCCTGACCTGCATACAGATTTCTCAAGGCAGGTCAGGTGGTGGTCTGGTATTCCCATCTCTTTCAGAATTTCCCACAGTTTGTTGTGATCCACATAGTCAAAGGCTTTGGCATCGCCAGATGGTTAATACCAAAATTAGATTGGTTATATTCTTTGCAGCCAAAGAGGGAGAAGCTCTATACAGTCAGCAAAATCAAGACTGGGAGCTGACTGTGGCTCAGATATGAACTCCTTATTGCCAAATTCAGGCATATATTGAAGAAAGTAGGGAAAACCACTAGACCATTCAGATATGACCTAAATCAAATCCCTTATGATTATACAGTGGAAGTGACAAATAGATTCAAGGAATTAGATCTGATAGAGTGCCTGAAGAACTATGGATGGAGGTTTGTGACATTGTACAGGAGGCAGGGATCAAGGCCATCCCCAAGAAAAAGAAATGCAAAAAAGTGAAATGGCTGCCTGAGGAGGCCTTACAAATAGCTATGATAATAAGAGAAGTGAAAAGCAAAGAGAAAAGGAAGGAGAAACCCATTTGAATGCAGATTTCCAAAGAATAGCAAGGAGAGATAAGAAAGCCTTTCTCAGTGATCAATTCAAAGAAATATATGAAAATAATAGAATAGGAAAGACTAGAGATCTATTCAAGAAAATTAGAGATACCAAGGAAATATTTCATGCAAAGATGAGCACAGTAAAGGACAGAAATGGTATGGACCTAATAGAAGCAAAAGATACTAAGAGGTGGCAAGAATATACTGAAGAACTATACAAAAATGATGTTCATGATCCAGATAATCACAACGGTATGATCACTCACCTAGAGCCAGATATCCTGGACTGTGAAATCAAATGGGCCTTAGGTATCATCACTACAATCAAAGCTAGTGGAGGTGATGGAACTCCAGTTGATCTATTTCAAATCCTAAAAGATGATGCTGTGAAAGTGCTGCAATCAATATGCCAGCAAATTTGGAAAACAGCTTTGGCCACAGGACTGGAAAAGGTCAGTTTTCAATCCAATATCAAAGAAAGGCAATGCCAAAGAATGCTCAAACTACTGCATAATTGCACTCATCTCACACTCTAGTAAAATAAAGCTCAAAATTCTCCAAGTGAGGCTTCAACAGTACATGAATGATGAACTTCCAGATGTTCAAGCTGGATTTAGAAAAGGCAGAGAAATCAGAGAAGCTGGTTACAAGTGCTTTATTCACTATAACTTATGTAATGTTCACAAGAGCCCTCTGAATTAGAAGCATCAGTATTCTTCTAAATTTAAGGAAATTGAGGCACAGAATCATTGAGCAAAGTTACTGAGGTCCTTATAGTATGAAGTATGATAGTTTTTTTTGGAACCATGGCTTCTTGACTCCAGAGAGTGAGCACTATGGTGTCTTGTTACTAAGTTATGTACCATGACAATTTCACTTTATTCTATTCTACCAAATCTCTTCTTTTAAAAAAAGTCACTAGTACTGAACACAGAAATTAGGATTTTTAGTCTAGATTCCCATCAGAAGAAAGTAAGCTATTAAATATAAATTATTACAGTCTTATTGATATGAATGTAACCTTGAAACATTGGTCTCCACTTTGATCATCTTCCATATTCTACTTCTAATATATGCTAAGATATTTGATATTCATAAATTAAAATGTGTAATTATTACCTCTTAAGCAAAAATTAGCAAATTGTTGAACAGTTTGATTTTAAGCACTTTTTGATATGGCTATAAATTTTCCATATATATAGATTTCTCTTCACTGTTTAATAAAATTGTTTAGTAGATTTTTATTTAAATTATTTTTGCTTAAATATCCAGTTATTTAGAAATCTTCTGAACCACTTTGAAAGGAAGTAAATGCATAGTGATTTTAGTTGAATATTCAAATGTATTCATATATTTAAAGCATTTCGATATCAACTCCCTTATCAGTTTTTAAAGCAAAGGGTGTATACAGAATAAAATCATCTAGAAAAAAAAATTGAGCTTCATTTATCACTCTCAGTGTATTAAGTGATAGACATAAAGTTAACTAAAGTGTAGGAAGTGTAGGTAAGTAAAATACTATAAATCAAGAAAACAGACTATAACTGAAGAGCACATTCAAAAGACTGATGAAATTGGAATGTCGTGGGATAACATAGTGAATATTCATTCACCCAAGAAAAACTCATCTAATCTTCATCTAATAATTCAGCATTCTAATTACATGGTTAGATTTGAATTAATATGTTTACCAAGTATCTGAATTTTAATTTTACTTAACCCTATCATAATTTGATTCAAAATATAAATGATTTTATTCTTCTGCTGAATAGTTGGCATTTTTTGCATTTACACGAATGAAAGCTTAGGTATTGAAACTGACTTTGAATTTTTACCAAACCTAGTCTCTTTGCATTGATATCGCATTGTTCTATGTATATATATATATATATATTCATAATAGAAAATATTTTTATTTTTTGTATAATAGGTGAGACATTAGCATTATTCTTTAATTTCTAGAAAGCTGCACATTTTTGTGATATATCAGGCTTTTTAAATCTATGCATGGAAAAAAGCCTATGAGAAAGACCTCAGAAAGAATCAATTTTGCTGACACTTGTACATCAGACATATAGCTTCCAGAATCATGTGATGTCTTTGTTGTTTAAGCCACCATATCTGTGGTACTTTGTTACAGGATCCCTAGGAAACAAATGCAAGTAACAATAAATCAAATAAGATGTAACTGCTTATTTTCCACATTTATTGTGCTTTAATTTTTGCTTCTTTTTCTCACAAGAATTGCTAGACTAATCCATATGTTTCATAATGCCATTAATTAACTAAGCTAAAAGTTATGGTAAAAATAGATTGCTAGTAGAAAGGATGGTCACAATGAGTTGATAAAATCCAGAAAGCTGAAATGATCAGAACTAAATACTTCTGAATCAAGACCAGTGAAATTATATCTGTAATACTGCAATTACGGCTGATTAAATATATTTAAATTGTTTTCCTTTTGCATTAGAAATGTGCCATTATGAAAGCCCACATTCAAAGAATTTTTAAAAAAACATATTATTCTGAAAGTCATAAGAAAACAGCCCATTTTAGAGAAATGCTTGAGGATATTTTTGATATTTATTATCTTCAAGTTAAAATGCAACTTGACTACATACTTATCAGATGACAGAAATATAAAAATTTACCAACTGAAAAAAATAAGCAGTTTTACTATTCAAAGTGACTAGGGATTCCACTGTTAACATTCATGGAAAAGAACCAAATAGTGAATGGGAAGTTTTTACTGTATTTTGGATTCTCCTTCAGCTATTGTGCTGCAACTTTCTCTATTAAGTGTCAAATAAAATTATGAGGATCTAGAGGATCAGGGAAGGGCACGGCAACCCACTCCAGTATTCTTACCTAGAGAGTTTCACGGACAGAAGAGCCTGGTGCGCTGCAGTCCGTGGGGTTGTAAAGAGTCAGACACGACTGGACAACTACACTTTCACTTTCTTTCAGAGGATCAATCAGGATAAGTCAGGGTCAGAGAGTGAAAGAGGAAGTGTGTTTGAATATGAAGATGACTGAATGCACTATTTTGGTAGGTTCACTTAGGTCTAATTTTCCCTAAATTGTCAAAACACAGAGGAAACCCTTTAAGGTTTTAGGTAGCAGCCTTGAGGGGTGGCAGCCCAAGAGTCAGTGAGTAGAACAAAAGTATGATTGGGGCTCTGGCAAAGATCGGGTTATTAGATTGCTTTTCAGCCAACTATTCCATAGAAATGGGTAGTAATTAAGAAAACTTAAGAGGAAAAGATCATAAGAATAAACATCTCTAAAAGAAAGAAAGCACAAAAATAACACTACTTAAAGCGTCTCACGGTAGAGTAGGCTTTCCAGCAGAATAGAGGAGCACTATGATTCAACAATGAAAGCAAACTAGAACCCCCAAAATGCCACTCAGAGACTTTTTTCTATTAGTTCATTGAACAATTTAAAGATGTTATTCGGTATTTTATGGAATGGTGGAAATATTCTTAAATTATAACCAATAGTCGTTATTTACTTTTATTAGAAACCTGTGTGCTTAAAACCTTATAGAAAATAAGTCAACCTCTGTCTCTGGCCTTGAAGCAAATGCTGCTGGTGACAGGGAACAAGTTAGAGAGTTTCCACTTTGTTAATACCACTGTGACTCTATTGTGCCAACCATTTTAATAGAGCCAGCCTGTTTACATAGGTAATGTTTCCTTTACAATTAAGGAAAAAATATCAATCCCCTACAATGATTTTCACAACTGCTATGGCATTTTAATCTTGGATTCCCTTTTGGATAAACTACCTATCATGTCACAGCCTGGTTTACACTGAGCCACCATAACATGTTTACACAGGTAACATAATTGCATCCTGAACTCAGCTGTCAGCTGATTACATTTTCATTCATAACCCATCTCCAGTGCTGTGCTCATTATTTTAGTTTAAAAGGCTTTAGATAAATGAAATCTCCATATACTTACATGAAATTAGATCTGAGCTTTGCATTCTAAGCTACATTAACCCATTCTTAAACCTACTCAAAATTGATATATGAATTTATTTAAAACTCATTGACAGTCAATACAGGGCAAAATATTTAAATAAAATTTTAAGACTTTTGAGATATTACATGGCAATAACATTTTTAAGATGTTGCATCTATTCCTTTTTTTAAAAGGAAAAAGTCTTTTTGAATACTAGCAACAAATATCAGCAAATTCTGTACCTGTTACAACCTATTTCTTATCTTTCCTCAGGGTCACATGTCTTCCAGTGACTTAACAACCTTTCTTTACAGGATTTGGTTATTTTGGGTTAAAAGTACCATTATTAAGATAATGCTATATAATATTTAAATTGAAAGACATTCCAAGAAATAAAACTAACCTTATTTTCATTCCCTTACATAGTGTTCATATAAAATGTGTATTTACATGTGCTGTTTTGGGTTCTAGGAAAAAAAAATGTCATTTGTCACTTTGGTTTGTAAATATATACTAAGGTCAGCATTTTCAGCTGTCCTTAATGGCTTGACTAAATTTCAACATATATAATTACTATTTGCCTCTGCAAATCACCCCTTTAATTAAAATTGCATAATAGGGGCCCAATTTCATGATCTAAATTATGCTAATATTTTTAAGTCATTAAGTTTCATCATGGATTTTCCAGGCTTCTGGTGCTAAAATTTCATAAATTTATTTCTAAATCATGTAATTGATAAATTGAGACAGCCATTTTGCTTCAGCAGCTTTGTACAAATGATCCTATGAAAATGTGAAAGCACATCATTTTACAACCCAGTAGTACAGACAAGTGGCATCTAGTATTCATATTCCTCTCCTCACCAAAATTATGACACTTTTGCTTTCTCAATGCCTATGTTGTTTAATTTTATAGATATATGCTATTTATTTAATCAGAAAAGTAATTGCTTTTAATTAAATTAGAATAAGGCTAACTTCTAAGACATTAGCAATCTAATCTTCCCAAATTTTTGTTGTAGAAGAATTCCTAAATTAATGTTGAATATAATGTACTTGAAACTCAAATATAGCAAAATTTGTGACAAGTCTGAAATAAATGGCAGGAGGAGAAAGTATCTTGATTTATATGCTGTGGCTTTATATAAATGTTTAATAATGAGAAAGTTATCTCACAAAAACAATGGCAAAATTTCTTTAAAAATTCTCTTTCATGCTTTCTCTTTCCAAAGTTTTGTACCACATGGCATCAATTAAAGTCAAAATGGATCAAAGATCTAAGCATAAGACCAGAAACTATAAAACTCCTAGAGGATAACATAGGCAAAACACTCTCTGCCATAACCCAAAGCGGGATACTCCATGACCCACCTCCCAGAATATTGGAAATAAAAACACGAATAAACAAATGAGACCTAATTAAAATTAAAAGCTTTTGCACAACAAAGGAAACTATAAGCAAGGTGAAAAGACAGCCTTCAGAATGGGAGAAAATAATAGCCAATGAAACAACAGACAAACAATTAATCTCAAAAATATACAAACAACTCCTGCAGCTCCATTCTAGAAAAATAAACAACCCAATTAAAAAGTGGGCCAAAGAACTTAACAGACATTTCTCCAAAGAAGATATAAAAATGGCTAACAAACACATGAAAAGATGCTCAACATCACTCATTATCAGAGAAATGCAAATCAAAACTACAATGAGGTACCACTTTACACCAGTCAGAATGGCTGCCATCCAAAAGTCTACAAGCAATAAATGCTGGAGAGGATGTGGAGAAAAGGGAACCCTCTTACACTGTTGGTGGGAATGCAAACTAGTACAGCCACTATGGAAAACAGTGTGGAGGTTCCTTAAAAAGCTGCAAATAGACCTGCCATATGACCCGGCAATCCCACTGCTGGGCATATACACCGAGGAAACCAGAATTGAAAGAGCCACGTGCACCCCAATGTTCATCGCTGCATTGTTTACAATAGCCAGGACATGGAAGCAACCTAGATGCCCATCAACTGACGAATGGATAAGAAAGCTGTGGTATATATACACAATGGAATATTACTCAGCATTAAAAAAAAATTCATTTGAAGCAATTCTACTCAGATGGACAAAACTGGAGCCCATTATCCAGAGTGAAGTAAGCCAGA